>CM053784.1:471938907-472043907 GCA_028749045.1 Cupressus sempervirens
TAACCCAGAAACCCTCCAGAAATAAGAAGGTAAAACTGGAGTGGGGATGATACCCACAAAATCACTGTAGTAATAAAGTTTAACCACTTCTGATGGTCTGCCCTATTAAAGGCCTATCCTGTTTGAAGGCTTTACACTGTATCAATAGTGACCTAGTTAAAGGATTTCAAACACTTTACATGAAGTGTTACCCTGTTAAAGGATTTAATCACCTATTTAAAGGATTCTACAAAATAGTTGTTAAGCCAACCTATCACCATAGGGTTTTCTTCCTAATACAATTGCTAGAGAATATTAGGTATAATAAACTTGATAGATTACAATCCTCCGATTGCTGAATACAGGCACTTGATCTGCTTTCCCTAATCTTGATCCTTTGTGATCTGATACTCTTCACTCTGAGAATAGTTTTCCCCTTGAACACCCTCATCCATCCATCATAGGGTTCAATGTAATTTCATCTTCCTTATAAAGACATTCGAAGACTTAGGGTTAGGTATGGATCTATGATCCATATTGAATCTCTGTTTCCACTCATTCCTTGCACTTCTCTTATTGGTTACATGCCTTCTCCATTTTTCTTATTGGTTGCATGTTGATTGCATGGGAAAAATAAAAAGATTCGATCTTATCTTTTAATCCTTTGAGATTCATCATATGTCGGCCATAAAAATGGTTTACATCTGAATTTGTAATGTTACAAACTCATATGTGCATTTCTGTGTTGCTCGACACTTACTGATCTCTGATGCTTGGCACTTATATTAAACTGGCTTAACTCGGCACTTGTTGCATTTCTGTATTGCTCGGCATCATCTATGACTCGGCACTCAAATGTCACTCGACACTTGTATCATGCTTGGCACCTAAAGTCATTCGACACTTAATCTTCACTCTCGGCACCTGAAGGCTGCTCAACACCTAAAGATCACTAGGTACCTGTTGGATTTGCTGACTCGACTCATGTTGTGGCTTGGGCATATGTATTGTACTCAACTCCAATGTAGAAAGTGATTAAGTGTGTTGGCACTCAAGTGTCAAAAACCATTCTAAGACTAACAGACGAGTGCCACGTGACTAGAGTTCATGGCTGACAAACAAGACCTAAGAAAATCACCACCGAAGAAAGGAGCCAAACTCCAAAATCCATGATGCTAACAGCTATTGGGAGGAAACAAACAAGTTGGTAAGGGCCCAAAATTAGCATGATCCATGCCAAAAACACAGAGCATCCACCTAAAAAAAGCGGAGTTCAGAACACGTGAAGGAAGACATTATCAAAGGTCGGCAACTTATTGTAATCAATGACCAGTGTTTGTAGATCAAAGCCAAAAATATCTCCATTAATCCCTCCGATGGAGATATTGTCAATTATGGGAGGTTGCATGACTAGTGGTTGGAGTCATGGCATGTGACCCAAATTGATGAAGGTGTGCATTACCAAAAAATATTACCAAATCATAAGGAGGAGCTGCTAATGGGGTGCATGGACAACCGAAAAAGGTGGGGGCAGACTAGATGAGGGTCGCGTGAAACACAAAATTTGAAAAAAAATTATGCATGTAGGTGAGTCCTGATGGCTGACTCAATTATGTCCCACAAAAAATTGTGATTTGTGTCCATGTCCATGCCAAGTCACATATGGGTGCGGTAATTGGAGAGTTCTCAATACATTTCCCCCAATCAAATATGTGCATTACACATGCTTTCTCCAAGACATATAACACTATCCAAGACAATTCAAAATTCATGCCCACCGAAATTCCATGGAAATAGAGAGCCCTGACCACCAAAAAAAAAGAATGAGTTTGGGCTCGCAAAAGAGAGGAGGAGGTGCAGTAATGCCTAAAGCGCTTGTTTCAATCACAATGAAACTATCCCTAAGGAGCAATGTCATGGAGCACATTCTAAGCACAGGGATCATCCAAACAAAAAGATGTGGATTCCCAAAAACAAAATAGACCCTGCACAGACAAGGACAGTGGGGCCCGTGCCAAAGGAACTCCAATTTTCAAAAACAAAGACAAACACCTCTTCTTCTATGTTTTGCAAAAAAAAAAAATGCACCATTTTCTAAACAATAGCAATGTGCTATTATTACAAAAAAAACTATATGCAATGATTTTTTAATTAAAAAAATTAGCCCTTCTCAATTTGCGTGCTCAAGCTAAAACTAATAAGGTGCAAAAAAAATTTGCCTCTGATTTCAACAACATCTAAACTTAACATATTTAATATGGAAATGGGGGTTTTGAGTGCTCTAAGCTCAATAGTGATGTATGTTTGGCTCAAAGCGCTCTAAAAAATAGCCCCCCCCCCCCCCCCCCCCCCCCCAAAATCCAATACAAAATCCACTAAAAGCCACAGATCTGAAAACCAATGCCCAAATCTCTCACAAACAGAATAGGGGCATGAAGATCTGGAGCTCTAATACCATGTTGAAGTTGATGAAAGATCAACCCCACAACTCCCAAGAATCACCTGCATGCAAACACCTGTCACAGAAGGGAGAAGCGAAAAGCTATGGAGGCTAAAATTGCCAGATCCATAGATGAATCATTCTTGATGAGCAAAAAAGTAGATTGCTACAAACAACAATGAATTAATATCAATGAATGTTTACAATGAGAGATCGTCCTTATAAAAGAGATCAAAACCCTAAAAAAAGTCTAACCTAGGTTGCATCATAATAATTAATAAAGAATTAATCATTAGATGCCTAAATTTTAGCTTAAGCAAACTAGAGTTAATTAGAAAATATCTAATTACTCTAACACCAACTTTGTGGCTTGTCTTTTGGTAGTGCTATGTAGTCATTTTGGCCAAGTAGTTTTTTGAATAGCTTTGTTATGTAATGAACTTACTATCTATATCAATAAAATGAAATATTATTGATAAAATATATGGATGTGTGTGTGTGTAATTTTTGTGGGGTGAAGGAAGATGATATAATCATTAATTTTAATGTTTAATTGAGAAGTTGAGATTGGTCAACTTCACAATTCCTTTTTATATAATAATCAGGTATTTTTCATTTTTCTTTTCTTCTACTTTGTAGGTTAAAGATCTATGTTAGCTCATTAGTGTGTAGTTTTAATTTCATATTGAACAATTTCATATTTGTCAATTGCAACCAATCTTTTCACTACACTTTACTCTACAATGGTGTTGACCATTAGTTGTATATGGGATTCAATAGTCTAGCATAAAATACCATCACTTGTATAATGGGAGTCAACAATCTGGCATAAATTTTATCATTGTATGCGTGCCCATGTGTCTGAGCTCAAAGATTTGCTCTCAATACTTTGATGGCAACATCCGTTGTTAGCAAGTCATTCGAGCAAGTAAACGATCAATGCATCTTAGCAATTTTATGTGTAAATATTATGAGGAAATAATATATTTCCCTACACTTTGTGTAATCTAAGCCATATGAAAATAAAATTAAAAATTAAAAGAAACCTATAAATATGCATTGAGCATTAAATAATTATGTGCTTGTCTCTAATTTGTAAAGGCGTGGGAAAAGATAAAATAATAAATTCCTTAATTGATTTATAAGTGTTATAATGATGCCAATAGTGGCATGTTGTGATGGTTAAGTTGTTGAGTTGTTATCCTTTCCATCAAGGTTCAAATCTAATGGGGATGAGGTCCCCCATTTGTGGTCTCACTGGTTCATAGCTCCAAGTAAAAAACGTTTACCCCTCTTTAAAAAAAAAGAAGTGTTATAATGATTTCGAATAACTGGGGGGTGAATTAGTTATCTGTAGGTCCAGATGTACCAATTCAACTTTTAATAACTTCAAACAACTTAATCAATTTTAGATACCAACTCGGTCTATATAACATATCATCGACAATTTAACATTTCATGCAATTACTTATGTTCTATCTCTATATGTGTCAATTGTTAGTAAGTAAACTACTATAAAATATAACATGCATAACGATAACATCCACACATGAAAATAACACTTTGACACCATGATTTTACATGGAAACCCAATTTGGAAAAAATCACCAAGTTACATGCTACCAATTTTTCATTCTTCTAAAGTGACCTTGGTTAAGAGTCAACCCTATTAAAGGTTATACAACACTCTATTAAATGTGGCCCTGTTAAAGGATTTAATCACCTTGTTAGCAGTGGGCTTGTTAGAGGACTTTGGATCATTCCACTATAATATCACCTTGATTAAAGGATTTACAAAATGATTGTTAGGTCAACCTTGATTAAATTCTTTGGTTGATACAATGGTTAGAATGTAACAATAGGTTTGATCTATAAAGTACAACTCACTTTGCAAATTTAGATCTCCATTCACTCATCTGTTGGTTCATTGATTGACCTCTGACATCTCCATCACAAATCTGCTTGGCATCTCCTCAAGCAATCACTCTTCACACTTCACCTCTATTATTTTGTTCTTTACAAATTCTCCTTAAGATCTCCAATCAACAATGAACCAACCTTAGATAACATCTCATATGCCTCCTTAAATTGGTATTTTTGATCTTTTTCCACTTAAACATCATCGTTGACCTTAGGATTAGGTTAGATTCATCGAATCCTTCCATATTTTTGTTCTCTTTTTTCTTCTAAAAACTTCTAATCAAATCCTTACCTTTGATCACTTAACAGATTCTCCCCATGCATTAAATACACCAGCTCATCAATCCTTATCTTCCACACACTTTGACTAATTCAAATTTCAACTGTGTTGCCCTCAAATTCAAATCTTTCTCAAACTATAACTTTTGTTGTCACTCGATAATCACTATGTTCTTATGCTTGGTCATCACTGTGTAGCTCAACATACATTATACTTTCTCACTTGACATTACTAGGCTCGCTCGATCATTACTATGCTTGGTTGCTACAACAATTCTTCATACATTTTCTTGGCAATAACTAACACTTGTCTTGTACTATTTGTTTGGCTTCTACTTAAGTTCCTTAATCTTCTACTTTGGCTCCTTCATTGACCAACCAACACTAATATTCGGTCAAGCTTATCCTTTTGATATGCAACGTTCGTAGACCCCATGGTCATCAATTCTTTCCCTTGCTCAACACTTAAAAACTACGCTAATCTCAACCCCACAAACTTAAGGGCTCTAATGATCAAACCCTAGAAAACCATTTGTACAAAAAAAACATGTAAAAACACATTAGTGTCTATCATGATGTATCAAAACATGTTCATAAATGCCTTTACTCTACTATTCAAGTACAAGAATTGAACCAAATAATTGAAAACATGGAAAAAATTATCAAAATTGCACTGTGTGATACTTTCTCCTACTAGCGTGCAATATTTTTGGTTATTTTGTTTTGTGCGATACTTTGCAAAGTACCTGTGCAATACTTTTTCAATTGCGTGATACTTCACACCATCTTGTGTGACTAAAGGGTAGAGCTCATACAATAAAGTTTCTTATCCTCATATGATACTATATTGTATCAAATGATCATTTATACAACTATAATGCGATACTTTCAAAAGTATCATATGAGATTTTACAGGAAACCTATAAAAACTAGCAAAAATACCAAAAATTATCTTGTCAAGGACTAACTTATCAAGTTCCCATTGTATTTCCATGATACTTAACACATCTCAACTCAACCTTTCACTAGGTCATCTCATGATTTCGTCTTTTCAAATCCTCTTTATCAATCAAATGATATGGCACTCTACATTGTTAGTAAATGTCTCTCTAGTAGGTTTGACACACCAAAAGGTTTGACATGAATGACAACATAATAATTGCTCCAATTGTAGTTTCCAATAATCTCTCTCTTTGGCATTGATGGCAACACCTCACATACTTCACTAGTTACCATGCAATCAAAAAAGTATTTAATATTGTATTGTCAGCTCCCTTTGTGTTTGTGTTCTCTCTTTCTTAGTTTCATTCTAATTCTCATCCATGTAGTCTCAAGATGCTCCCTCTAACAATTCAATACATACTCTTTCTTTGTAGCAACACATCAACACATGTTCAACAACATATGTCTCCCTTCTTGACAACAATCATTTTCTCTACATCACTTGTCTCCCTCTTTAACTGATCAGTGATGTATGGTAACTTGATAATACTCTCCCTCTTTATGTATACTTGTATGGTAATTCATGCATTCTCTCCCTCTTCAACAATAATGCCAAAGACATACCATACACAAACATCTTCACGTCACTATTTTGACTGATATAACAGTGTTATCTCAACATTACCTCCTTGTAGCTTCATCTATTCATAGTTTAGTGTCTTTCTTTTCACTACTTTAGGTTGCCTCTAAAGTGTAAGCTCTTGCATCAATGTGTAAGATATTATGATTTACAACATTTGATGCAATGCAACATCTCTGCTTATTTTTCTTTAGGTAGGGGGATGACCCCTAACCTACCTCTTAGATACTCATAAGCATCCTTAGGTAGGACCTCGGTGAATATGTCAGCTAATTGTTCTTTTGTATTCACATGTTCTAATCTCTCCTCTTTGTCTTGTACCAACTCTCTCAAGGAATGATACTTGATCTCAATATGCTTAGTCTTTATATGCATCACATGATTCTTTGATATGTTTATAACACTTGCGTTATCACAATATATCATAATAGGTTCAGTTGTCTCTTCCTTCATTCCTTTCAATAATTGCTTGATCCATATAATATTTGAACAATTCACTGTTGTAGCAACATATTCAACCTTTGTTGTAGATTGTCAAATGCAATTATGCTTCTTTTGTTAGAAATAGGGATTACTGAGAGGGGGGGTGAATCAGTAATCTACAAAATTTAGTTGCTAACTAGATATTATTCTTTACTTTTTACCACACATAACAAAGTAATAAAGTAATGCTGAATAGTAACAGTAACCATGCACAAAGATAACTCATAACACCATATTTTGATAACTAGAGAAACCCTGGCCAAGGGAAAACCCCAATGGGGATGATACCCACTAGATAATATACTGATATATAAGTTTCTTGTTAGAGGATGGACCTTGTTAGGAGGAAATGAGAAAATTCAGTATAAGGAGTCCCTATTAGGAGACTTTGAATCCTTGTTAGGAGATTCCAACCCTGTTAGGAGTTGTGCCAACCTTGTTAGGAGTTGTAATACAGTAGATGCAAGATGAGCCCATTGCCCAAACATGCACTTCTAATTAAAAGAAGAGCTTGCTGCCAAAACAAGTAATCAAACTTTTGGAATATAGAATATTTCTTAGTTCGATCTTGGATCATGAAATAGCTTCACATACTTCGCATATATTGCTTTCACAAAAGTTTGCATACAATTTCTCAACATCACAACTACATCTTTCATCGCAAAATGTCCTTGCATAAATACCATGCCTTTAGAAAAATTGTTGCTAGGTTGGCTAAGACCATAATACACTTTTTCAACTTAGAGTAAACATCTAGGATGTTGGCCCTAATTGGACAAGTAATTATTTTGTAAACAAAATAATCCTTTCCTTTAATTCTGCTATCCTATTTTACTAAAACATGAATATCTCTTTTCCATATAGTCTGTACTGGCTTTCGTGGTATATATTTCATCACTAACATGTATACTATCTTCATCTAACTTTTCTAGTCATAATATGACATCAACAAGAAGTTACAAACAAAACAATACACTGTTGTAAACCAAATTCCATACTTAGACAATTTTCTGCTGCCAAAAGTTGAGTATCTTTATTTCCAAGGTTTCCTATAAACATGTACATCATATGTTTCCATAAATGACAATAATTACATATCCTCATTAGCCAATTTTCAATAATCTCTCCCTTTGGCATTGATGGCAACAAAATAGGGAAAATTGGCTAAGTGACAAAAACTTAACAAAAATACTACAGTAACATCACATCTATTATAACTTGTTCATTTTAAATATGCTCCCCCTTACAATATGATTTCATACTTTCCTAATTTACAATTTTCTCATGCATTTTCTTCCCTTTACAATTTTCTTAATGTACTTCTCCCGCTTTGACATCAATGACAAATGTTAGAATGCCAAAATCTGTCAAAAATGTTCTCCTTTTGCTTTAGGTTGATAGAATCTTCATGCAATCATCAAAATTTTCCTTAAGACTATCCATATCTTTAGTCCATGTATCTTTGGCTTCTTCAACAGAGGTGAGAATTGCACATAAGGTATATGATGCAATCTCAACTGCATTAAGGTCTGAATACAAAAAGTTAGAATAAGTGTCCTTGGCCTTGACACATTCCTCCAACTGTTTTTCAACAAAAGATACTTTCAGAGCAATAGACTCTCTGAAATCTGATGCTCTTCAAAAAAAATTCCTTCTAAAGTTCCAATTTCTTGATATCACTGTGAATATTGCCCACTTGTCCTTAAAAATCATCAATCTTACAAGATGGATGTTGTATCTGGCTAGATAGAGCCTCTAGCTCACTCATCTTTCCTCCAATCTAACTGTCAATGTCTTTAGTCAGTTTATATGATAGAGTACACTTAATTTACAATATCTTAACATCTTTTTGACACTTCTGAAATTCTTTGATACAATATCAAGACTTATCAAATCATTCTTAATATTTTGACAAATGGTGCTAAACAAGTTAGCATCATTCAAAATTTGTGCCTTTGCTTCTACAACACTCAACAAATTAATAAAATTCTTCATCAAATGACTTTAGCTCTGCCTGTGCTCTGTGTTTTGGATTTGCCTTTGTGTGTTGCACTGCTAGAGTACTATGTAGTTTGTTAATAACCTCCATCACGATTTTTTGTAGGCTCTTTACCGTTCTGTTCTTCTAAATAAGATTTGATAAGGATGAGATCAAATCAATTTGATCATCATCATCAGTTGCTAGGCTAGCAAGAAAAAGCAGAGTAGATGAAGTAGAATATTTAGTGTCATCCTCCCTTTGCTTCTTGGTTGCCTCTTTGAATCTTCTCTCTTCTTGCTCTTTCTTTTCTCTTTCCTTTCTCTCATTTTCTCTCTTCTCTTCCTCTTCCAATCTCTTCTTCTCATCATCTTCTGTTTTCCTTCTCATTTCTTCTTCTGCTATTCTTTTCTTTTCCTCCTCTTCCTTTCTTTTCATCTCATCCTCAAGAAAATTCTGCTTGGCTTCTTCTACTTTCTTTTTTCTCTTCCTCTAGTAATCTCTTCTCTTCTTCAATTTTCCTTAGTTTGTCTTCAATATCCTCGGTATTAGGTTCATTTTTTTTGGAACCCTCAAATGGATTAGTATCATCAATGTTAATGGTAACATTGGTATGATCTATCTGCATAGTGTCACCACTTACTGATACTTTCGAGGTTTTGGGTGTAGGTGAAGATGCTACCTTAGATTCTGTCAACATCTAACTTATTGCTTCCATAGTCTCACCTCTTAACTTGTCTTTCTCACCCACCATTAAAAAAAAATGGTCTCCCTTTATTTCTCAAATAGGGTGCAAGATTATTCAATAATCTCTTAATTTCTTCTTCGTCATCAATCTTGCAAATAGTTCTTAGCATATACTTCTGAAGTTCTAAATCTTCTTCTCTTGTTGGTGCCTTTTTCTCAATAAGTCTATCGTATACTTTCTAGTTTACTATGCTCTCAATATCCTCTAGTTTTAGATTGTTATCTATAATGTATCTCACAATAGAGATATCAATATGATATTTTTCAAAATTGTTATACAAATCATAGAATTTGTTAATCTAAACAAAGTTACCCTCAATAGCAATAGTTGAGTTTATCTTTTCTATCTTTAGCTTCTAGGGTTGCCGAGCTTTTCCTATTGATTGCTCAGAAGTTGTTACCTTCTATGCTTGGTTAACTTCTTGTTCTTCTTCTTCTTCATCATTAGATTCAACAATTATCAACAATGTCTTTTGTCTCTTGCCTGGTTCGGTGGCTTGTTGCTTGACCCTCTTTGTCTTTGTTGTCACGACTTCCACTAATCTCTCATATTTTCTCTCTGGTTCACTTGGTTGCACATCTGATAGTGTTGCATATGAAATGCTCTATTCCAAGGATGTCTCTGCAACATATATTGACAAGGGTTGTATATTTAGTATACCTTGCTTCATGGTTTACTTGACTGCCTCAGACTCACTCTCAGTCATATCAACCTTTGATAAAGCTTTCTTCATAATATACTCAATTTTCTTGTGAGATGCTTTCTCCAAGGATGCCCGATGAGCTAACTGGGTAATCTCATCATATGTTCCAAATATGTATTAAGCTTTGTCCTTTTCTAATTTCAACAATAAATCAATGTATCCAACTATTGTTTCATCATTCAATTCATAACCTAAGGGATCAAGAAATGTTTCCCGAGGTTCTACTACTTGTATATAAGTAAAATTTGTATCAACCATAATACAAATGTCATCTTTAAATCTATCTACAATTACAGGTGCAATTTTGGATCTTTGCTTCACTTCATTCTGAAATGTCTTCATAATCAAGTTCTCACTATCCAATATCTTATCTGTAGGATGTCTTCTACATACATCAGTAATCTTTTCCATTGTACATCTATCACTGCTCATTATCTCTGTGATTAATAAATATGGAAATATTTTAAGCACATGAAAGAATATGTGATTGATTAGTGACTAAAATCTAAACACACTATTCTTAGTCCTCTTGATCTTTTCTAGGTTCTCAAGTAGTTGCATCCTCAAAATTTCACTAAGATTTACTTGTTCCTTCTCTACACATATCTTGTAGGCTGCATAGATGAATCCGACTGATAATTCATCAATCTTTGAACTTGCACATACAGAGTAGGCAATAATTCTACTCAAGAATCTTACATCATCTTTCTTAATGGTGTTTATCACCATAGCCTTTCCACTATATATTGCCTTGGTATAACTCTCAACTTTCTCTTTAACCATTTTCTCACCTATGGGTACACTGCCTTGTTTACAAAGACCAGTTACCTCATAAATAAGGTTGGCAGAAATATCAACTATACTATCTTGCATCCATAGTTTCCCATCATTATTCTGCTTAATATGATTTGTGTTCACTCATCTATGTCCAATTCATAGTAGAAATGATATTTGAATAGGTATAGTTCCTTCAAGTGTTCAAATCTGGGTTTCATAGTCATATCGTGGTTGAAAACTAATTCCATATCCTTGTTCATATATTCACTCCTAATAGATTCAAACTTACAAGTAAGATAACTCCCTACATCTTCCAAATAAACTACATTGTTTAGAGTAATGGATAATGTTGAACTAGGGTTTCCTTCTACGGGTTTCATGGAAATAACTTTCAACTTAAGTATGTCCTCATTCTCAACATTGTGCACTACTGACATATCCATGATTCTATCAAATATGAGCTTTCATCAAATAAATTCTATGGGAAAATGATAAAATACCTTTTTCAAAAATAGGATTTGTTTCAAAATCGCCTTAACAAGTTTCTTTTGAGTGCTCTCCACTTCGGATGTATTTGCAATAAAGTGAAAATTAAGTTTGTACTCCATTTATTCCATCGACTTGAACTTGCATTAATTGTGTACTTTGCAAACATACAAAAGTTGTCCATTACATTTTGTAATCAAATAACTGCTCAAGATGATCTATCCGATCTTTAGATGCTACCTGAGGTTTTTCATAACTATCTTTCATCATAACGAAGCTCCACAAAACTTTGGTTCATGAAATTCTCAGCAAAAACATAGTTTTCATCTTCTGCTATAGAATTGACTTTCTCTATAATAACAGTAACTCTTACTTCCTTCATAACTTATTTAGATAAGCTCCAAATTACAAGCAAGCTTAGATACCATCTAGACTTAACTTGATACACCTTTTCCCAACTTCACAACCTCTAATTTTATCTATGAGTGAAGTTACAAATTTTGGTGCTACAAACAAGCTTAATTCAACTTAATTGAATCAAACTCGATAACTAACTTCAATCTTCCTGTCTCATCATCTAATTTATCCTTTGAGATGTCCAATCCTTTTACAAATGCCTCATTGAGTTCTTCACAAAGTTCATTGACTACATTCCTTTGTTCCTCATGGTTCCTTCTATCATTTCTAACATTTCTTCCATCATTCCTTCTATTTCCAAAGTTTCTTCCATTATTTCTTCTATCTCTAAAGTTTTTGTCCATTTTACAATACTTTTTTGTACATCCAAAGTTGTTACATAACTGACATACTAGTGTTCAACTTCTAGGATTCTACTAATCATCAGGTGCATGACAATTCCAAGCTATGTGTCCAAAGTTGTTACACTTGTAACACATGATCTATCTTCTGTCTTCATAAGTTCTTCCTTCTCTCGATGTTCTTCCATTAGATCTTCTGCTATCTACAGGGTTAGTATTTCTAGACATTCTACTATTCCTTTTATCATTATCATACATAGGTTTCCTGCTTTATGACCCATACCATGACAACTATGGCAACAAAAGTCCTTAATATGATTAAATGACTTATTTGTAGAATCTCTTTTCATATGACCCATTTCATTACATGAAAAACACTTAACTCTAAATTCATACTTGGTTTCCTTAGGAGATTCCACTTACTTTGGCTCATCCAATATTTCAACTTTCTTGTCTTGACCAAATTTTTTGGGCTTATCAGAAGATTGACTAGATTCAATCTTATCATCAAATTTATCTTTTTCTTTCATATTTGATCTATTCTTAGGTTTTTTTGTAGACATGTTAAATAGATAACCAAGACTAGTCTTATCATAACTAGGTCTCTGTATTGACATTGAATCATCAATATTTTCTCTACTAGAATAAAGCTTCTCAAGCTATTGTTTGCACTAAGTTAATTCACCTTTCACAATAGTATTGTACTTATGAAGTTCTTCATGATCTTCTTTTAATGTTTCAAACTCAGATGTCTTCTTTTCCATACTTGCTCTATGATATGCATTTTCAGTCTTCAAATCAGATTTAGCTTTGCTAGGATCATTCCTCAAAGTCAACTTTAGATTGGCAATCTTCAATTCATGCTTCAAAATCTTGTATTCTATCTTCAGCTTCAAATAATCATCATCATAGTTTTAGATTCAGTAGATTCAGGCTTGGATTTGAGATGTTCAATCTTTTCCTTCAATTGTCCAATGTATACTTTGGAGTCTTCATATCTGTCTTTGAGCTTATCTCTTTCTTCAGTAAGGAGATCAATTTGTTCAAGTGCCTCTTCAAGGTTCTTCATCAACTATCCATATCCATGGGGATCTTACTCAAGTTGTTAAGCCTCTTTTGAGTAACTGCACTCTGATACCAATTGTTAGAAATAGGGATTACTAAGAGGGGGTGGGGGGGTGAATCAGTAATCTACAAACTTTAGTTGTGAATTGGATATTATAATCCACACATAAAAAAGTAATAAAGTAATGCTAAACAATAATAGTAACTATGCACAAAGGTAACTCATAACACCATATTTTGTTAACTAGGGAAGCCCTAGCCAAGAGAAAACATTGGTGGGGATGATACCTGCTAGATAATATATTGATATATAAGTTCCTTGTTAGAGGATGGACCCTGTTAGGAGTCAATGAGAAAATTTAGTATAAGGAGTCCCTATTAGGAGACTTTGAATCCCTATTAGGAGATTCCAACCTTGTTAGGAGTTGTGCCAACCTTGTTAGGAGTTGTAGTATAGTAGATGCAAGATGAGCCCTCTACCCAATCATGCACTTCTAATTACAAGAAGAGCTCACTGCCCAAACAAGTAATTAAACTTCTAGAATATAGAATCTTTCTTAAGTTCGATCTTGGATCTCAAAATAGCTTCACATACTTTGCATAGATTGCTTTCACAAAAGTTCGCATACAATTGCTCAAAATCACAACTACATCTTTAATCGCAAAATGTCCTTTGCATAAATACCATTCCTTTACACAAATTGTTGCTAGGTCAGCTAAGACCATAATACACTTTTCCAACTTAGAATCAATATCTAGGATGTCGGCCCTAATTGGACAAGTAACTATTGTGTAAACAAAAATAATCCTTTCCTTCAATTCCATTATCATATTTCATTAAAACATAAATATCTCTTTTTTATACAATCCATACTGGCTTCTGAGGTTATACATTTCATCACTAACATGTATACTATCTTCATCTTACTTTGCTAGTCATAATATGATGCCAACAACAAGTTACAAACAAAACAATACACTGTTGTATACCAAATTCCATACTTAGACAATTTTCTACTGCCAAAAGCTAAGTATCTTTATTTTTGAAGTTTCTTGTAAACATGTACATCATGTGTTTCCATAAATAACAATTACATATCTTCATTAGCCAATTGTCAACATCTTTCTTGTCCAAAAAATCAATCTTCTTCCTAAAAAGAAAGCTCCTCCACTTGTACTCTTTCTATCATCAACATTTCATGCCCAATCAACATCTGTATAAACCTTCAACTCAAATTTTTCACTTCTCTTGTACCATAAACCATAGGCTTATGTTCCATTCAGGTATCTTAGTATTTTCTTTAATGCCATCATATGATTTTCTTTAGGATTAGTAGAGAATCTAGAAATAATTTCAATAGCTAGTGCAATGTCAGGTCTACTATGTACAAATTGTAGTTTTCCAATCATTTGCATGTATAATGTTTGATTCACCTCAGTAGAATCATCATTCTTTGATAAATTTGTGTCCAGTCATTGTTGACACAAAAGTCTGCACCCTTGCATGAGGAACTACTTCTTAGGTGACCTTGTGTAACATGGAAACAACCTCCAAGTGTGGGACTTGTGCTCTAAGGTTGAATCTTTAGAGAAGGTTGACTTCCTTACTATTAGGATGCACTAAGACTACTATTGGGAAGGAAATGGGAGAAGGAATGCAAAAAATTAAATTACTGAAGGGAAAGTGGTTGATGCACCAAGATAGATATAGTGGTTACAACTTTGCCTATAACTACACTACACATTAATGAAACACCAAAATACACTAATCTTAACTCTATTCTACCTTCTAAGAAACCATATGTATTTTTGGAACTGGTTGAAGTGTTGAAAGGAAAAGAATCTCACTATACAACAATTGCTAACAGACTTAACACAACACATAGATCCAAGAAAATGGAAAAGAAACATTCATTGTAAGGAAAATACATCAGGTAAGAACAAGATTTTTTTCATTAATGAAAGGCAAAAATGCAGAGCATAATTCTGCTACAAAATACAAACAGAGAAGAACCCATAAAAAGTATTTACAACTACCTTTTAAAGAGTTCAGGCATAACTCAAATCTAACTTGAAGTTCAAACCCCAACCCAAGGTGGAGTCAAGTTGCAAAGAGCAACAATAAATGAATATTAGAACTAAATTTGATCATGAAATACAATCTATTGTAGAAGTGACAGGAAGGGCAAAACAAATGCACACAACCATAAGAAATCAAATCCCATTAGATTTAATCATTAGAATCATTAATGAGGCATGGAGATGCATTGATGTCATGCAAACAAGGCCAAAGAATGTCATTCAACATTAAAGAACAACCCTTGTAATGTGTCATGGCCACAACAAAAGAATTTGCACCACAATCAAAAATACAGAATGGGATAACACACAATGTTAACTCGCCGTAAAAATTACAGAGTTGACCCACATGAAATAAATCTGATTTACCCCCAAAAGGTTTGAATCGTCGATGCAGATCTTCATTTTGATATAGATGGCTCATATGCTATAAAAATCTCCTCAAATAGATGAATAAAATCCAACCATAGATGCATATCTTTTTCATTCTCCAATGGATGGCTAAGATGCACTCATAATATCCAAAGATGCCCCAAAATCTAACAACCATTGTATCTTTGCAAGAAGCCCAAGTGATGATGCAAAAATATGACCACCATTTGATTCAAGCAACCCATTACAAGAAGGATCTACTACGTGGCATGAAACAATTGGTCGACACATTTCTTGAATGTATGGTTGAAGAGGCAACAATGATTTCGTGATTTTGCAGAAGCAAAATGGTAAGCCTTTCGAAATAGTGAATTTTGCTATTTCGGAAAGAGCAACAATGTCATTCTCTAAAATGGAAAAAATTGATAATGCAAAATGTTAACCCCGAGACAAAATGTGTGTTAACCTCCAACTCGGTACATGAAGGAAATTGAGCCAACTCGGTCAATGAGCAAGTTGAACTGGCTCTGTGAATGAGGAACCGAGCCAACTCGACTCATGAAGAGACCAAGTTAACACAAGATGTTAACCCAACCAAAAAAGTGTGTTAACCCACATCAAAGAATCTAATGCATTGAAGATCTCTTAGATCAATTATTGATGATGGGCTAAATGGGGGTCAAAAATAGCCAACATTCTTGGCAACTCAGAAGGGATGCTTGCCTGCTAAGCATAGACTAGTGGCCTTAAGCAATCCATTGGGCATAGAGTCACCAAAAAAAATAATGCATTATCGCACTTGCAACTTCACAACATTTTACAACCAGCAAAAAACAAAAACTCCAGGGAACTCCAAAAAGCTTAGAACAACTCCAAAAAAGGAGTAAATGTGCTTGTGCACTTTTTGGAAAGCAAAAAACTCCTACTCTACTATGTACAAATATTTATAATGCAAAATTATCATAAAAAGCCATTGACTGGCTTGTTGAAGTAGCTACCCTTTCTTACAAGCTGATTTCTTGTTCCACGCATAAGGGCAATCAAGTGAATCAATAACTATGACAAGCATACTATTGCATGGAACACCTTCCTCCCAATGCTGATAACAATGAAGCTTTCTTACACTGGGGCATTACCTTGTGGAGAAAAACATACTTTTTCCTCTTTGTGATCTTCACCCTCATGCTCAAGAGTAAGCATGATCGGGGGTAATTTGTTGATTTGTTGCAGAGTTAGATGCATGATGGGGCATCCTCTTGATAGTTTCAAGTTCAAGCAATCAACCTTGACTCCATCATTGTGCTCTACAATGATGGTTTCCCGCTTTTTTGGAAGTGGCACCTCCTCTTTTGGTGAAGAATTAATCTTCACATCTTGTTCATGTTGCTCATGAACCACTTCCTTGGGAGCTACCAGTATGGTGTGGCTTTCCACTTGTTTTTGCTGAAGAACATGCTCGTCATATATAGGAGATGATGGCTCAACATCTATGGAAGAGTAGATAGCATCAAACTCATCCAAAAGATCATCTTCATCATCAATCTCCTCCATTATAGTTGCAATAACATGCATAAGTTGAGGGGCAACCTCATGCATGTTAGCATGCTCTTCCTCAAGGATAGATCTATCCTTGGGACTCTCTTCCTTATACACCAAATCATGGTGGATTGTCTATTGCAGAATATGGTTCTCTTCTTTCTTAGCTTGCAAATGATCCTCATCTTCTTTCAAAGGCTCAAATGCCATGACTTGTTCCTCAAAAGAAAGAACAACCTTTTCTTCCTTTTCTTCCTCAACAAAGGAGGGAAGCTCTTTAGATAAGAGGATTGAATCCTTTTCCTTCTTCTCAATTGCTACCTCCTTTGCCTCCTCATCATGTTGTAACTCGTCCCATGGAAGCTTTGTGGACTTGTTTTTACTCTCCCAAAACTCCTTATTTGGACCATCATGAGTCCATACAACTAGTCCACCATTAAAGAGTGAAGTGGTGATAGGTCCAAGAGGCTCATGAACAAGCTAGTTTTCTTGCATAGGGAATGGAGAAGCTGCAACAACAGGCTCTTGTAATGGATGGGACTTCTTAAAGCTTGAGATGACATATTTTGGAGAAGGGGCTGCCTTTGCTTCCTTGGTTTGAAAATGAGTTGACTGGAGCCTCGTTTCCTCCTCTCTTGCTGTAGCAACTTGCATAGCAAGTCTCTCCTCAAAGTGTCTTTATCTCTCTATCTCTTCTTCTTGTTGGAGATAGACCTAGTATGCCATCTCCTCCTACTATCTCTCAATCTCTTGCTGCCTCTAAATCTCATCAAGATGCCTATCACAGGCCAACAACAACTCATCTTGTTCACGCAACCTTTGGTTTATCTTTCTACTACTCTCCTAGAAATTGCAGTCAATTTATCTTTCAAACTCCAACATCATATTTTCAAGATTTTTATATTGAGATGTTGGGGTTGGAGGAGTAAGTATAGGAGGGTAGTAATAGTTTTGAGCAGATTGGCTATAAAGAACTTGGGGTTGAGATTGAAATTGACAGTATGAGGGCTGAGGAATAGTATTGTCATGATATGGGGGGGAATAGTATCTATTTCTATGAAATGGGTCCATAGTTAGAGCTTTGTAGAAAACTGCAATTTCATAGAAAAATTTGGAAAATAGGAAAGATCAAGAATGATCTTTACATACCAACATTGTTTCATCTTGAAACCAGTAGATGTGTACTAGAATCACCATGGTGTTTAGTTGAATGCCTCCAAAGGCTAATGGCATTGAGAAAAAACACCCAATTTCTCAATGGATAAAGATTGGCTTTTAGTGAACTTGTGTAGCTAAAATTATTTCTCCCACCAGGTGTGCCAAAAATAGTTGACACAAAAGTCTGCACCTTGGCTTGAGGAACTACTTCTTAGGTGACTTTGTGTAACATGGAAACAACCTCCAATTGTGGGACTTACAGTTTGAGGCTGAATCTCTAGAGAAGGTTGACTTCCTTACTATTAGGATGCACCTAAACTACTGTTGGGAAGGAAAAGGGAGAAGGAATGCAAAAAATTAAATTGTTGAAGCGAAAGGGGGTGATGCACCAAGATAGATATAGTGGTTACAACTCTACCTATAACTATACTACACATCAATGAAACACCAAACTACACTAATCTTAACTCTATTCTACCTTATAAGAAATTATATGTAGGTTTGGAACTGGTTGAAGTGTTGAAAGGAAAATAATATCACTATACAACAACCATTAACAAACTTAACACAACACATAGATCCAAGAAAATGGAAAAGAAACATTCATTATAAGGAAAATACATGCACTAGACAACAAAATGGAAAGAATAGGTAAGAACAAGATTTTTTCATTAACGGAAGGCAAAATGCAAAGCATAATGCTACTGCAAAATACAAATAGAGAAGAACCCAGAAAAAGTATTTACAAATGTCTTTTTAAGAGTTCAGGCATAGCTCAGATCTAACTAGAAGTTCAAACCCCAACCCAAGGTGGAGTCAAGTTGTAGAGAGCAGCAATAAATGAATATCAGAACTAAATCTGATCATGCAATACAATCTATTGTAAAAGTGATAGGAAGGGCAAAACAAATGCACGCATCCGTAAGAAATCAAATCCCATGAGATTTAATCATTACAATCATTAATGACGCATGGAGATGCATAGATATCATACAAACAAGGCCAAACAATGTTGTTCAACATTAAAGAATAGTCCTTGTAACGTATCATGGATGCAACAAAAGAATTCACATTGCGACCAAAAAATACGGAATGGGATAACACATAATGTTAACCTGTTGCAAAATTTACACAATTGACTCATGTGGAATAAATCTAATCTGCCCACAAAAGGTGTGAACTGTCGATGTAGATCTTCATTTTGAAATAGACAGCCCAGATGCTCCAAAAATCTCCTTAATAGATGAATAATACCCAATTGTAGATGCATATCTTCTTCATTCTCCAAGGGATGACTAAGATGCACTCATAATATCCAAAGATGCCCCAAAATCTAATGACCATCGTATCTTCGCAAGAGGCCCAAGTAATGATGTGAAAATATGACCACCATCTAATTAAAGTAACCCATCACAAGAAGGATCCACCACATGGCATGAAACTATTAGTCAACACATTTCTTGAATGCACAGTTGAAGAGGCAACAACGATTTCACAAAAGCAAAAAGGTAAGCCCTTTGAAATAGCAAATTTTGCTTTTTTAGAAAGAGCATCAAAGTCATTCTCCAAAATGGAAAAAAAGGTTAACACAAAATGTTAACCCTGACATAAAATGCATGTTAACCTACAACTTGGCACATGAATGAAATTGGGCCAACTTGGTCAATGAACAAGCTAAACTGGCTCAGTCAATGAAGGAACCGAGCCAACTCTGCTCATGAAGAGACCAAGTTAATATGAGATGTTAACCCAACCAAAAAAGCATGTTAACCCACATCAAAGAATCCAACCCATTGAAAATATCTCAAATTAGTTATTGATGATGGGCTGAATGGGGGGCAACAATGGCCAATAGTCACCATAGGTGTTCCAAGTGGTCTTGGGTCTTCTATACCAAAAGTCTTCAAAATTTCTTTGAGGCACTTAGATTGAGTAATGGAAATACCTTTATTCATCTGATACACTTTCAAACCAACAAAGAAACTAATCTCTCCAAAACATTGACATTTCAAACTCCTTTTTCATTTGATCAGTAAATGACTTGCTTAATGAATCTTTCACTCCAAATATGATGTCATCAACAAAAAATTTAGCTAGAAATATCTTGTTTTTAGTTTCACTTTTTAGATACAAATTGTTATTGTCATTAGTTCTTGCAAACCCAATTTTCACCAAATAATTGTGTAACCTTTCATACCATGCTCTAGGGTCTTGCTTGAAACCATATAAAGCTTTGTGTTGCTTAGATACCATATTCTTTTTGTTTGGATCAACAAATCCTCTAGGTTGTTTAATGTAGGCTTCTTCCTCCAAAATTCCATTCAAAAATATATATTTTACATCCATTTAGTACACTTTAAATTAGTTGTAAGTAGCATATGCAAGAAAAGTTCTCACTCCTTCTAACCTTGTAATTGGGGCAAAAGTTTCACCATATTCAACCCCTTCCTCTTGTGCATATCCTTTACAAACCAATCTTGCCCTGTTCCTTGTGACTTCACCTTTCTCACTTAGCTTGTTTATGAAAACCCACTTAACTCTAATCACATTCTTGTCCTTTGGTTTGGATACCAGTGTCCATGTCGTGTTCTTCTCAATTTTTTAAATTTCTTCATTCATTGCCTTGATCCAATCTTCATTCTCCAAAGCACCTTTAATGAACTTAGGCTCAAACTCACATAATAAGCAAGTATCATTATTTAATCTTCTTCTTATCATGACTTCTGAATCTTTATCTCCAATTATTTGATCTGGTGCATGATGCCTTCTCACATACTTTGCCAATATAGGTTCAAGTACTCTTCCTTCTTCTTCTTGGTCACTAGATTTATCATGTTCAACTTCTTCAATGGTCTTTGGTTGCAACTTAGCTTCTATTGTTTGATGGTCGACACTCTGTCTATGACTTGGCTCTAATAGCTTGATGCTTGGTAGTTTGCTAATTCTTGGTAGAACTCTATTGTAGAACCTTGACAGTGTCTAGATGCTAATGCTTGATAGCCACCTTTTCTGATTTAGGTAAGGTGCTAGGTTCACCTTCAAAGATATAGACAAACTTTCTATAATCTTCAAGTTCTTTCTTTCATTCTTCTTCATTCTTCTCTACAAATTCATCAACTCTAACATTTGCACTTTAGCAATTTTGTTAGTGTTAGAATTCAAACACTTATAAGCTTTCCTCTTAGTGGAATAACCTAGAAATATGTGTTCATCACATTTTGCATCAAGTTTACATTTTCTTGCATCTTTCAATATGTAACACTTGATTCCAAAAACTTTGAAATAATTCACATTTGGTGCATATCCATACCAGAGTTCAAAAAGTGTTTTGTTTGTTCCTTCCTTCACTTGAACTTGATTTAGAGTATAGACTATAGTACTAACAACCTATCTCCAGTACTTTTGTAAACATTATTCTCCATCATTAGTGTTCTTGCACAATTCATGGTTGATCTATTCCTTCTTTCAACTATACCATTATGTGGTGGAGTCCTTGGTGCACTCATTTGTCTCTTGATTCCTTTGTCATTGAAAAATATGTTGAAATCATCTGGAATGAGTTCACCACCTCTATCTAATCTCAAACATTTTAGACTCTTTCATGTTCCTTTCTCAACTCTAGCCAGATACCAGCACTTAAACATTTGAAATGCATTAGATATTTCCTTAAGAAGTATCACAATTGTCATTCTAGAAAAGTCATCAATGGAAAAAATGAAATATTTCTCACCATAATATATTTGCACTCCAATAGGACCACATAAGTCAGTATGAAAAAATTGCAAAATATCATCAGAAGAATAAGTCTTTCTCTTGAAACTAGACTTTAACATTTTACACATTTGACATTGTTTGTACATCATTTTATCAGATTTTCTTGGTCTTGGTAACCCTCTAAATTTTTTCATCTTACTAATGTTTACCAAGTCATCAAAGTTCACATGACATAGCCTCTTACATCATAACCAAACATTTTTTGCATTGTGCAAATAGGAAAGTATCTTTAGATAGGTCTAAATTGAACAAGTTACCTCTTGTTTATCTCCACTTCCAACTAGTTCACCAGTAGCATCATAGATCTCTACCTTCTTGTTCTAGAAATCAACTCTATAGACATAACTTATCAACTGTACCACACCCAATAAGTTATATTTCAAACCATCAACCCAATATGCATTGTCACATTCGATCTTATCATTCAATTTAACTAATCCTTTACCTTTCACATAACAAGGTGCATCATTACCAAACCTACCACTACTTCCATTATAATGATCTAGCTCCCCAAACTTACTTGTATCACTAGTCATATGATGTGAGCAACCACTATCAATTATCCTTCTATCATTCTTACTCACATGTGAGATCAATGCAATTTTCTCATCAGAATCATAATCACGTTTAATTGAAACATAAACAACTTCTTCACCATGATCATTAGAATTACTATCAGAACCATCTTCTTCAACAATATAGAAAGATTTCTTACCTTTATCCTTGTAGTCTCTTCTATCTCTATTGCCTATGTTGTCTCTATCATCTCTCATTCCTTTGTACTTGAAATCTTTCCTTTCCTCTTTCTCATATCTATTAGGACATCTAGTAGCAATATGACCAACTTTGTTACATGTAAAACATATAATAGGAAGTTTACCTTTATATTTTCCTTTTCCTCTAGGCATTCTTCTAGCCAACAATGCTTCATGCTCATCAAGGTCATCATTAGATCCACTGATACTTTCTACATACTTTCTCTTTTTCTTTCTCTTAGATCCATCAAGGGTTAGTTGTGCTTTGAATGAAAATTCAACATTAGTAGGTGAATAATTGTCAAAATTTGATAACTCAAATGCAGAAAGTCTATTAATCAAACTATCGAAGGTCAGATTGTTACCAAGTGTGCATCTCAGTTCTTGAATTGCAGATACTCTAATTGAATTTACAGGAAGCAAAGTCCTCAATACCTTACTTATCATAGTCTCACCAGATATGTCTCCTCTAGCTCTTCTGATAACATTCACCACTTCTATGATTCAACCACAATATTGTGTAACAATCTCACTTTCTTTCATTCTTATGCCATCAAATTTCTTTGTCAAGCTTTCTCCCTTACCTCTTAATAGATTATTGTCTCCTCCATGGATTTTTGCCAATTTATCCCACATTTTCTTAGAAGTAGTGCATTCCTTTACATCATAAAATTATACATAACTTAGAGTTGTTGCAAGTTCAATCATCATTCAGTTGTGCTCCTTCTCTTTCATTTGCTCAATTATCATAGGTCTAGGTACTGCAATGTATTCATTGTCCAAATAGTAGGCTGTAGAATGTCCAATACCAAATAAGTGCAATATCATCAGTCTTTTCCAATTATTATAATGATTTAGAATAACTAAGAGGGGGGGTGAATCAATTATTGTTAGGTCTAGATGTACCAAATCAACTTTTAATTACTTTAAACAACTTAATCAATCTTAGATACTTGGTCGATCTATATAGCATATCATCAACAATTTAAGATTTCATATAATTACTTAACTCTCTATCTCTATATGTGTTGACTATCAGTAAATAGATTATTTTAAAATATAACATGCATAACAATAACATCTACACATGAAAATAACACTTTGACACCATGATTTAACGTGGAAACCCAATTTGGAAAAAACCACCAATTAACATGCTATGATTTTTTCACTCTTCTGAAGTGAGCTCGGTTAAGAGCCAACCCTATTTAAGGTTATACAACACATTGTTAAATGTGACCTTGTTAAAGGATTTAATCACCCTGTTAGGAGTGGCTTTTTTGGAGGACTTTGGATCATTCCATTAGAATGACACCTTGATTAAAGGATTTACAAAATGACTATTAGGCCAACCTTGGTTAAAGGGTTTTGACTAATATAATGGTTAGAATGTAACAATAAGTTTGATATATAAAGTACAACTCACTTTGCAAATTTAGATCTCCATTCTCCCATCTTCTAGTTCATTGACTAACCTCCATTGACATCTCCATCACTGATCTACTTGGCATCTGTTCAAGCAATCACTCTTTACCAAAATCTTCACACTTTACCTCTGTTGTTCTGTCCTTCACAACTTCTCCTTAAGATTGTCAATCAACAACAAACCAACCTTAGAAAACATCTCTTATGTCTCCTTAAATAGGTAATTTTGATATTTTCCTACTTAAACATCACCGCTGATCTTAGGGTTAGGTAAAATTCATTGAATCCTTCCATGCTTTTTTTCTCCTCCTCCTAGAAACTTTTGATCAAATCATTGCTTTTGATAGCTTAACAAACTCTCCTCATGCATTAAATACACCAGCTCATCAATCCTAATCTTCCACATGCTTTGACTAATTCAAAATTCCAACTATGTTAGCCTCAAATTCAAATCTTTCTCAAAGTGTAACTTTTGTTGTCACTCGACAACCACTATGTTCTTTTTCTTTGTCATCGTTGTGTAGCTCAACATACACTATACTTTCTCACTCATCATTAATGGGCTCATTTGGCCATTACTATGCTTGGTCACTACAAAACTTCTTCATACATTTTCTTGGTAATAACTAACACTTGACTTGAACTATTTTATTTGATTTCAACTTAAGTTCCTTAATCTTTCGCTTTAGCTCCTTCATTGACTAGACAATACTAATACTCAGTCAAGCTTATCCTTTTGACTTGTTTCAACTCTTTGCTTCATCTAATTGTATTCTTCACTTCATGTATTGATTGAACAAACATTATCTTGTCAAGAACTAACTTATCAAGTACCCATTATATTTCCATGATACTTAACACATCTCAACTCAACCTTTCACTAGGTCATCTCATGATCTCTTGTTTTCAAATCCTCTTCATTAATCAAATGATATGATACTATACACTGTTAGTAAATGTCTCTCCAGTAGGTTTGACACTTTGTCTTACAAATAGGTTTGACATCAATGACGACATAAAAATTGCTCCAATTGTAGTTTCCAACAATAAGAACCAAATATTTAACGAAATAGAACTCGAAATCTTATTTATTTACCATTCTACATTGTTCATCTCAAATATGAGGATACTATTACTAACCATTGAGACAATAAATTTGATTATAGATAGAGAATAAGAGTGTTATGTTATATTGTAGTCAACTATCACTAGTGACTTCCTTCACTTTTTCACTTAGATTACAAAATGGTAAATGTGCTTATCCATTTATCGACAAAAGCATGAGCATCATCAAAGTTCTTCATCAAAAGTAATAACTCTGTATGACTCACCTAACAATGTGGAATCAATAGGTAGGACAAAATATAGTGTACATGTTTTACATACAAGAAAACTATATGCTCTAATATTATGATATGTCAGAGAGCAAGAAACACATTTATCTAGTATAACTAATGATTAAAAGTTTCAACAAAGCACTTTTTTAGCTACTTGTTGAAAGACGTATTCAAAGTGGGAATATAACCTTCTTTATTCCCCAGATTAGACATTCTTCCTTTAAAAAACTATTTAAGTAATATTTAGTTATTGAAACTATGCCCTTGAAAAGAAAATAATGCCCCCCCCCCCCCCCCCCCCAAGCCCCTCCCCAAACCCTCATAAGAAGCATTTTAAAAAAAGAACCTTTATAGTCCAATAAAATGATCTTTGTCGATTGCCTAACTATAACTTAATCAACACATATTGAACAACATAACTCTTTTATCCATATCAATTCACTTAAAAAGATTAATACAAATATAAATATTATCTAAAGCTCTTGAAGAAAAAATAACCATACTATACTAATCGAACAAGACATTACCATGAATTAAATATTTCTTGCATATACATTTAATAATAAGTACTAATACACAAATATAACTAAAGGTTGAATAAATGTAGATAATAATAATAGTAGTAGTTCATCTATGGAAATATTTCACTATTTAGAAGTTAAATAATAAATGTGCATTCTTTTATTCTAGAGTCTTGTGCATTTAAAATGATGCGCTCACACACACAAAGATCTAATATGCAATATAGTTTGATAACTTGTCCTATTTTAACAAAAATGGTAAATACATATTATAATATGACAAATTATTTTATATATGTATATGTGTGTAATGTGAGAGAATGAGGTTCACTAGTCTATGCATGCAAGTTAGGACTCTTAGGTCTATTTCCTTAATGTCATCAAATTGAAAGGAGAATGATCCACCTGATACAAGGATCCTTGAACACATGGTATATTAAATGGTATTTCATGATGAGATTTGGAATATGACTATGCATTTGTGAAATATGAACACAAGGTCTAGGAAAAAAATAGTACAAAATGATGAGTTCCAACATGCACATGAAAACAAAAATAAAATGATATGGAGATTCTAGTAAAAAATTTGGGATGGAGTTTTTCAAGAAATTTCTTTTTTTCTTTGGGGGGTGGATATTTTTATTTAAGTATAATATCAAGCTTTATATCATAGATTATCCCTTCCAACAAAATTTACATTAAGTAATAATATTATTACAATATTGCTCTTCCCTTTCTTGAGATGGTCTCAACTTGCCATAACCTAACATATTAGTTGCCCCTTTTTGTGTTCTTTAGAAGATAACTATTGCTATTAAAAATATTTAAGCTTGTTAGAAATGTGTGTTCAATGATGTCATTGATACCAACTAGTTATTTGCATTATTGTCATCTTGATGAAGAGTTGTATTTTCTATTGTATGAATATTTTAAAAATGCACAAAGAGTATTTAGAGTCTAATAAAGGTTTAATTTTGGGTGATTAGATATTTTTATAATGTTTGGTGATTATAGTAAGTTAGTATGTGGTGTATCTAAAAGATTGGAAGTGTGGGAAGCTGGAATGTGTAGGAAAGTGCATCTTAAGTCCTTATGGGATAACTTTCTACATTGGTTTGCATAAGAAGTTGGTGGCTTGTGGTTCTAAAGTTAATAAGTATAGTTTGTGAATGTTGCATTGATAAAGAGAATTCTCTTGATTATCATTTCAAAGTGTGTGGTTTTGTGGATAGATTTATAATGTTTATCTAATGTTCAAGT
This sequence comes from Cupressus sempervirens, assembly GCA_028749045.1. NCBI lineage: Eukaryota > Viridiplantae > Streptophyta > Pinopsida > Cupressales > Cupressaceae > Cupressus > Cupressus sempervirens. The sequence goes on from CM053784.1 coordinate 471,966,323, forward strand.
TTAGATATCCTATATATTGGTTTTCTATACTAGTAAGTTTATGTTTCTCTATGTTTGGAATTGTTGTTTGTGTTGGTCTTTGGTCAAATTAATGGATTATTTTATTTAATTAATTATCTTTTGGTTTGACATGCTTTGGAGGAAGTGTTAAGAGGTTGATATCAATCTTTTCGTGTCATGATTATATTTCTATTGTGTCAAATTTGGAGGATTTTGCACTGTGTGTGCTTTGTTCAAATCATTTGTGGGAGGTGTATTATGGTATATAAAACTCTCCTTTATCTCCTAGGGTGGACCACATTGAGTGTAAGTGTTAAAGGTGGCCAAATTTTTATAATTGTACATATATCTATCATGGTCAACCTATTTGTAATGCTCCACTACGAAACCCTCAAAACATAAGGTTAAATATGAACTTATTTTTTAATACATAGATAAAATATTATGTATAAAATTACATCTTTGAAACATAAAAACATAAATAAAAGGAACATGTCATGATTATTACTTGATTGTGCATAGGCAAAAAGTTTAATGTACTTCCAAGTGTTCCACGAAAACCCCATACACTAACAAGAAGATACATTCACGGTCTTAAGACACCATGTTATAATTAGGACAATGTTCATGAACTTCATGCAATAGGATTACCCCATAATCTATGGTCAAGAATCAAGGACACAAAGTTGTTATTTGGCAGAACATTCGCTAGGTTCATTTGATTAATAAATCTAAAAGTGATATAAATGATACCAAACTAAACTAGAGAATAAAATGTAAATACATTAAAAAAAAGGAACTAAAAAATGCAATGAAATAAATCCAAAGTTTAGTTTTTGCATAGACCCTTGGGATCATCAAATAATTACAAATGCACAAGAGTTGGACAAGACAAATGCACAATTTTGGTAATTCATGATGCACAACACAAAGAAATGTGTAGATCTAGGTTATAAATGTGTAGAAACAAATCCAGTTAAAAAATGTCTAGAAATGATGAACATATGTGTAGGAAAAGGGAGTAAATGCATGTAGGATAAATAAAATATGTTAAAAAAAAGGACATATTCCCAAAAATATTCAAGAAAGGTGTTGCTATACTTTTGGTCCTATTAGCTAAACATAATTTTATCACCTTCTTAGTCTTCTACCCCCAGTAAAATTCATTTCTTCCAATTATGAGTCTAAATCAAGTTTTACGTATTTTTGTTACTCATTTGGTTTCTAGGATTGGTGGATGAGCACCCCTTAGAAAACGTAAACAAATAGGTCTTGGTAGGTCTTATATGTTTTTAGGATCATTAGATCCATATACATGTAATAAAGACCTAATATATAAGGCCTTTACTATGGGTTGCATATATAAGCCCTCATGGTTAAATAGTCAAAAGGGTCCCCAATAAAGTAGGATATAATTTTTTAAGTTATTTTTGAGTCACTTGACTTGGTTTAAACAAATTTTGAATCAATTTGCACTTAAAATGTAACATCTACAAAAAGTTATCAATGTTGACAGTGTTGCTTGACAACATTGTCAATATTCAAGTGAAATTTACATAAATTAACTATTAAACATCCCTCTCAATGTCTGGATGGTCCAAATTTTGGTTTTTTGAGAAGGGAGTAGTCTATTTAAGACACTATGGATTGAATCTAATGGGGGCATTCATGTATGAAGAATTTTTGGTGGGAAAGGAACGATAAAATGACTGGTTTTCTTGTACATCTTTGTGTTCAAACCTTTGGTCATTGTGGTCAAGTATTGGGATTCACATTTTACTGATTACAATGGGTAGATGAATGAATCAAGAGATATTTGAATTTTTTTTACTCTACTTGGTGAGATTTTGCACAAATTATTGGTCATTTTGCAAAAATTATTCTAAAACCCTAACTTTGGCTAGGGTTTCTAATTCAAAGGCCTCTAATTTGGCTTCTCACTATTTGATGAAATGGCCCTTTGTGGAATTCAAGTAGAGGCAATGCCATTTAAGAATCCCAAAGGTTTTTGTAGGAAAACTCGGTTTACTATTTTTAAGAGCTAGCCCTAGTCAGACATCTCCATGTGACCACCTTGTAATCAATAATAGAACTGATTGGAACATGATTTTTTGAGTGGATATATAAGTAAAAGTAGAGCAAGGAAACTAAATAAATCCAAGTGACAAGAATGTGAAGATTTTTACCATTAGATGAACAAATTCCAAGAGCATGCACCAAAAATCCAACAAGAGGAAACAAATATTTTGAAAGGGAAAGAGAAAGGAAAACCCCCTTGTGATTATTAAAAATGAGGAAAGGCCCAGAGAGAGAGAGAGAGAGAGAGAGAGAGAGAGAGAGAGAGAGAGAGAGAGAGAGAGAGAGAGAGAGAGAGAGAGAGAGAGAGAGAGAGAGGGAACCCCCTTGTGATTATTCATAATAAGTGTGTGCAAAGTGTAAAAATCCTCATAAGGAAGATAAAGTAAATTCCTTATTAAAGGAATTACAAAACTGATATGTCCTCGCACATGGACAATGGGACAAACAATGACATATCCTCACACTTGGACTAGAGGAAAAATAATGAAATGCCCTGCCTAGAGATCCTTGGTAATAAGGATAAACATAGACTAAATTTTTTTTTTGGGGTTAAATTACAATGTAAATACAAGCATAAAACAATTGTATAATAGGGGAAGACATAAACCAAACCACCAAATATCACCAAGCAATCATCACTTAAAAACACGTGCATTTCCATCTACATGAATTATTCAGACAAGGTTTATTTTTTAACCATACTAATATTATAATTGATGTCCATTTTAAATCCCAAATATAAGTTCCTAAATGTTTAAGTCATACAAGTTCATTTTTTGGGCTAAAACACAACATCAATGAGATGTCACAACATTTGAACCCAAAAATTTTTGGTAGGCAAATTGTTCCATACCAAGAAGGAACATATCCTAAAAGGGTATCCATAACAAAAAACCACATCCTTTAAAGATGTTAGAAAGTGCTCATTGTTTAGGGTACAAGCTTTCTCAAGTTGCATCGTATGGTGAAATTCCATAAGTCATACAATGAAATGCTTTAACTACATGAGATACTTTTGATAGTATCATACAATGAAATGTTTGAACAAAGTATGATGAATCCCTATCTTGTATGTCCAAACTTGAATCTGTAAATGATGAAACTCTACACTGGGTATAATGAAACATGATACAACATTTCATCATATGAGTTGATGCTCTTAAGAGGTTCGACCATGCAACCAAGATAAATATTGAAAGATAAAACCTCCACACTAGGGAGTACCGAATACATGTATGTTGAGAAATGGACAGTCAATAAAATTAATAAAGAACAATAAGACTAACATGCTAGACCATGAAGTACATTGCTACTCTAAGCCATAATGAACAACATTATGATATAAAAGAGTATATATAACATTATAATCCACAAAAAACACCTCTAATCCATAGAAATAAGTACCAAGTAAAACATGTGCATTGAGTACTACTTAATCCATAAGATAACACACCTCAAGATATATAAGAAAACATCAAAGGTAAAATAATAACATAAAAAATCACAATAGAGGATTACATTAAGTAAACCACAAGGTAAAACAATCCATAACATGGTATCACATGCATCGAAGGAAAAGCATAAATCACAAGGAACACACTTTGGATACCCAAAGAATCCAAGAGAACATCAAGCTTTCGTCCTAAACTAAAAGACAACCATCTTTGTACACAAGTCCCCAACAATGGTATAGATAGCTATGCCTCCTAACCATGTGGTACCCTTAGGCCCACAATCATCATGTTAATGGAGATAACAACCTGACCAAAGTTACATAAGAAAAAGCATTATAAGGATTACACACACCAACACACACCAATCAATGCCTAACAACAACTTAATGATCATGAAGACAATGCAATAGATCAGGTCATTAGTCAGACACTATAGAGGATAACCATGTAGGGACTCTAGTGGAGTATAGTCATCTTGGCATTGAAAATCCCAAGTTATAAATGGTATGACTCAACTCCCCCTAAAAGGCCACATAATTGGCATCCATCAATTCCAACAAGAGGCCTCATGTAATTCCTTCACACCAAATTCCACAAAAGAATAAAGAACATACAAACACCACACCCTCACACCAACTCCCTTGAGATGCTCTAAGAATGTATAGGTGTTTAATTATCTTATCATTAAGTTTCATTACCCATTTATTAATTTTAGTTATCACTTGTTTAAACCTCTTCACATTACCTTGTCAGCCACTTCTGGGTCGAGGTATCCAAGAGAAGCCACTCCATAGATATATCCTACATACTCATACTCATCACAAGATGAGTTCCTATAGGTAATGCAAGTTCCCAACCCAAACCCCAAATGAATAATCACTCAACTAACCTATATCTAGGAATCTAGGTCTCACAAGTTCTTGTTATACGCTTGCACACATTCTCATGTGTGGTCACAACCATCTTCACAAATATAATCAATAAAATTGATGAAAGGATTGGTTGTGAGAAATGAAACAAATGATACAAGTAAAAGAAGATAAGTCAATCATACATATTTTTTAAGAGTATAGATTCATCACAAACCCCAATAATGTTGTTGGAATTCTTTAGAATTACTGAGAGTAGGGGTGAATCAGTTATCCAAGGTTTAGATATACAATTAAAAATTTTCACAACTTAGTGAACCCATATCCATAAAAAAATTCATCATGCATGCATCCATTAGATCATACAATCACTCAAACTTGTAGGTTATTGTCAAATCAACTTTGCAGACATGTAAGCATGAAACACAATAGATTCACTAACACATTTGACACAATGATTTAATGTAGAAACCCAATTTGGAAAAAACCATCACTAACATGCTACTCATTCTCAATCTTCTAAAGTGATGCCCTATGAAAGGCAAACCTTGTTAAAGGTTACAATGCACACTATTAAGTGTGACCTGGTTAAAGGATTTCAATCACCCTATTAGGAGTGAGCCTTGTTAGCGAACTTTAGATCATTCACTTGGAATGTCATCCGATTAAAAGATTTATGAATGACTGTTAGGTAACCTTAATCCAAAGGATTTACCCTAGATTGGTACAATGATTAGAAAGTAATAGTAAGGCTTGATCTGATAACAACTTACAATACACTTGCAGATTATAGATCTCTATTTCAATTCTCAATTTTGCTTGGCTTTCACACACTTAAGCTCTAATAGCTTATTCACCCTTCAAGCATCCATATCCTTAAGCCTTCTTGCTTTTCTTGCCAATGTAGTCTCTTCTCTTAGGTCACTAAATGAAGCAATACCCTAGACTCCTCATCTTCCTTAGGTTCTCACACATGACAACCTTTGCTTATTACCAACCATCTCTATAAATAGAAATTTAAGATCTTTTGTTGTTCATCCTCCATCATCCATTTTAAGGTTAGGTTAGATTAGGTAGGATTCAATGAATCTACCTATCATTTCATTTTATCCCCTGTATAGAAACTTCTCCTTCAATCCTCTTTGAATTTGCCTCAAAATGGTTCATCATGAATTTTGTGCCACCAACTCATCAAGCTTATCTTCCACATAGTTCACACCATCCAAGAAATCAAACTTGTCAGCTTAGATTCATCAAATTTTTGATCTTTTTCATAATGTTGGCACTAGACATTAACTTGCTTCTAATGCTCGACACATACTGCATTGCTTGACATCCACTATCAAAACACTCAACATGAACTAAAGTTTAGTGGTGCTTGACATCAACTAAACTTTAATCGGCTTATACTATATCACTCAAATTACACTAAAATTGACTTTTCTCAACTCCAATTGATTTTATGCTTGGCTTACTCTAACTTTTATTGACACCTACTATGCAGATTGTTAAGCTTGGAAGACACACTTCATTTAACTTGTTCTTCTGAACTTAATCAATGTATCCATCCTTTGCAACCTTAAGTAGATTATCAATGCACTATAATATCACTATCTTAATTGATCCTTGTACTCCTTTTCTATATCATAACTCAACCTTTCCTCTAGGTGCTATTGTTGCCTCATTTGATCAAATCCTCTTCAACAATCAAGAAAATGATAGTACTCAAATCATATAAGCAATTGTCTTACTAGCAAGTAGCAAGTTTGACATTAGTGACAAAATAATGTTTGAAACACATTTATCATACTTGTATCAATCTATTTTCAACAATCTCCCTCTTTGGCATTGATGGAAAACCAATCTGACTAGACTTAATTAGTATAACCAACAAAATACCAAAAAGAAAATAATTCTTTGTATTGAAATCTCTTCCTCTATCAACAAATTTCATCTTCTGAATAGGTTACAAAATTCTTATGATCAATAGACAATCAATCAACTCATCCTTATGACCCCCTTTGGATCACTTCTTATATCACATTTGACATTAACTCCCTCTTACTAAGTATTCATGTTTCATCTATATTTACTTTCATCTCGCTCAGTAGTCAAGATTTCTCCCTCAGTAGGATTAGGCAGATCAAGATTTCTCCTTCATTTCTCCCTCAACAAGATTTCTCTCTCTTTGAAAATAATGCCAAAGACTTGTCATCTTAATATTTAGATATGAAGATTTTTAGTTTCTCCCTTGGTCACCTAGCTTGTGATTGATTTGTAACTCCAACTCTTTGATTACTTTAGGCAGATCCTATAGTAGGATCCACTGCATCAATGTGTAACATATGTCAATCAACTTGTTTGATGCATGAAATTGCTCAAGTTTCTTAGATAGCCTTTGACAGGGGTATCACCCCTAGTTTACCTCTTATATACTCATGAGAATCCTTAGGTAATACTTTTGTGAAGATATCAACTATTTACTCTTTTGTGTTAACATATTCCATCTTCACCTCTTTATCTTGAACTAACTCTCTCAAGTAATGATAATTGATTGCAATGTGCTTAGTCTTTGTATTCATCACATGATTCTTTGATATATTTATAGCACTTGTATTATCATAATAAAGTATCATAGGTTCAATTATTTCCTCCTTCATAACTTTGAGTAACTGTTTGATCCATACAATGTTTGTATAATTTACTGTAGTAGCAACATATTTAGCTTCAACAGTAGATTGACAGATGCAGTTTTGTTTCTTGATAGTCCATGTTACTAGCCTTTTGCCTAAGAAAAATTCTCCTCCACTAGTGCTCTTTTTGTCATCAATATTTTAAGCCCAATCAACATTAGTGTAGGCTCTCAATTCAAATTTCTCATTTTTCTTATAGTATAGACCATTATCTTTTGTTCCTTTTAGATATCTCATTATTCTCTTAACTACCATCAAATGATTCTCCTTGGGATTAGTAGAGAATCTTGCAACTATCCCAACATATAATGCAATATAAGGTTTTTTGTGTACTACATATTATAATTTTCCAATCATAGACCTATATAATGTTTGATTCACCTCAGTAGAATCATCATTCTTTAACAATTTATGTCCTATCACCATAGGTGTGCTTACTGGTTTGGAATCTTCTAGTCCAAAAGTTTTCAATATCTCATTTACATATTTTGATTGAGTGATGTATATAGTATATTTCATCTAATGTACTTGCAAAACCACAAAGGATTTGATCTCTCCAAACATAGTCATCTCAAATTCTTTCTTCATTTCATTTGTAAAAGCCTTACATAAAGTATCTTGACCTTCAAATATGATATCATCAACAAAAATTTCAAATAGTAAAATACCTTTTCCTTTCTCTATCTTCAAGTGTAGATTGTTGTTATCATTAGTCCTCTCAAATCCAATCTTTACAAGATAATTATGAAGCCTTTCATACCATGCTGTTGGTGCTTGCTTCAAACCATACAAAGCTTTGCGTAGTCTAAATACCATATTTTTGTTGTCAGCATCAACAAACCCTTCTAGCTATTTTATATAAACCTCATCCTCCAATATACTAGCTAGAGATTTAGACTTAACATCCATTTGGTAAACTTTGGAACCTTTGTATGGAGGGTAAGCAAACAAAGTTTTTACTCCTTCCAATCTTGCAATAGGAGCGCATGTTTCTCCATAGTCTATCCCTTCTTCTTGTGCATATCCTTTACAAACTAATCTTGCCTTGTTCCTTGCGACTTCACCATTTTCATCTAACTTGTTTCTCTATAACCACTTGGTACCAATCAAATTTTTATCTTTTGGTGTAGGGACTAGATTCCATGTCTTATTTTTCTCAATTTGTTCAATCTCTTCTTTCATTTCTTTACTCTAGTCCACATCTTCTAAGGCATATTTCACTATTCTAGGTTCTTGCATGCTTAAAAAACATGTATCATTTCTTAAATTATTCCTTGTCATTGGCCTAGCATCTTTATCTCCAATGATTTGTGTAGTAGGGTGATGTCTCTTGACATACTTAGACAATCTTGGTTCTACTTTGGTTTCTTCACTTGGTCTCTCAACTTCTTAATCATTATGCACATCTCTATCAGGTAGTTCAACATCTCTTTAATGTACTCTAATCTCAGAATTAGAATGTACCTCAACTTCATTCTATAACTTGAAACCTAAGTGTAGCTAATTAGTTCCTGAATGTAACTCGACATTCATAGTATGTGACTCGACAGTCACTAAAACTTGTTGTTGGTTTTCAACTTGATTTACAATATCTTCATCAATAGGCATACCTTCATAAAAGTATACAAATGTTTTATATTCTTTTGGTTCCTTCATAGGTTCAGCCTCATGTGCTTTTGTAAATTCATCAAATTTCACAATTGCACTTTCCACAACTTTGTTAGTGTTAGTATTTAAACACTTATAAGCTTTACTTCTTATGGAATAACCAAGAAATATACCTTCTTCAATTTTTGCATCTAATTTACCATTCCTAAAATCTTTGAGAATATAAAACTTGCTTTCAAATACCTTAAAATGTTTTACATTGGGTGAGTATCCATACCATAGTTCAAAAGGTGTTGAATGAGTACCTTTCTTGACTTGCACATGGTTCAAGGTATATATAACTATACTTATAGCTTCTCTCCAGTATTTCAAAGAAACATTTTTCTCCATCATGAGTGTCCTAGCATAGCTCATTACAAATTTGTTCCTCCTTTCAACAATTCCATTTTGTGGAGGGGTCATAGGAGTAGATGTCTATCTTTTGATTCCTCTGTACTACAAAACATCTCAAACTCATTTGATGTAAATTATCCTCCTCTATCAGATCTCAGACATTTCATATTTATACTTGTTTCCTTCTCAACTCTACCACTTAAAAATTTGGAAAGCATCAGATTTCTATTTCAGAAACATAAGTGTCATCATTATAGAATAATCATCAACAAGTAGCATGATGTACTTATCTCTTTTGTAGCTTTGCACTTCAATCAGTCCACACAAGTTAGTATGAACAATCTCTAATATACCTTTAAAAGTATGAGTCTTACTCTTAAAACTTGACTTTGTCATTTTTCCTAACTGACATTATTTGCAAATTATATTATCAAGTTTCTTCAACTTAGGCAAACCTCCGACACTTTTCATGTTTTTGATACTACCAAGTTATCAAAATTAACACGACATACCTCTTGTGCCATAGCCACACATCATCAAACTCTACAATTAAACAAGTAGCATCCTCTATATCAAGGTAGAATAGATTACCTCTAGTTTGATCACCTTTTCTAATTAGTTTTCCATCAATATCATAAATCTTAGCAATCTTATTTTCAAACTCAACCTTACAAGCTGAATTATTTAGTTGTGACACACTCATCGAATTATAGTTAAGTCCTTCAACATAATAAGAATTTTCACATAAAATCTTTTCTATGAGTTTGATAGAACATTTTCCTTTTATCAGATAGGGTGCATCATTACCAAACCTTACACTATTTCCATCATAATAATTCAAGGTAATGAACTTACTTTTATCTCCAGTCATGTGATGTGAACACCCACTATCAATGATCCATTTGTCATTCTTGTTCACACAAGACACTAGTGCAGTTGCCTCATCCTCATTAGATTCATCCTTTATTACAACATACACCACTTCATCACCATGATCATCAGATCCATCTTTTGTTTTCTCTTCAACAATATAGCAAGACTTCTTTCCTTTGTCTTTGTATTCTTTGTTGACTTCATCTCTTCTACTTTTGTATTTGTCTCGACCTCTATAGTTCTTCTCTAGACATCTAGCAGCAAATGACCAACCTCATTACAATTAAAACACATGATAGGTAACTTACCTTTGAACTTGCCTTTACATTTATGGAATCTCCTTACTAGTAGTGCTTCAAGTGGATCTACATCTTCCTCATCTGTATCACTATTACTAGACACATATTTTACCTTTTTCTTTGTCTTATCATTAGGTTCCTTTAATGATAGCTCAACTTTGACATCAAATTCAACATTATTAGGTTTGTAATTATCAAAATTAGATAGCTCAAAAGTAGTGGGCCTACCTACTAGACCTTCAAGAGTCAAATTAGTCCCTAGTATACATCTCAATTCTTGTATTGCAGAAACTCTAATAGCATAAATAGGCAACAATGTTCTTAGTATAGTCTTATCATCTATCTTACCAGTAGCTCCTCTTATTGCATTAACAACATATTTTATCCTAGAGCAATAATGGGCAATATTCTCACCTTCTTGCATTCTCATATTATCAAACTACTTTTAGATTTGGCTCTTAGAAAATTTTTGTCACCTCCATAGATGGTGTGTAGAGCATCCCACATTTTCTTTGCACTGACACAACCCTTCATATCATCAAACTTGACATAGCTTAGGGCAGAGGCAATCTCCAACATTTCTTGGTTGTGTTCTTTCTTCTTTTTTAGATCTTCAATAGTTAGGACTCTAGTAGGATCAACATGCTCAACAAAAATGGTAGATTGTGCACGATCTCCTAAACCTCCTAGATGTACCTTCATCAAAATTTTCCATGCAAGAAATTTATCTCTATTAAGCTTGGGTACCTCTCTTTTTCACATCTTGATCTTTTTGCTTCTAGTACCTTCAAACTAATCCTCTTAAGCAAATGACTTTGATACCAATTGTTGGAATTCTTTAGAATAACAGGGGGGGTGAAGGTCCAGATGTACAATTAAAATTTTTTACAACTTAGTGAACCCATATCCATAAAAAAATTTCATCATGCATGCATCCATTAGATAACACAATCACTTAAATTTGTAAGTTACTATCAAATCAACTTTACTAAAATTTAAGCATGAAACACACCATATTCAATAACACATTTGAGACAATGATTTAATGTAAAAACCCAATTTGGAAAAAACCACTAGTAACATGCTACTCATTCTCACTCTTTTGAAGTGATGCTCTATGAAAGGCCAACCATATTAAAGGTTACAATGTGCACTATTAAACGTGACCTGGTTAAAGGATTTCAATCACCCTGTTAGGAGTGAGCCTTGTTAGAAGACTTTAGATCATTCACTTGGAATGTCACCCGATTAAAGGATTTACAAATGATTGTTAGGTCAACCATAATCCAAAGGATTTACCCTAGATTGGTACAATGATTAGAAAGTAACAATAAGGCTTGATCTGATAACAACTTACAATACACTTGCATATTACAGATCTCTATTTTAGTTCTCCATTCTGCTTGGCGTTCACACACTTCATCTTTGATAGTTCGTTCACCCTTCAAGCATCCATACCCTTAAGCCTTCTTATTTTTCTTGCCAATGCAATCTCTTCTCTTAGATCACTGAATGAATCAATATCCTAGACTCCTTGTCTTCCTTAGATTCTCACACATGACAACCTTTGCTTCTGACTAACCATCTCTATAAATAGAAAATTAAGATCTTTTGTCGTTCATCCTCCATCATCCATTTTAGGGTTAGGTTAGATTAGGTAGGATTCAATGAATCTACCCATCACTTTATTTTATCCCCTTTCTAGAAACTTCTCCTTCAATCCTCTTTGAATTTGCCTCAAAATAGTTCATCATGAATTATGTGCCATCAACTCATCAAGCTTATCTTCCTAAGGAGAAAGAAGCATGTTGGAATTGTATGAAAGTTTTTGATATAGATGATGAAGGACTAGCTAAAGTAGACATTATAGCACATGAAGGCTTAGGCTCTTTAGGTTTAGCATTATCAAAAGTATTTCTAGCCAAGTGAGGGTTAGCTTGAGTTTCTTTAAGAGGTAACCTTTGAGGATAACCATAGAGAACCACGTGGAAAGCATTAGGATCTTTGTTGGATGAAGGATTGGTAGGAGATTTGAGAGACTCAAAATCTTTAGGGAATGTATGGATAGTGGAGGAAGTAGAAGATGGCAGGGGAGCATCAGAAGACAAATATTCAACATTAACATGACCTTTCTCAAGAGTGTAATCTTTATTTTTAGCATGGGGCCTTTTAGAAGAGAAACTCTTATGTCATTGATGTTTTATTTAACCCCAAAAAAATGCTTTATCTTCCTCAAAAAATGCATATTTATCATTTTGGTATTGTTCACAAAATTTATCAATGTTGTTTTCAAGATTTGAGTCATATGGATTACCATCAATATCTATCCATGACTCATCCCCTTTAAGCACAAGCATAGGACTAGGAATTTTAGGATGTGTAGGAATATAATAGTCATCGTCATCATAATCATTGTCACTATAGGCATTATAGATAGGCATATCATAAGACTTTTCATGTTATTCATTATAGTATGTCTCAATAAGAGGAATAAGACTCTTGGTAGAAGTGGAAGAAGAATGATATCATGAAGAAGAGGTAGGTGAAGACCTAGATGAATGATATTTAGAAGAATCATGGTAAGACTTGGAATATGAAGAATGGGAATGATATTTAGAAGAATCGTGATAAGACTTAGAAGATGAAGATTGTGAATGATATTTAGAAGAATTATGATAAGACTTATAAGATGATGAATGTGAACAATATAAAGAAGGATCACGATAAGACTTAGAAGATGAAGAATTTGAAAAATATTTAGAAGAATCATGATAAGACTTAGAAGATAAGGAATATGAATGATATTTAGAAGAATCATGATAAGACTTAGAAGATGAAGAATCTAAATGATATTTAGAAGAATCATGGTAAGACTTAGAAGATAAGGAATATGAATGATATTTAGAAGAATCATGACAAGACTTGGAAGATAAGGAATATTTGGAAGAAGGATATTGTGATTTGATCCTACGTATAATCCTAGCAAGAACATCTGATTTCTTCCCTTTTTCAATCAATTTTGTCACAAGGTTAGCATCCATTTATCTATTGTAGTAACAACACCTTTCAAATTTAAGAAGGAGATTGAGTTCATCTGAGCTCAAATGAGGATCCCTAACAAGATATTGAAGATCCATGGTTCTAGAAGAAGAAGAATCAAGCATGGAAGAAGAGGAAGGGTGAATAGAAGAAGATAGACTATATGGTAATAAGAGAAAAATAATCAAGAAGACATGAAGAAGAGGAAGAATGGAAATGGGAGAATAGAGAGACATGGAAGATGAAGAAGAAAGAAGACCAAGAGTCATTTTCATTTTAATGTTGAGCAATATTTAATAACACTTATAACCAACATGAAAGAAAAGGTACTAGTTGATATGATAACCATAAGAAACATTGGTAACAAACTAGGTTATTAAAAGCACTCACTTGTCCAAAAGAGAAATGATAAGATAAAATATTGCAATAGGTGTAAACCAACACTGCCACAAAGGTGCCCACAACTTTGGGTGAATACCCTAGTACATATTGACCAGGAGGATGATTTACCCAAATTTTAATTAATTAAAATTGAATTTTTGATGAAGGTGGATGGAAAAGATATTACTAAGACTCTCCAAGTGTAATATCAAAGGATTCAAAGGTATATCTTTCTCAACAGGGACGGTCTTTAACTCACCAACTCCAAACAAGGTCTCTTGTGAAATCAATGATTACTAATTCAAGGGGTAAAAGGACAATAACCCAAGGTGCAAAAAATACTTCTAAAAATGGAGTAAATAGCTTAATCTAAACTAGATCAACCTAGGGCAATTGCAAATAATAGGACAATAAAACAATTTTATCATAAAGTCTCAACTCAAGAACTCAAATTTTGTTCAGTTTAAATGTCCAACTAGGTGTGTCAATATATTTTTAATCATAAATCAGGCATGCAAGATAGCAATAAAGGATTTCAAGTAGATGTCTTCAAACAATGAGAAAGGGAAAAAGAAACCTTGCACATGAACAAGAATAGTGTTGTAGTATCAATCTAATCCCTAAAACCACTACTATGTATGTTCTTAAAATATTTTCCAATCACACACATAGTCCTAGAAAAAAAAATTGGTAGCACTATGGTCCTTAGTAATGTTCAACTCTACAACTTTTGCAATTTAGAGTGAGAAAAATCCAATCTTGGTGCACCAGAGTTTTGACATATTTTGAGAATTTAATCAATTAGAGACATTGAGGAGATCTGACAACCTAACAAAAGACTAAAACCATGAGGATTTCCCCCACAAGGATATTTATATAGCAATTGCTACTACCACATCAAAAATGACTATTACCGCTTGAGGTACCATCCATGTGGTTGACCCAATAAAGAGAATATCCACTATAGTTTAACCCTCTCTAATCAAGGAAGACTCACAAAGTTGTACCACATGGGGACTTGGTTTGGATTCAAGGGTTCCAAGTTTTTGATGTGCCCAAAAGGAAACAGAGCATACTCCTCTAGCCTCTTCACCTTACCCAAACATAGAAAATAAGATTCTTTGACATGCTAATTTAAAATCACCTCACCAAATTTTTGGGAAAAATATAACAACAAACACCACCAATCTCAAAAGAGAAAGTACTAATGGATGTTGAGGACAAATCCAAGCGAAATAGTGGGATAATAAAAAATATCCTTCCCTACCTATAAGGGGATCCATCGTCAAGAGGAGATTTGCATGTAAAGAAAGTGAATAAAGCTTAGTCTCTCAAGATTTTCCAAATTGTGTTCATAGGGCCTAATTAGTATGTGAAACATAGATGCGTGAAAGCAAATCTAGATCAAATTTTAGAGCACCAAAGGAAGTGTGAATTTGTGAAAGCATGTAAAAACACTCAAGCCAAACACATGAGAGGGTTCATTTTAATTCCAAATAAAATTGTTATAGAGATCCAAAAAAGTACCAAGTAATCCTTGCAATGCATCTTTTCTTTGTTGTACCTTTCATTTACACTTGAATGCTTGCTTGCAACAAACAAAGCAACAAGCAAAACAAGCAAACACAAGATATGCAATATATATCCAACTGATGCAAAACTAGGGTTCTATCTAAAAAATTGATTTTTAAAAGTGATAATAATCAGCAAATAACCAAAATGAAAGCTCAATCATGTATTGATCTATTGTAAAAACTAAATGCAAGCTATTCATTAAATGTCCTTTTTTTTATTGATTTTTGAACTAGTTATAAAGATTGGACCTATATGATATGAATTTGGATCTAAAACCCTAAATGAAAAAAAAGGACCCTTTTCAAAAATTAGAGAGCTTTCCAAAAATCTTAAAATTTTGAAAATATCTTTTCATTTGTGCCCTATGGAGCCATTTTGTCAAAAAAGACCAATTTTTGCAAATAAAATTATTGAACCCTAATATGATCTCTAAAATCAAAACACAAATAACCAATTCTATTTAAAATTTTGAGAGCTTTCAAAAAATGTAGACTTTTCCAAAAAATTCATTAATTTTCTCCTTAGAATGATTTTTCATTAAAAATAAAGAAACAATTATAAAAAATCAAAAATACCTTGAAAAAATCTAAAAATTGGACTGAAGCTTGCTTGATATATTGCCACCTTGTAAAAGATAATTTAGATCAAAATACCTAGCCATTTGGGAGATATGATCAAATATTTTAGATCTAGGATTTTTTGTCTTCAAATAAATCTGTAGAAGGGGGTTAACTCCAAAAAATCCAAAACCAGCAAGCAATGGTGGATTGCCCCATGGTGGGCACCAAAGATGTATGCCTAAAATGTGGGCACACTTATATGAGTCATTATATCCAAGATTTATAAAAAATGAGGTCTCAAATGGTGGCTCATAGCTCTCTATTGATGGAGTGCAAGGGTTTGTAATGGAGGCCCTCAGTTTGACCTAGTTTGTGGCCATGCAAATACACCATGAAATGAGAGATTCAAGGATAAAAAAATGCATGCAAATAGAGATGAAAACTAATCTATATGATAACAATGCAAAACAATGCAAGATCTAATCTATGAAAGAAAGATCTATTCTATCAATGCAAGATCTAAGCTAATAATGCAAGAAAGAAAATTTAATAACAATGCAATACTAATCTATGAAAAAAAATATGGATCTAAGCTAATATGAAAATGCAACGATAAAACCTCATGATGGAAGCCATGGATGCAAGAGAGAATAAGACAAGAAGATAGAAGTTCTCCACAAAAAGCTTTAGTATTCAAACTCCTACAAAAATTGCTCTCCAAAACTGCATCATAACATTAGCATAATAATGGATGTCAAAAATGAGGAGAGGGCTCTCCCTTATAAAGGAAAATATGGAGGTGAGAGGATTCTCACAACCAATATGGGATAATAGATTTTGATTCATGTGAGACAAAATTAAAATAGGGGTTTTGCTCTTAATTAATTAAATGTAGATAATTTAATTAAAAGAGAGGTTTTCTTTTAATTAAATAGGGAATTATTTTATTTAATTAAAAGAGAGATTTTCTTTTAATTAAACAAGACTTAGGATAAAATGATCAACCTTAAAAAAATAAATAATTGAATTTGATTTAAATTGATTTAATAAAATATTGCAAACCATTGATTCAAGAAATTTGATAAATTGGTAAATTGAATAATGAGGGTCCATAGTCTAGGCGACCATTTTAGGGTGCATACAATCCCCTTTCTAAAAACTTCTCCTTCAATCCTCTTTGAATTCACCTCAAAACAATTCATCATGAATTTTGTGCCATTAGCTCATCAAGCTTATCTTCCACATGGTTCACACAATCCAATAAATCAAACTTGTTAGCTCAGATTTATCAAATTCTCGATCTTTTTCATAATGTTGATACTCGACATTAACTTTATTTTGATGCTTGACACATATTGCATTGCTCGACATCCACTATCAAAACATTCGCCATGAGCTAAATTTTACTGGTGCTCAACATCAACTAAACTTTACTTGGTTTACACTATATCACTTGACTTACATTGAAATTAACTTCTCTCAGCACCTACTATGTAGATTGTTAAGCTTGCCAGACATACTTCATTTAACTTGTTCTTCTGAACTTAATCACTATATCCATCCTTTGCAACCTTAAGAAAATTATCAATGTACTGTAATATCACCGTCTTAATTGATCCTTCTACTCCTTTTCCATATCATAACTCAACCTTTCTTCTAGGTGCTATTGTTACCTCTTTTGATCAAATCCTCTTCATCAATCAAATAAATGATAGTACTCAAATCATATAAACAATTGTCTTACCAAAAAGTAGCAGGTTTGACATCAGTGACAAAATAATGATTGAAACACATTTATCATACTTGTATCAATCTATTTTCAATATAATGCAACAAATTTATAGGTATAAAATAAATCACTTGACCAACTTAAAATTGTGAGTACAAATTCATCATGAATTCTACTACCCATAAAGAAAAATAATTACATGGAAGGAAACATGAAATGCAATCCATTTCCACAATCCAAAAAATATTGCCAAAATCCCAATAAAATATAGGTGGCACACAAAATGAGGCAAGAGGAAATTGCCCAAAATTCAAACTTCTTATATTTGAATTAAATTAAAAGCCCATTTCTAAAATATGTCAAATGACCAAGATTTCAATAAAATTTACAAACCAAGTTCAAATTCACAATCCAACAAAATTGATAGGAATCCCATGCCCACCACAATGAATTTGAAAATATGATGTTAGATCAAGAAATAAAATACCTTGGAATGTCCTCTAGTTATTTTGATTCCAAGATACTACTCATCATGGTAGAGCTACTAAACTAAAACTCTAATAAAGCCAAACAAGGTGATAGGTGAAAACTAGATGGCACACAAAATGAGGTAATGCCAAAAACACTCAAAATTCAAACACCTAAGAACTTGATAAAATAATAAACTAACTTTCCAATTGGGATCAAACACCCAAATATCAGATAATATTTGAGCCACAAGCCCTTGGGAAAATTCGAGAAACATATTAGTGCCAATACGTACATTTCTAATAACCAACGACATTTAAATGCTCATCCCCATCCAACCGAGTGATGGAATCACATAAAAATGGAAGGGAACACTAGTTCTTCACTCCCTAATATTACCACTACTAATATCACTACCCCAATTGTTGTAATGGACAAGGTTAGCTAACAAAGCAATGAAAGGTATGTAGAAAAATTAGACCAATTGTTATGTTCTTATTGATGTCAAACCTACTAAATTAGTAGTTTATGTAAGTTCCAAAATTATATGAAGGATGTGGTGTTGAGTAAAGAAATGGTTGGTAAAGATAAAATATATATATGAGCTTAAATGGGCCATTATTGAATTTTTCTTTGACAAGGAAATATTGATAAGTAGGAGATAATTTCCACAACTAGTCAAATTGTGATATGAATATCAGGATTTAACTGTGTGATTTTGAGTCAAACTCAAAATCACACAGTTAAATCCTGATATTCATATCACAAGGAAATATTGATTTGATCACTTTACATGATTTTATGAAGTACTAGAATGATGCACAAGTCAAATATGTTGGTTGGTAATAAAGGAATGAAGTAAAAAATAAGGAATAAGTATGTGTTACTGAGCTAGAAATGATGGTTGGTAAATAAAGAATTTGATTGGTTTAATTTAACTAAAAATGTGTTGGTAAACCAAGGATGTGCTAACATGTAGTGTTACTGAGCACATAGTGTCAACTGAGTAAATGGTTGCAACCAAAGAGAGGAGGTTGTTCAGTGAAACAAGAACACAAGTTGGTAAAGAAGAATAATTTTAGAAAAATTGATTGAAGGACAACATCGAGTGATGATCTAGATAAACCTAGAAAATTCTAATGAAGGAACAAGGCTAGTCAACAAAAATCAATAGATAGAAAGGGTTAGGTAAAAATAAATTGATTTGATGATTATTTCATGATCCTAGAAAAGTTCAAGTTCCAAGGTGAGATCTAGCTATCATGATCCATAAAATGTTTTTGTGAGTAAAAGATTCAAGGTAAGTGAGTTGAGATTTGATCAAATGGTTGAGAGGAATTTAAGGAAACCCTAATGAATGAGATTAAATAGCTAAACATTGTCTATATAAAGGATGAACAAGAAGGTTTATGTTGTTGACAACCAAGTAAGTAAAGAAGAGTCACCAAGCATAATAGAGTTGGAGAAAAGTGCAAATGAAGAGAAGGAAAGTGACGAGATGAAGATTGTGTGCTGATTAGCTAGCAAGGAAGAGTTTGAAGAAGAGCAAAGAGAAGAAAGGAGATCAAAATAGGCAAATATAGTTGCACATTTTATCATATCATATCACTATTACTTTCTAACCACTGTAGCAAAAAATATCTTAACTAGGTGGATTCAAAAGTCCTATTTATAAATCCTTTGTAAGGTGTCATTATAATGAATTTACTAAGTCCTCTAACCAATCCACTTATTTAAGGGTGACAAATCTAGTTTGATCTTTGGTGAAAATCCACTAATATGGTCACATCTAGAAAATATGTTCATAACCTTTAATAGGATTGGATCTTAACCGAGCTCACTTTAGAAGAGTAAATTATTTGTGAGTGATAATTCCCATACTAGTTTTTACCCAAATTGGGTTTCCACATTAAAATACTTGTGTAAAACTATGATTGAATGTGTTGCATTTTATTTTCTCATTTATGTATGCATATTGTTGTGGTCAATTGAATGCTTAGATCTAATTAATAAGATTAATTGTGGAAAGGTTTAAAGGTGAAATTTGTTAAGGAACCTAGATAACTAATTGACCCCCCTCAATTATCCAATAATTGGTATCAAAGCATTTGGTTCTTGGAGGTAAAAGTTTAAAAGACTTAATCTAAAGATCTAAAGATGTATAAGAGAGAGGTACCTAAGTTGAACAAGGAAAAATTCCCTACATGGAAAAGCGAGATGAGGTTATACTTATTTGGACCTAGAGAATTTGCACTATACTATTTGGATAATGATTACACTCCACTACCACTTGGACCTATGACTATTGAGAAGATGAGAGATAGAGAAGAACATAATACTATAATGATTAAGATAGCTTATTTTCTGTCTGATGTTGAATTTCATGATAGTAAGAATTGTGCTATAACAAAGGAAACATGGGATAAACTCACACTAGTTCATGGAGGTGATTAGCCTATACAAAATACAAAGGTTGAAAGTCTTAGAAGAAAATTTGATCATATAAGAATGTAAGAAATTGAAAATATTGTAAAATATAGTTTCAGAATCAAGGAGGTGGTAAGTGCTATCAAAGGTGTTGGTGGAACCATGATAGAAGATGATGTGTCAAGAAAAATCCTAAGAACCCTCTTACCTCAATATGTTATTCAAGTCTCTAATATTTTGGAATTTAGATCCATACCTAGTAATTCTATTACACTTGATGCTTTGATCAGTAAGTTGAGTGCATTTGAGCTGAGGTGTAGGAGCACAAGATAGGTAAGGGGGGTCAAAGTAGGGAATTGGAAATTTTGGTTTGTAATAAACTCATAGGGAAATAAAACTAGATAGGTTGAGCCTAAAGAAAGTGTGTTAGGTTGGTGAACTCTTTTGAGGACCTAAAGACCATCTAGGACTTGTTTTCCTAAGATGGTCTTGATCGGTCAAACATAGTCAACACTTGGTCAAAGTGTGACCCAAGGACATTTTTGACTATTTTTTTGTCATATTTAGTCCATAGGCATGATTTGGGATCATTTCATGCACATTAGGAGTAATAATGCACAAGATTGCAAAAAGTTGCTTAAAAGTTGCACAATTACAACTTTGCAATTTTTGTACTTTTAGCAATTCTTACAAAATGGAAAAAAAATGATAAGAATGCCCAAACAGGTAAGAAATTTGGTTGAGTATCGACCAAATAACTTGGAAGAGTGTACATATATGTTGGAGATAACCATATTTTTGAGATAGAATCAAGAAGGTAAGTTTTGGAGAAATTTCTTGTGTTTTCTAGAGTTTTGATCTGTACATTTCCATGTAAATTTTTGGTTTTTGTGATGAAGTGATTGAATCTAGCCCTTTTATTTCTCTCACACATTCATATTATTGATTTGATTTAATATAGTAGTTTAGTCGTGTTGTTTGAATCCATTTTCTTCATTTTGCATGTTCTAGGTAAGGGTTTGAAGTCAATCAATGGATTCCTAGCAATTCATGACCTCTATCTGACGATGGGTTCATGGATGACTAGGGTGGATGTAATATATCTATAGCAAGAAGATCCAACCTTCCTTCCATGGTTGTGATGCCAAATTGGTGATTGGTGGTTGAACAATTGGATTGTTAAGCCATTTAGAGAAAGAAAAAGATGAATAGGGCTACCTTGTAAGTTGAAGTATAGGGTTTGGCACCTTAAGGGAATAGTGTAAGTCCATTAGGAAGGTTTGAGCTTGGTTTGGGGTTTCTGTGAGGAATTTTCATTGTCATACTAAGTGAACAAAGAATTAACCCTATATTTAAGCCTAAAAAGGAGGGTTTTGGGGTTGAGCCACTTCCATACAGAACCTAGATGAGAAAATCCATAACTTGATAGTAAATCCAAAAGGAATCCAAATATAAAATTCATTTGGTACCTTTCTCATATAGAATTTGAGTAATTCTGCACTCTTAGTGTTAAGAGGACTAATTCTACTAGGTCAACTAGGCCTAAATGGTTGATTGCTTCTGAAGCACAAGCAAATGGTGAAACCCAATTGGGGGAATGAACAAATAAGTTCATAGAAGGATATTGGGAGGTTTTGGAAACCTTGTAGGTTGAAAATATCCTACAACAGATGTGTGGGGGTCCAAGCAAGGTATCGAGATACCTTGGAAGAGCTAAGAATAGGTTTGAGATAAGGGTTGAGATACAAAGGTTCTTGTCTTTGGATGAGGAAGAATCTAGGTAGCAATCTTGGAGAGGTCCTAGCCTAAAAATCCTAGGAGGATTGACTTAACCTTGACAACTCCATGGCAGAGTGGAGAAAAGAGCACCTAAAACCTCTTGCATCACTTAGTAACTATGATGATAGTTTTCCAAAGATAGAAATTTCTTTCAAAACATCTCTAACCATTGGAAGTTCAAGAAGAGAAAGATATATTCATGATAGTATAGGTGGTAGTGACTATGAAAACATACTATCTAAGGAGAAAGAATGAGAAGAACTAGAAGCATTATTGGCAAAGAGATTACTGGGAGGAAAAGGAAAGTACAAAGGTAAATTGCCTCTATAATATTATAATTGTGACAAGATTGGTCATAATGCATTTATGTGTCCTAACAATGACATGAATAATAAGAAAGAAAATAAGGATAACACATACCAAAAGCTTAGAGATAATAAGGATAAAGGAAATAAATCATGCTACCTAGCTAAGGAAGGGAAAATTGACGATGAATCTAATGACTTAGAAGAAGGTGAGGAAGTAGTTTATGTTGCTATGAGGGATGATTTAGAAAAAGAAAGGTATGAAGATAAAAAGTTCTTATTACTCAAGTTAATAAGGCTAGCACATGGATTATTGATAATGGTTGTTCACATAATATGACTGGTGATGTTGAAAAGTTTGAAATCTTAGAAGAATTTGATGGAACTTTTTTTAGACTTGGAAATGATGCTCCATATTTTGTAAAAGGAAAAGGATACATTATGTTGAATGACAAGATTAAGTGTGATAATTATTATTGGGTTCAAGGATTAAACTGCAACTTGTTGAGTGTGTACATGTGAATAACATAAGTCAACAACTATAATTTTATAACTAAAAGGTGAAGATCTATAATACTACTGGAGAAATGATTAGTACTGGTGAAAAATCCAAAGGTAACTTATTTTATCTGAACTCCACTACAAATACATGTCTTATTGCAAGAAGTGAAGATTCTTGGTTATGGAATAAAAGGTTTTGTCATGCAAATTTTGATAATTTGATCCATGTGCACACACAAGTCAACCAATAGAATATAAGTTGACTTGTCATATAAGACAAAAGTCACAAAGCCTTTTCTTTTAATTGCAAAATAGAAAAAGGACATTATGTGTACACTTTAAGTGGGTTAGAAGAATGGGGTCTTTTATTTAATTAAAAGGGGACATGTTCTTTTAATCAAATAATGAACTTAGGATAGCATAGTCAAACTATAGGTTACAGTCAAATAAATTGATTATTAGCAATTTGGTCTAGGTAAATGATTAAATTAAATTGACCAAAATGCTGAGAGGGGGGCTAATAGTCTAGATGACCATTTTTAGGTGATTACATTTTCCCCTCTTTGACTAATGCGTGATCGATTTGGGAACACATTATGTCAAAGAAAATTGAAGCCAAGTAGGTAGTGGTAGATATAGATGTCTGATTCTAAAGAATGAAATGCAAAAATAGATAGCAAGTCCTTAATGCACAGCCTGATAGTGATAGTACTGAACACTAGGAAGATGATGTTATGATCGGAAAAGAATTCTAACACCTAGCAAAGCAAATAGATCGAGAGCAAGTGATAAGGTCAAACAAATGCTCCTAAGAAATAGATAGCTGTAACAATTAGCAATAGAGTATTTTTGCCCCCTCGGGATCAAAATTGAAATGAGGTAAGAGGAGTAGAAACTAGTTAGACATGAGAAAATTGAGATATAGCAATGTATGATATGATAGATAAATGATTAGAGCCCAAGAATGACTATAAGAAAGTGATAAAATGCCCTAGTTTGACTAGAGTTGACCATGAAGGACACAGTGTAAAATTAGGTCAAATCTAGTAGAAAGATGATTTTAGACATGAAAAGGTTGAATTTTAGTAGATATGAAGTATGGAAATGATGAAGACATGAAGAAATGAAGATGCCCCAACGATGATTTGGAGATTAGACCTCAAAAGGTCAGCTAACTGCTCAGAAGAAGGTGAAATTTTAAAATGCAATTTTCACTATCAAGATGAACTCGAATTTTGATTTCAATCCCAAAAATGGATCCAAGATGTCAAAATTAGCTAGGGGTGTAATTTTTGCGCAATTCTGAGGAGTTTCAAAATTAGGTCAAAATGAGGTTGGAGGCTATAAAAGGGGTCCAAGTGTCATTTTCACTATTCATTTGTCTTTTTGTGATTTGAGAGATTTGGTGAGTGGTCCACATAACATCATTGCTTAGGCGAACATTCCTCTTCATCGACACCATTTTGAGTGCAGCCGGTTGCACAACCGGCTAGAGCGATATGGGGCACTGGTAAGTAATTACTTTTTTGTCATTTTTTCGAGCTTTTTCACATGTTTTAAGTGTTTTTTGAAAAAAGGTCGCGCAATACTTTTAAAGTATCGTACAGGCATTGAAAAACTGTCATGCGACACTTTTTTTCAAAAAAAGTGTCGTACCTCTCAGTAAAATGTGTCACTGCAGCTATACCCAAATGTCACATGAATCGATGTGAAATATTGCACGACAGAATTATGTCGCATAGCCTCAGAAAAAGCATCGTGCGACACTGTTGCAAAAAATTGTGTTGCACGCTTTATATAAAAAGTGTCGCACGAATGGTTTTGTTGCTTTGCTTATTGTTTTTTTTTGTCATGTGACTGTTACTGATAGTTGCATGTTTTAGTTGGACAGGAGGTATTCCTGGCATTACAGATCAGAGCTCCCAGGGTGGTGGGTTTGCACATTTTGCAGCATTTGAGTGATGAGGAGTAGACTGCGCTAGTGGCTATGTTCTTGCAGTGGGTTGTATGAATGCCCCATATTTGGGCAAACCATGGTTTGTTGTCTGTACTAGCAGAGAGGTGGCATAGTGAGCATAACACCTTTCATTTACCAACCAGCGAGGCATCTATTACCTTGGAGGACATATATCGCATTCTGCAAGTGCCATGCCATGGCGAGCTAGTAAGTTGCTTGATTAGTAGTTTGTTGAATTAGCAATTTTGATGTTGGATGCCAGGTGTACTGATATCAAGTTTGATGATGGCATAGGTGTACTATGATACGACCCTGACAGAGGGGCGAGTGCGAGTGCAAGAGCTATTCAAGGATGTGACCATTCTAGGCCGTCACCTGAGTTGGGAGAGATTGATGATCGAGTATGGATATGATTATCCTTTTCCCAACTTGTTATGTTCTTTGGTAGCCCAGGCCCTGGTGACAGACTGAGGCCAGAAGGGCTTCCCGCTATGATGGGGTCGACTAGTGTATGATCTGATCTCTCGACATCCTGGCTATTCCAAGATGTGACCATTCTAGACTGTCACTTGAGTTGGGAGAGATTGATGACCGAGTACGGATATGATTATCCTTTTCCCAACTTGTTATGTTCTTTGGTAGCCCAAGCCTTGGTGACAGACCGAGGCCAGAAGGGCTTCCCACTAGGATGGCATGGGGGCTTGCCATATTGGCAGAGATGTACCACGAGCTCCATGAGATAGTATACCATGAGGGTGGGTCATGGGCATGTAGAGCAGTGTTAGCACAGATCTGGGCTTGGGAGCACATCATTGTGATCCGACCACGGGTGCAGCCACAAGAGCTACACCCGAAAGTGTCTCACTCTAAACCCTTCTATCCAAACGATTTCATGAGTTTGGAATGCTTGGATGCCGGCTTAGAGCTCCCTATCCACAGAGTGCAAGAGAGTGTATTTCAAGTTCAAGGGCTCTCAACTAGGCCTTAGGAATACTCTTCTTGCTAGTAAACCGTGCAATGGGAGGTTCCAAAGACAAGATGCAAGAATGAAAATGTCTCAAAGAGTTCCTCAAGTATGCAATGCAAGATGGAAGACTAAACTAGAATGGAAATGCAAGATGCAGCTATGCTAGAATATGAATGAGAGTGTTACAATACCATTATTTAAACTATGTGAGATAGATTATTGAAAGGAAATAACTAAAATAGCATGTAAGTATGAATCTAAACTAGTGTGGAATGGTAATGAGAGAATGAGACAAGAAATGAGAAGTTCTCCAAAAAGCTCCAAAGAAACTTGTTAGAAAACCTGCAGCATAACAATATTCAAATGAGGGATGGATCCTTTGAGCGGGAAAGCTCTCTCCCTTTTAAAGTCGTACAGATGGTAGAGATCAAGATGAAGATGGTGGATGATCAACGGTGGAATTTGAAAAGAGGAGTGATCCATGTGCACACACAAGTCAACCAATAAAATATAAGTTGACTTGTCATATAAGACAAAAGTCACAAAGCCTTTTCTTTTAATTGCAAAATAGAAAAAGGACTTTATGTGTGCACTTTAAGTGGGTTAGAAGAATGGGGTCTTTTATTTAATTAAAAGGGGACACGTTCTTTTAATCAAATAATGAACTTAGGATAGCATAGTCAAACTATAGGTTATAATCTAATAAATTGATTATTAGCAATTTGGTCTAGGTAAATGATTAAATTAAATTGACCAAAATGCTGAGAGGGGGGCTAATAGTCTAGATGACCATTTTTAGGTGATTACATTTGCCCCTCTTTGACTAATGCGTGATCGATCTGGGAACACATTATGTTAAAGAAAATTGAAGCCAAGTAGGCAGTGGTAGATATAGATGTCTGATTCCAAAGAATGAAATGCGTAAATAGATAGCAAGTCCTGAATGCATAGCTTGATAGTGATAGTATTGAACACTAGGAAGATGATGTTATTATCCAAAAAGAATTCTAACACCTAGCAAAGCGAATAGATCGAGAGCAAGTGATAAGGTCAAACAAATGCTCTTAATAAATAGATAGCTGTAACAATCAACAATAGAGTATTTCTGTCCCCTCGAGATTGAAATCGAAATGAGGTAAGAGGATGCAGAAACTAGCTAGACATGAGAAAATTAAGATATAGCAATGTTCGATATGATAGATAAATGATTAGAGCCCAAGAATGACTATAAGAAAGTGATAAAATGCCCTAGTTTGACTAGAGTTGACCATGAAGGACACAGTGTAAAATTAGGTCAAATCTAGTAGAAAGATGATTTTAGACATGAAAAGGTTGAATTTTAGTAGATATGAAGTATGGAAATGATGAAGACATGAAGAAATAAAGATGCCCTAGCGATGATTTGGAGATTAGACCTCAAAAGGTCAGCTAACTGCTCAGAAGAAGGCAAAATTTTAAAATGCGATTTTGACCATCAAAATGAACTCAAACTTTGATTTCAATTTTGAAAATGGATCCAAGACGTTAAAATTAGCTAGGGGTGCAAATTTTGCACAATTCTGAGGAGTTTCAAAATTAGGTCAAAATGAGGTTGGAGGCTATAAAAGGGGTCCAAGTATCATTTTCACTATTCATTTGTCTTTTTTTGATTTGAGAGATTTGGTGAGTGGTCCACATAGCATCATTTCTTAGGCGAACATTCCTCTTCATCGACACCATTTTGAGCACAGGCGGTTGTACAATCGGCCAGAGCGATATGGGGCACCGGTAAGTAATTACTTTTTTTGTCATTTTTTTGAGCTTTTTCACATGTTTTAAGTGTTTTTTGAAAAAAGGTCACGTGATAATTTTAAAGTATCGCACGGGCATTGAAAAACTATTGCGCGACACTTTTTTTCAAAAAAAGTGTCGTACCTCTCAGTAAAATGTGTTACTGCAGCTATACCCAAATGTCGCACGAATTGGTGCGAAATATCGCACGACAGAATTATGTCACACAGCCTCAAAAAAAGTGTCGTGCGACACTATTGCAAAAAATTGTGTCACACGCTTTATATAAAAAGTGTCGCACAGATGGTTTTGTTACTTTTCTTAATGCTTTTTTTCATCATGTGACTGTTACTGATAGTTGCATGTTTTAGCTAGACAAGAGGTATTCTCGGCATTACAGATCAGAGCTCCCAAGGTGGTGGGTTTGTGCATTTTGCAGCATTTGAGCGATGAGGAGCAGATTGTGCTAGTGGTTATAGGCTTGCGGTGGGTTGTACAGATGCCCCATATTCGAGAAAACTATGGTTTGCTATCTGCGCTGGCAGAGAGGTGGCATAGCGAGCATAATGCCTTTCATTTACCGACCGACGAGGCATCTATTACCTTGGAGGATGTATATCACATTCTGCGAGTGAGCCGATAAGTTGCTTGATTAGGAGTTTGTTGATTTAACAATTTCGATGTTGGATGCCAGGTGTACTGATATCAAGTTTGATGATGGCACAGGTGTACTATGATATGACCCCGACAAAGGGGCGAGCATGAGTGCAGGAGCTATTCCAGGATGTGACCATTCTAGACCGTCACCTAAGTTGGGAGAGATTAATGATCAAGTACAGATATGATTATCCTTTGCCCAGCTTGTTATGTTCTTTGGTAGCCCAGGCCCTGGTGATAAACTGAGGCCAGAAGGGCTTCCCACTAGGATTGGATCGATTGGTGTATGATCTAATCTCCCGACCACGTAGGATAGCATGGGAGCCTACCATATTGGCAGAGATGTATCACAAGCTCCATGAGATAGTATACCATGAGGGTGGGTCATGGGCATGCGGAGCAGTGTTAACACAGATCTGGGCTTGGGAGCACATCGCTGTGATCCAACCGTGGGTGCAACCACAAGAGTGCAACCACCCTTATATTTTTTGTTATAGAGGTTTTATCCCACAGAGACATAGTGGGGATGTGACCTATTATTGGTGGGTACTTGATGAGCTGATGGCATTCACATGGCGGCTATATTGGGAGTGTCAGCGGTGGTCAGATTCATGGGAGCTAGACTACATGCAGTATAGCAGACCACTGATGGGTCAGAGCATAGACATTGTGGAGCGGTTTGTGATCAGTCGCGTATGGCAAAAATTTGCAGAGTGGTAGGTGGTATCAGTGGAGACCACTACCTATGCCTAGATGTGCATAGATGAGGGATTAGGGAGGCTACCAATGCTGGACTATTAGACATCAGTTCGGGATACAACGACGCTAGTAGCGACTCCTTGGGATTATCGCCCAGATGTGGCAGATGTAGGGGCAGATCCAGGCTATCTTTATGAGATACAGAGACACCTGTTCCCTTGGTTCATAGATCCAGATGTGGCACCTAAAGGAGTGGGAGGTGGAGGTGGCAGGGGAGGAGGAGGTGGAGGGAGAGGGAGGGGGAGAGGCGACAAGCAGATGGAGGGGGAAAGCTCCCGAGCAGGGCGGAGGAGGACGCGAGCGCTGATGATGCAGGAGGCAGAGGAGTCATGAGAGTCTGATGATGATGATGGTGGGGAGGAGGAGGTGCCCCTCAGGAGACGGTGAGCGGTGAGGGTTGAGGCACTCGTAGAGTAGCTAGTAGGAGGAGAGGATTAGGGTGCGAGGATCTGTGCCTTAGAGGCAAAGCTGCAGGCAGCTCGGGTGACCATCGCAATACAGGATCAACAGCTGATGGATGAGCAGGCATGAGCAGATGAGCTGCACCGAGAGCAGGATACTGTGAGGTGAGAGGTAGCACATCATGGTGCATAAGCTACATACTATTATGCCACCTATAGGAGTGTGGTACCACTAGGACAGGGTCTTCTTGACTATTCAGAGCGAGCTAGTAGATCATAGGGCACAGTGCAGGCACCAAATAGGAGACAGGCTCGTCCACTAGGGCCAACACTAGTCGTAGAGGGTGGTAGTCAGACATGACGTCGAGCGATAGCTGTGTTTTGATTGTACCCCATGTATTTTTGAGACATATATCTAGATTTTGGATCCCATAGTTGTATATGTACCATGACACATTTGATATATATATGAGATACTAGATTTATCGATATTCTTGTGTACTTGTCTCAAAATGTATGTTTCAACTTTCATGTGGTGTTTCAGTTTTTGTTTTTAGCTCATGTATGTGTATATGCTCATGTGTATTGATTTTGATCTCTCATATGGATGGTAAAGACTTAAATGTTTTTGTGAAAATATGTGACACTTGGATAGATTGTATATGATGTTTTTGGATTAACCCTTTGTGATGATAAGATAGCAAAGAAATGTAGCGAAAGATTAAGGAGGTGAAAAGATATGAAGAAGCGAAAGATGAAAGTAGCTAGCTAATATGTTTGTGAAGAAAAAAAGATGAAGAGAGAGCTCTTCCCATGTGTAGGAATGCACAACTAGATTATAAATGACATGAACCTAAAATGCAAGCTACTATGCAAAGTGGTTCACCAACAAGAAACTCATAACATTTAGACTCTTAATTTCATCATTGAGCATCTATTAGGGACATCATGAGATGATACAATCATAACTAGTATAACTATGAGGATATGAATATGATCGATATCAGATAGGGATGTGGAAACCCAATCTAAGCATCAGAGACATGTAAGTCAAGATAACTACGTGATTAGATTCCCTAAGTTTAATTTAGCAAGATTACACCTGTATCAAGGCACAAGCACCAGGATAAACCCCAAGTGTGGTCTTGCGAAATAGTCAAGGATTATACATTTGTAAGTCAAAATGTTGAATAGGTCAAGCATAAGTTCTTACAACACTATAAACAAACAAAGTATACCCACAAGCAAAAATCAAGAAAATATGTCCCATGCCCCCAGTCTTCTAGTCAATGACATCCTCGAAAGACTATTAGGGAGGGAACACATGGCAAAGAAATCATCATAGACAGCACACAAAGTAGATAAAGATCAACATAGCTTAGTTGTTTAAGTGTTAAAGTGCGTGTGTGTAAGTCACTTGGCCATTTCTACAAGACTTGATTCTGATAGTGAGAAATATCGCAACATCGGAGACTGTAGGTAAACTATTTGAAAAGTGTTGAAAAACACTTGATGTCAAGGTGGGGGAAGTGTTGAGAAACACTATTCTTTGAGTTGTCAAAGAAACCCTAATGCACAAGAATACCTCAAAAGGCTAAGTAGCTATGCCCTCGAGACAAGGACAAGAAACAATTCCAAACCAGGAAATGTGTAGCGAAGTGGATGATTGAGACTGATAGACATAGGTGTGAGGGTTTCAAGTAGCGCCTATTTCTAGGTTTTCATCACTTGACATATTTTTTCAGGACTTTTTTTTTTTTTTTTTTCAATTTTTTTGAATTTTTGAATTTTTGAATTTTTTTGGTGATACATCAAAGTGCCTATTACTAGGTTTTTACTAAGATGATCATTTTTTCAAGGCATTTTCTGATTTTTAGGAATTTTTTCAGGATCATAGATATGTACAAGATAGCTGAGCAGCAAGCCTCTAAGCATAGAAATTCTTCAAGTGTAGGATGTTGATAGGTTCTGCAAGCTCTTCCCCTTCAGGAGTAGAATATTGATAAGCACCCAACCAGTTAGGTTCAAATTTCCCTTTCTGCTCTCGATGTTGCTAATTTTTTGGATTCTCTCTAAGCACGAGTTCACCTACTTGAAACTCATGGGGGTGAACCTTCTTGTTATATTGTGTAGACATGTGCTTCTGATAAGCTCTCATGTGATCAGAAGCAGCCTTGCGACGTTCATCCAGAGTTTCCAGTTCTTGTACTCACATAGCTCTACGATCTTCATCGGTTATTAACCCTTGTAAGGAGACGTGCAAGGAAGGTATCTCAACTTCTAACAGGAGAACAACCTCAAAGCCATAGACTAGAGAAAAGGGTGTAGCCCCTGTAGGAGTACAAATGGTGGTTCTATAGGCCCAAAGTGCTGGATTTATTTGTAAGTGTCAATCTTTCCCAGAATTGTGAACTGTGTGCAGTGTAGGATTTTTAGCAGTGTTTTATTAGAGGCCTCAGCTTGGCCATTCCCTTGGGGATAGTAAATAGAGGACCAGTGTTGCTTGATTCCAAACTTTTTGCACAACTACTTTAAGTCCTTATTCTTGAACTACACTCCATTATCCGTAACAATAGAGGATGGGATACCATATCGACAAATGATGTGATTTAGTATAAACAGGGCAACATGTTTGCCTATAGCAGCAAATAATGGTACAACTTCAACCCATTTAGTGAAATACTCCATTGCTGTGATGATGAATTTATGACTGTTGGATGAGCTTGGATGAATCTTTCCTACCATGTCAAAGGCCCATTGCTGAAATGGCCAATATGTCACAGAAGGGATTAACTCCCACCCAGGAGTGTGTATCAAGTTGCCATGGAGCTGACATTTCTGACAAGACTTTGCATAGCACACAGCATCAACTTGCATGGTGGGTCAGTCATAACCCGTCCTACACAATTTTCAAGCAAGTGCAAGGCCATTCGAACGTGCCCCACAAATGCCATTGTGGACTTTGGCAAGTGCCTTCTCGGACTCTTCTAGCTCTAAACACCTAAGCAACGTTCCGTCTAGACCCTTCCTATACAAGTCACCAGAGACCAAAGTGTAGTGTGAGGCATTACAAAGGAGTTGGCATTTTTGGTTGCACATGAGGGTTTCAGGAATAACTTGATCATGCAGGTAGGAGAAAATAGCCGCATAGCGAGAGGAATCATGACCCACAATAGTCTAGATCACCTGATTATCCAAGGAATCATAGGCTAGATGACACAATTCTTCCACCAGGAACTCAAATTACGATTCATGTTCTTGCAATTGGAGGATAGATGCTAAGGTGGCCATAGCATTAGCAGCCTTGTTTTCTACTCTAGGAATCTGTTGGAATGTTACAAAGGTAAAATAATTCCTTAGAGCATGTATCAAATTTTTATAAGGGATCAACTTGTCATCCTTTGTTTGATTTTTATTATTCACTTGGTTCACAACTAGTTGAGAATCCCCATAAATGTGTAGCTCAGTTATTCGCCATTCAAGGGCCATTTTGATCCCATTTGTTAATGCTTCATACTCTGCAATATTGTTTGTACATGGGAACAACAGTTTGTAGGACTTTGGGATTGTATAACCATGAGGGGAAACAAACAAAACCCCTACTCCAGCTCCATTCTATGTATGGGATCCATCAAAAAATATCTTCCATGTTCTATCAGTAATCTACATGATTGAGGCATTTGGGAACTCAATTTGCATAGGTGCTACATCTTCAAGTGGGAAGTCAGCCAATTGGTTAGCTATAGCTTGTCCTTTGATTGCCTTACGTTCAACATATTGAATGTCAAATTCAGAAAGAATCATCATCCATTTAGCAAGATGACCAGTAAGTGCAAATTTACTTAATAAATATTTCAAAGGGTCTATCTTGGCAATCAAGTGAACTGTATGGGCCAACATATAATGTCGAAGTTTTTGGGAGGCAAAAACCACAGCAAGGCATGCCTTCTCTATACTTGTATAATTTAGTTCATAAGCCACCAAAGTTCGACTGATATAGTATATGGCTCTTTCTTTACCTGTCTCATCACTTTGGGCTAAGAGTGCTCCTAGAGAAGAATCTGTAGCTGAAATGTACAGGATTAAAGGTTTTCCCAGAATGGGTGGCATCAAAACTAGAGGTTTTTCCAAGTAGCCTTTGATTTGATCTAAACTTTGTTGACAGTAATTGTTCCAAATATGGGTAGATCCTTTATGCAAATTTTTATTGAAAGGTTGAGCCTTATCAACTAATTGAGAGATAAATCTTCTTATGGATTGTAGATGTCCTTGCAGACCTCTAAGCTGACTGATAGTCTTTGGTGGAGGCATATCCATGATAGCTTGGACCTTTTCAGGGTCAACCTCAATGCCTTTTGCTGAAATGATATAACCTAGCAATTTTCTAGAAGTGACACCAAAGGCACATTTTTTTGGATTCAGCCTAAGTTGGAATTGTTCCATACGATCCAATATCAAAGTAAGGTCTTTGAGATGTGTGTCTCATTTCCTTAATTTTGTCAATGTGTCATCAAAATAGTCTTCCATATTTTTATGCATCATATCATGAAAGATGGTTGTCATTGCTCTTTGATAGGTAGCACCAAAATTTTTAAGCCCAAAAGGCATGACATTCCAGCAAAAGGTACCCCATGCACATGTAAAAGCTATCTTTTCTTGGTCTGTTGGAGCTATCTTGATTTGGTTATACCCATAAAATCCATCCATGAGCGAGTACATCTCATAACCTGTAGTCATGTCCACTATCATATCGATGTTTGGTAGTGGAAAGTCATCCTTGGGGCATGCTTTATTGAGATCTCTAAAATCAATGTAAACTCATGGATTTTTCATTCTTAGAGACAAGTACAATGTTGGAAATCCACTATACATAATCGATGGCCCTAATGAAGTTTGCATTCAATAGTTTTTCTAACTCTGTCTTGACCAGTAGGGCCACATGTGGATGCATTTTTCTCAACTTCTATTTGATAGTCTTGACATCTGGTGAGATTGATAAGTGATGCATGATGAGATCTATATCAAGCCCTGGCATATCAGAGTATATCCATGCGAAGTTGACCTTCTTGTCTTGAAAGAATTGAGCAAACTATGTATTTTCTTTGTCTGACAAAGATTGAGCTACATGGATAATCTGAGGACATTCTTCTGTTCCCAAGTTGATAGGCTATGTAGGTTCAATGAGAACCGAAGATCTATCCTAGAAATAGCTTGGCAGACTACCAAGTACCTCATCTGCAGGTGCCTCAGAGAGGTTTTCACCATTAGATACACCTTTATTTTTACTTTTTTGAGGATCAGACACTGCCACAATGTGGTTTTTGCCATCTGATCACTTATTTTTCCTTTTAATTTTTTGATTGAGGTACTTGATATCTAATTCCATCATGTTAACCATGGGTTTTCTAGCGGAGGAAGTGACAGGTTCAATTGCGTTCATATAACAAGCAATCTCATAGTCATTTTGGAAAGACCGTATTTCAAGTCTTTGATTTTAGATAGACCAATCTATGAGATCTGGGTGAATTAGCGAGAGTGAGGGGGAAGTTTCAATGTGATTGACATGGAAGGAGTCATCTCTGGTGACTTGTGAAGTTGAGCCTATAGAAAATGTCGCAAAGGAGTCCAGCTCAGGAAGAGTCCTATAGGGACTAGCGTGATCCATTGAGACATGTTGTGAGTCAAACCCATCCGATCGTATACTAGACCGTTCGAGTACATTGGGTTGGGTTGTATAGGCATGAATGACATCCACCCCTAGCTTGCAAGATGCATCAGAGAGACTTTCCCACTCATACTCATGAGAATCTGTACTCTGATCCCTAGCTATGAGACGAGTAATATTTTGCCTAAATCGTCCTCTATTTATGTCCTCAGAAGTAGACCCTTCTTGTTCTTGTTGTTGGGAGGTAGAAGCTTCTTCATTATTAGCAGTCACTATTTCTTCTCCCCAAAGGAGGGAAGTGAGAGGAACAAAGTCTTCGTCTTGTGCAGTGGTAGCAATTATTGGAGAGTCATCATCCTCTGATTCACTAGACATGAGCGATCTTCGATCACAAGTTGGTATATCATTGTTTAGCCCAAAGCCTAGACCAGTGGTGTCTCGAGTATTACGACCTTGAGTGTGACTTAAAGGTTCAACTAGAGCATTTTTACAACCAGTTAAGGACCCATGGCCCTGGTAGCCCATTTTTGTCAGAAATTTATAGCCTTTTCCATATCTTTTGGGAGAAATAGGAGTAGTCACTGTAACCTCCTTGTCTTCCTCTTCTCTGTAGATCCAGTCCCTAATGGCCTATTCTTCCTTCTCTACTTCTAGAGGTAGTGAAGATTGCACAAAAGTACCAAAAAGTGTCATAGCAGAAGCAAAAGACTTCTTTGCAATAGTTGGTTTCCCATAGGACCGAGGTGAAATTGGTAAGGCAACAATAGGGTCCAAAGTGTACTTGCTCATCATTTTTAGTTTTTGTTCACACTTTGTGAAAGATGGTGTCAGCTCATGAGATGAGCGATTATGTGGAACCAGTGTCTCAGCAGGAGATAATGTGTTGATAGACATGGAGTTGTCACCGTGGACAACTACTTCAGTATCATTAAAAGGGAACTTAATACACTGATGGTACGTAGACGGTACTGCTTGCATATCGTGAATCCATGGTTTTCCCAACAACAAGTTGTATGCAAGTGGTATGTCTAAGACTTGGAAAATGACATTCTTCTCAACTGGACCAACTCTGATTGGAAGTACAATTAGACCTTTAGAAGGCCTTTCGATCTCATCATAGGCCTTTATAGTGATCTTGCACTTAGGATCGATGGAAAATTCAGACATGCCCAATTGTTGGATTACATTGAATGAAATGATATTTAACCCTGCACCATTGTCTATCAGGACTCGACAGATGCGGGTACGAAAGATTTGAACTTCAACATGAAGAGCAAGGTTATGGGGATGACTGAGAGCTCGATCATCTTCTTCAGAAAAGGTGAGATAGTGAGGTGAGGAGATGTGGTTCACCATAGCTTGGAATTGTTCTGCATCAATATTTGTGGGAACATTGATAGAACGTAAAGCTTTCTCAAGGATATCCCTGTGCAAAGGAGATAACTCTAAAAATTCGAAAATGGAGATTTGTGCTTGTGTGTGATGCAGTTGGCTAACAAGATCATAGTTGGAGATCTTGGAAGTAATTGGTTGCTTAGATGATGAAGCATTTTTAGGATCATTAGCAACTTTTAGGACAACCTTAGATTTCCCCCTAGTGACAGCATTAAGTGGTTCACCTTGAGAAGATGAAGACTCAGCCACTCAGAGTACCACCTTGGGTCTACTATTAGCATGGTCTTGAGGAGTAGATTGTGTCCTTAAGACCACTTTTGGTTGTTCATCTTCAGCGTCATAATTTGGCCATTTTTCATTGTTGGAACTTGCCATACATATGTATTCAATAGGTTCAAGCATGCCTATAACATTATCAGTGTCAGCGTAAGCATAACTAATTTTGGCGTCATGATTCTTTTTGGCAGCTACCCTTGAGGTCTCACCCTTTTTGTATTTGGGTAATGGTTTTTGGAATGATCAACATTTTTAACAAGGCCATCTGTGACAACTTTGCCAGCTTCGATGAGGTCTTGAATCACATCTTTGAGTTTGAAGCAATTTTCTGTGTTATGTCCTTTACTTTGGTGATAGCTGCAAGTATGATCTTCTCTCCACCATGGAGGTCCAATGGGTGGATCATAAGGATGTGAGTTGTCTAGTAAGGTAACCAATTTGTTTGCAATTAAGGTTTTTAAAACCACTTCATAAGGTTCGACCATAGGTGTGTAAACACGTCGCTTCCTCACAAATTTAGAGCCTTTGTCAAAGGGTTGTGGCTTTGAACCTTCTTGTTTTTTTGTTGCATAGATGACATTGGAAAGGTTAAATGCAGGCTCCTTAGTCTTAGGAGTGTCCACTTCTCCATCATTGACAACATACTTGTTTTTGTTCCAAGGTTTGCCTTTGTCTTTACCATTCCCATTTTTAACTTTATCCTTGTTTATGGCAATGTCACCTCTTTTGATAGCAACATCCTCAATGCGATATGCACTTTCCACCATGGCGTTGAAGGATGTGAATAACTATTTTCTTAGATCAAAGTATAATTTGGGTACAAGCATATTGACAAAAATGTCAATTTTTTTAGCCTCAGGCACTTGTCAAGGATACTGAGAGTATAAAGATCTCCATCGTTGAAGGTATATTGCAAAAGATTCTCCTGGTTTTTTTTTGATGTTGCATAAGTCTAGCACAGTCACATGATGTTGAATGTTGTGTGAATATTGCTGGATAAGGTGTTGCGCAAGTTTGTCAAATGTTTTAAGAGGAGGACTAAGTTTTGTAAACCATTCCATAGCTTGTCCTCTTAGACTGCATAAAATCCATGCTAAGAGCATATAAATGTCTCACATGATCGTGAGGATCACCATTCCCATGATATTTGTTGTACTTAGGGACCTCTATATCCTTAGGAAATGGTAGCATGTATAGACTCCTATCAAATGGAAGAGCGCAAATTGATTCAACAAATGATGTTTTAGGTGGCTCTTTTGAAGTTTGCAGTTGTGCAAATTGTTTCCTTAGTTCCTGTATTTCTTCCCTTAAGATTTCAGCCTCAGTGGGCTCTCATTTTGGAATAATATGCTCAACATTAAAACCTTGAGGGAGTTTCCATCCCTAGCTTCCATGTATTAGAAGTATTGGTATCCATTTTCCTCTAAAGCTCTAAGCATTAGTTTTTGGCTGGAGCCATCTTGTTGAAATTTGATCACATCTTCGCTAGTTACTCCTTCATCACTATCATGATGAGATGGTTTAGTTGGTGAAGGACATGCGCCAACGATAGCTGTAGGAGTCCTTAGAGGCGTGTGATTACCATCATTGTTCTCAAAAGGATTTCGAGGACAAGTTCGTTTATATCCTTCATAGCGTGCCTGATTGTCAGTGTCGACTTGTTGGTTTTCTCTTTCCATAGCGTATATCACCTCCAAAGTCTTTTGGGTTTCATGTGCTTGTTCTTCTAGGCAACGCTTAATTTCATCAGGGTGCACCATAGTGACTATACCACTTGTATCCTTGGGTGTCTCAGAGGGTGTACCAAATGGATTTTCAAAACTATAGAGTGGATTATGCCTAACATTAGCTGTTTGTGTTTGAGTAGACTCAGGATTTTCCACACAAAGTTGTTTGTGAGGATGTTTGGGTGGTGTTTCCAATTGCTTTAAAATGAAAGGCCTGTGGCTATCATTACCAACTTGGTATCTAGTTGTGACCAGCATGTAAAGAGTTGTCTTTGTTTAGTAGGATAAGAAAAGCGAGCCGAATTTGAAGCTTTTATGATCAGGACTAGTCACTTGTCAAAATGTGATAGATGGCTTGTCAAACAGTGCTTAAGATCTTACAGCACGGGTGACTCAAGCCCAGCGGACGAGTGAGAAGCTCAATAACGGATAGCTAGAATAAAATAATAGCTGAATTTTGACAAGTGATTCATCAAGATGTTTTGAGACTTACATTCGACAGACTAAAACCATCTTTTCAACCTAGGACAAATTCTTCACACACTGATACGTAGATAGGATCAAGGGTGACCAACGTGACGCTCCTTAGACCAAAAAAATCCAACTTTAAACTCTGTTTTTGACCCAAAGTGACTCCAGGTGATATTTTCTCAAAAGGAGGGTGACATAAGTTCAACAAATAGTGTCGCGTGACATAATTTTAACACGGGTGTGACACTTTTTGTTTGAGCAACAAATATTGTAATTGAGTGCAACAAAAGTTTATAGGCAGTGCGACATAATTTAATACCGACATGCGATAGATTTTTGGATAAAAATATGTTGAGTGATATTTCTCATGAGAGCATGTGACAAAGTGCCAGTTATGTGCAAAAAAAGGTCAATTTTTGGTTTGAAGTTTGTTTCAATTTGTCAATCAGACAATTGTTTCAATCAGACAGTGTTTCATTTTAGTTCGTATTAGTAAACATCAAGGTTTGCAAATAGTAAGTGTTTTAACATGTCTCAAAACAATTGATCAAGGGTAAAAACAACCTTGTCAATACGCATTTGGGATATCAGAACAACCTTCCTAAAAAATTTTATCAGAATTTTTATGTTGCAAGAACGTTAACACTGGTCAAAACATTAAAAACAATAGCCAAGCAATCTACCTTAGAGTCACGATTCATTACTCAACAAATTGGTCCACGCTTGATGCTCCTTTGCCTCACACCAAGTGGTTTCCCATAAGAGATATTGGCTTTGTCATGGAAGTGCCATAAGCACAACCAAGGGAATACATATGGTGAGTGTAAAATCTTGGGGTGATCCGGGTAGTCCACTAGGATCGATCCTTGCACCAAGAAGTTGAGCGGCTAAAAAGGGTAGTTACTAACTTAGGGTTTTTAGATCGAGCTTTCGTTCATAGTGTTCCTCTTGCTCCCAATCATGGGATACCTCACCTTGCGATAAGTAACCGATCTCATGACCACAAGAGTACCTTAAGCATTATTTCCTAGTGATCTCCCTATGGTCGAAATCCCATAAGAGATCACACTAAGCAAAGACAAACACTATGTCTACCAAAATTTTGTGTCCTTGGTAGCCTTGAGTTTATAGTGGGTTGGAAGAGCCAGGTAATCAGCTTGTCCCCACTTGGGTCATTCCTCTCAAGTTGTCCGAGAGTAGGCCCTCTAAAGGATTCTAACTACACAGAGTGGATCAACTTTCAGAAGTCAAGATTTCTGGTTCACCACAAGGGTGAAGAGCATACTCTCCTATTCCAATCGTTTTCTCCAAAACATGCCAAGAAGATTCAGTTACCCCTTGCTTTTGAAACCAAATGGCAAGTCAAGATTTTTGATTCACCACGAGGGTGAAGAGCATACTCTCCTATTACCAAAAGACTCCAATCACAAGTTTTATGTGCCTATGAAAAATGAACAATTAGTTAATGCCGCACATGGAAACAAAAAATCAAGAAAGTTTTGGTTTTTATGCTTTGAGCAACCCTAAAAACAATGTTAGTAGCCCTTGCACATTTGAAGCTTTGACATGCATTCTTTTGTATGCAAGGTTTCAATTTTTCTTGACAAAGAGGGTAACCTGCGATCACAACCTGTTAGCCCACAAGTTAGCATGAAATAATCACAAAAGCTGTGAATTAAACCTCTATAAAATAGCCTAGAAATCTGCTTAAAAACAATAGTCAACTAGCTAAGGAGAAATTTGATCAAATCCCTCAAGGAACGAGCAAAAAACTTGTCAGGTGATACTTTTTGCTGAGCAAATGTCGTGCGATACTTTATAGTATAGCAAGGTGACAGTTTATGTTCAGATGATAGTTTTTCTTCAGCCGTGTGACAGAGTTTTGCACAGAGGGTGATAGAATGCAGGCTTCAAGTGCGACACTATTTCCAAAAAAAGTGGTCCACGACAGTACTGTGAACTGTGACGCGAAATCGAAAAAATGTCACCCAACATTGCGATTGTAAAAAAGAAGAATGTAGAACAATAAGGGAAATGCAAGTGAAAATAGGGAAATGTAGGGTGAAATGTATAGTCCTGCCCCACAGTGGGTGCCAAAAATGTACACTCAAAAGTGTCTCACTCTAAACCCTTCTATCCAGACGATTCCATGAGTTTGGAATGCTTGGATGCTGGCTTAGAGCTCCCTATCCACGGAGTGCAAGAGAGTGTATTTCAAGTTCAAGGGCTCTTAGCTGAGCCTTAGGAATACTCTTCTTGCTAGTAAAACATGCAATAGGAGGTTCCAAAGACAAGATGCAAGAATGAAAATGTCTCAAAGAGTTCCTCAAGTATGCAATGCAAGATGGAAGACTAAACTAGAATGGAAATGCAAGATGCAACTATGCTAGAATATGAATGGGAGTGTTACAATACCGTTATTTAAACTATGTGAGATAGATTATTGCAAGGAAATAACTAAACTAGCATGTAAGTATGAATCTAAACTAGTGTGCAATGGTAATGAGAGAATGAGACAAGAAATGAGAAGTTCTCCACAAAGCTCCAAAGAAACCTATTAGAAAACCCGCAACATAACAATATTCAAATGAGGGATGGATCCTTTGAGGGGGAAAGCTCTCTCCCTTTTAAAGTCATACGGATGGTAGAGATCAAGATGAAGATGGTGGATGATCAACGGTGGAATTTGAAAAGAGGAGTGATCCATGTGCACACACAAGTCAAACAATAGAATATAAGTTGACTTCTCATATAAGAAAAAAGTCACAAAGCCTTTTCTTTTAATTGCAAAATAGAAAAAGGACTTTATGTGTGCACTTTAAGTGGGTTAGAAGAATGGGGTCTTTTATTTAATTAAAAGGGGACATGTTCTTTTAATCAAATAATGAACATAGGATAGCATAGTCAAACTATAGGTTATAATCAAATAAATTGATTATTAGCAATTTGGTCTAGGTAAATGATTAAATTAAATCAACCAAAATGCTGAGAGGGGGGCTAATAGTCTAGATAACCATTTTTAGGTGATTACAATAATTATTATTGGGTTCAAGGATTAAACTGCAACTTGTTGAGTGTGTACATGTGAATAACATAAGTCAACAACTATAATTTCATAACTAAAAGGTGAAGATCTATAATACTACTGGAGAAATGATTAGTACTAGTGAAAAATCCAAAGGTAAATTATTTTATCTGAACTCCACTACAAATACAAGTCTTATTGCAAGAAGTGAAGATTCTTGGTTATGGAATAAAAGGTTTTGTCATGCAAATTTTGATAATTTGATCAAGGTTAGTAAGAAGAAAAGATTCAAGGGTTTACCAAGATTAAGCAAGCCAGCTAAAGTTACGTGTAAGGAATGTCAGATCGCTAAGATGAGAAAATCAAGTTTCTCAAGAAAAATTCACTCATCTAATGATATAATAGAGTTAGTTCAAACTGATCTTTGTAGTCCTACAAGAGTGCAAAGATATTATGGTGATCAAAATTTTATTTTGTTTGTTGATGACTACTCAGGGATGATGTCTACAATGTTTGTAAAAGAAAAGTTTGATGCATTCCAAATGTTTAAATATTATTAAAAAGAGTTGAGAAGGAAATAAGTAAGAAAATGAATTGTTTAAGATCATATAGTGGAGGTGAATTTATTAATGATGAATTTACTATCTTCTACAATAAAAATGGAATCAAAAGACAACTCTCTGCATTGAGAAATCCACAACAAAATGACATTTCTGAAAGGAGGAATAGATCAATAGTTGATTGTCCTAGAACATTGTGTTTTAAGAAGGATGTTGCACAAATATTCTAGAGAGAAGCCATCAATACCATTTTTTACACCCTCAATCAAGTACAACTGAAGAAATATACAAATAAAGCTTCCTATGAACTTTGGTTCAGGCATATACCTAAGGTTAGCTACTTTGAAATATTTGGAAGTAGGTGTTATATTATGAAAGATGTTAGGAATGTAAATTTTGACTCTAAAGATAATAAATATTTTTATGATACTCCACAAAGAGAAAATCTTATAGATGTTCGAATAAGACTACTAAAAAATATATGGAAAGTGCAATGTAAGGATTGATGAGTTTGCTGATAAGAATGAAGGAGATAGAAAATGAACCAAAAGATTATGAAATATTTTCATATGTATGGGAAGGAGTTCCTAAAACTTAATGCAAGAAGCAAGAAGAAATAGAGGAACTAGTTGAACCCCTATGAAAGAAGAAAATGTTGAATAAGAGAGAACTGAGCCAACACTAGCAAAGTATGATAGAAAGAACCACTCATTGACTCAAATAATTGGAGATAAGAATGCAGGAGTCTTGAAAAGAAGTAAGTTGAGAGATAATGGATGTTTTATTTATGAATTTGATCCTGGATCAGTTAAGGATGCACTAAAACATGAAGATTGGGTTAAAACAATGAAACAAGAGATTGATTAAATTGAAAAGAACAACACTTGGTCATTGGTACTGAGACCCAAGGACAAAAATGTTATTGGTATAAAGTGGATTTTTAGGAATAAGATGAATGAGAATGGAGACATGACAAGAAATAAAGCAATACTAGTATGCAAGGGATATTCTTAGGAGGAAGGTATTGGTTATGGTGAGACATTTTCCCTTGTTGCTAGATTAGAAGGTGTAAGAATTATACTTGCATATGAAACTTATAAAGGTTTCAAAGTATATCAAATGGATGTGAAGTCTGCATTTCTAAATGGAGTACTGGAAGAAGAAGTGTACATTGAGAAACTAGAAGGATTTGTTGACAAAATT
Source organism: Cupressus sempervirens (assembly GCA_028749045.1). NCBI lineage: Eukaryota > Viridiplantae > Streptophyta > Pinopsida > Cupressales > Cupressaceae > Cupressus > Cupressus sempervirens. The sequence goes on from CM053784.1 coordinate 472,010,188, forward strand.
GAGAAAAATATGGTATAAAAATTGTACAAGGAACCGTATGGTCTGAAACAGACACCCCAAGCATGGTATGAAAGACTCCAATCATATCTAATGAGAATAGGTTTCATTAAAAATAGTGACAAGAATAATTTATACTTGAAAAATGAGTCTAAAGATAAAGTGTTATTAGTTGAAATCTTTGTTGATGTTATTATATTTGGAGGAAATGAGCTAATGTGTAGATCATTTTCTAATCAAATGAGAAAGGAATTTGAAAAGTAAATGATTGGAGAAATCAAATTCTTCATTGGATTAAAAGTTCAATAGGTCAAAGATGAGATATACATAACACAGTCAAAGTACATCAAAGAGATCCTAAAAACTTTTTGGATGGAAGACTCAAGTCTGGTTGGTACATCAATGGTCATTAGATGGAAATTATCAAAAGAAGATGACTCTACCAAGGTGAATGAAACCTTGTATAGATCAATGATCAATAAATTATAATATATTATTCATAGAAGGCTAGACATTGCACATGTTGTTGGTATTGTGCCAATATTTTCTTCTAATCCTAAAGAGACACATCTATTTGCTGCAAAGAGAGTCTTTAGATATATGAAAGGAACTGAGGATTATGGCCCATGGTACAAAAATGGAGACTTTGAATTGAAAGTGTATATTGATGCTTATTTTGCAGGTAATGTGGATGATATAAAAGCACAAGGGGGGATTAATCTTCTTAGGATAAATATTAGTGACTTGGATAAGAAACAAAACAAAGTTACATCTCATAGTCAAATGTTGAGGCAATATATGTTGATGTTGCAATCAATTGTTCCAATATTGTGTGGATCAAACAATTACTTGAAGGCATACAAGAAGAAATAAATGGTCATGTGGCAATCTATTGTGATAATACCAATGCTATAAATATTTCAAAGAACCTGATGATGCATTCAGAGACAAAGCATACATTAATCAAGTATCAGTATTTGAGGGAATAAGTACAAGAGAAACAAATAAAGCTGGAATATGTGAAATCTAAGGAGAAGATTACTAATATATTCACTAAGCGACTACCTTGTTGGGCCCATTTTCCGTTGCACCAAAAGCCATGACTATTAGTGAACATGGAACACCATGTAATTAACCACCAGTGGGCAGGGGAGCGCGTCGCATCACCCAACAATCTCCCCCTCGACGCGCATACCAGGTGCTTACGCGGGTCGGGAAGGCATCGGGGAGATTTGAACCCATGACCAGGCCAAAACCAGGCTCTGATACCAATTGTTAGGATAAACCACGGACAGAAATAAAAAATACATGCAAATATAACCAATAACAGAAAATAATAGAACACACAGAAATGAACACAAGGCACCAAGATTTAACGTGGTTCACCCAATCCCTGGGCTACGTCCACCAAACAGCAAGTCCGATCTTATTACAATCCAGTGATTACAACCTGATTACAATCCGTAATCCCTTACAGCTCAATACCGCCGCAAGAACCAATTTCGTATCACCACATATCAAAAAAATACCCAACCCTAAGCCCTTTTTATACAAGTATTAAACCGCTTTAGGGTTATAACATGTCGGCCATATGTCGGCCATAATATGTCGGCTACCATGTCGATGTCGGCTACTTCCAAAAATTTTTTTTTTCGGGGCGATGCCCCGAACCCCACTATTTATGAAGTATGTACAGTACTTTCCTGATCAGTCACCACAATCTAACAATCTCCCACTTGGGGACTGATCAGGCTCCACACTAAACAACAATCTCCCACTTGGAGACTGATCCTGTAGCAATACAACTACCGCATGGGGCTCCCACTGGATCAAACCACCCTGGACTCTGCTGTTCTTTTAGTCGCATTTAGTCTAAAAGACCAACTGAAGCTGAAGAGGAGTTCAGCTTCTCCCTTGTGACAACCTTTGTCAACATATCTGCTGGATTTTCATTGGTATGTATCTTCTCCAGCTTTAACTGTCCATCCTCCAAAACTGACCGAATGAAATGGTACCGCAACTGTATGTGTTTGGTCTTAGAATGCAGAGCTGAATTTTTAGCAAGATGAATGGCACTCTGACTATCTGTGAACAAATAATTATCCTGCTGAGGATGTCCCAATTCTTCCAAGAAGAACTGAAGCCATATCATCTCTTTGGCTGCCTCTGTAGCAGCAACATACTCTGCCTCTGTAGTGGAGAGAGCATTAATCTTCTGTAGCCTAGAAACCCAGCTCACAGCTGCCCCACCAACAGTAAAGACATAACCTGTAGTACTCCGCCTGGTATCAATATCCCCAGCCAAATCTGAGTCAACATAGCCTTGTAAATCAGTAGTAGAGCCCCCAAAGTGTAAACACTTATTGGATGTTCCTCTCAAATATCTGAGAACCCACTTGACAGCATTCCAATGCTCAAAACCTGGATGACTCATTTACCTGCTAACGACTCCCACTGCATGTGCAATATCTGGCCTAGTGCATACCATAGCATACATCAAACTTCCTATAGCTGAAGCATAGGGTACCTTGGACATCTTATCCTCCTCTTCCTGTGTCTTGGGACACATCTCCTTAGTCAATTTCAAATGACCAGGTAAAGGTGTGCTGACAGCTTTAGCATTCTCCATAGAGAAACGTTGCAACACCTTCTCAACATAATCAGCTTGAGATAGCGTCAATGTTCTGTTCTTCCTATCTCTGCAAATCTTCATACCAAGGATTTGTTTTGCTGCCCCCAAATCCTTCATAGCAAATGCATGTGCTAATTGGCGTTTCAGCCCCTTAATATGATCCATGTTAGACCCAGCTATAAGCATATCATCAACATATAAACATAAAATAATGTAGCTATCATCATCCAACCTCTTAAAATAAACACAGTAATCTGAATGACACCTATTATATCCATGCTCATGCATAAAACTGTCAAATTTCAGATACCATTGCCGAGGTGCTTGCTTCAGGCCATATAAACTTTTCTTCAATTTGCACACTAAGTTCTCCTTACCTTTGACCTCAAAACCCTGTGGCTGAGCCATATATATTTCTTCATCCAAATCACCATGAAGAAAGGCTGTTTTAACATCCATCTGCTCTAAATGCAAATCTTCAGTAGCCACAAGACTTAAAACAGTACGAATAGAAGTCATTTTAACAACAGGAGAAAATATTTCATCAAAATCAATTCCTTTTTTCTGTGCAAATCCTTTTACAACTAACCTGGCCTTAAATCTTTTCTTACCTCCTTCCTCTTCTTTCAACCTGTAAACCCATTTATTCTGTAAAACCTTTTTACCTGCAGGCAACTTGCACAAATCCCATGTCTTATTTTTCAGCAAAGAGTCCATTTCATCTTTCATTGCAGACTCCCACTGAATCTTAGTATCCACCTGCACAGCTTCATCATAACTTTCAGGTTCACCAGCATCAGTAAGTAAAATAGAATACAAAGAGGGAGAAAACCTTTGTGGAGGTCTAATTGGCCTTGTTGACCGTCTAACATTCACTGGTGTATGTGGTATTTTTTGTTGCGGTTGTTGAACATCATGAGGAATGGCTGGAACATTAGCTTTTGGAGTATCATCCAGCACTACATAACCATCTTCTTTCTTCTCATGTTGCTGCAACAGATCTTTGTACAACACTTTTTCATTGAATATGACATCCCGACTTCTTATAATTTTATGATTTTCAAAATCCCAAAGCCTATAACCAAATTCATTAATGCCATATCCAACAAAGACACATTTCTTTGATTTAGCTTCTAGCTTGGTTCTATTTTCAGAGTTTATATGAGCAAAAGCTTCACAACCGAAGGTCTTGAGAAAAGAATAACTCACCTTCTTACCAGTCCATGCTTCCTCTGGAATACCACAGCCCAAAGGAGTAGAGGGACCTCTATTAATCAAATATACTGCAGTATTGACAGCCTCCGCCCACATGTGTAAGGGCAACCCAGCATGCAACCTCATGCTCCTTGCGCGCTCCATTATAGTCCTGTTCATGCGTTCAGCCACTCCATTTTCCTGTGGAGTCCTTGGAACAGTTTTTTGTCTACGAATACCATTAGTGGAGCAATAATCTTCAAATTCATGACTGCAATACTCACCACCATTATCAGATCTGAGACATTTTAGTTTCTTACCAGTCTCATTTTCAACCAAGCATTTCCATTTCTTAAAAGTTTGAAATACATCAGATTTCTGTCTAAGGAAATAAACCCATACTTTTCTAGTTGCGTCATCAATAAATGTAACATAATAATGAGAGCCACCAAGGGAAGATACCTGAGCCGGTCCCCATACATCTGTATGCACAAGTTCTAATTTCTCCTTTTTGTTTTCCTTCCCTGTCTTTACAAAACTCACTCTCTTTTGTTTTCCATACACACAACTTTCACAAAAATCCATATTCACACATTTTAGACCTGGTAAAACTTTCCTTGAATGAAGTACTTTCATACCTTTCTCACTCATGTGCCCAAGTCTATTGTGCCACAGCACTGTATCAGAATCCACAGCAACTATTTGTTCTCCCTGCTCATCTGCAGTAATTGTTCCTGAATATTCATTTTTCTCTGAAACAATCAAAGTAGAAGGAACAATATGACCTGTACAAAGATATAAGGTGCCTACTTTCACACCTTTTGCTACTACAAGGGAACCTTTTGAAACCTTCCAATTTTTATCATTAAAAGTAACTACACAACCCTCATCACCGAGTTGCCCTACTGAAATTAAATTTCTACTTAGTTTTGGAACATGTCTTACCTCATGTAGTAGCCAATGATTCCCATTCTGCAACTTAATCTTAATTTTTCCCTTTCCAACAATCTGACAGGGTTCATTATCCCCCAAATAAACAAGCCCAAAATCCCCTTGGACATAATCAATGAAATAACCTCTATGAGGTGTAGCATGAAAAGAAGCACCAGAATCTAAAACCCATGAATCATCAACACTCTCTAAAGACAGAAGCAAAGCATCCTCTTCGGCTTTGTTACTTACCACATTTGCCTCTTTGTCTCCATCTGATTTATCTCCTTCATTTTTCTTTCGAGTCCAGCAATCTTTCTTTTTGTGCCCTGGTTTCCCACAGTACCAGCAATCATTTGGTCCTCTCGATTGAGACCTCCTCCCCTTTGACTTTCCTCTTGATTTCCCACGATTTCCAGAGTTACTTCCTCTTTCAGTCGTTCTGCCCCTGCTTTGTGCATTTAAAGCACTTCCTGATGTAGATCCACCTGAGGATTTTCTACGAGTTTCCTCACTTAAAATAACACCGATCACATCATCATATTTTAGGGTACTAGATCCAGGAACAAAATTACTCACCGCCATTACCAAGCCATTCCAGCTTTCAGGCAAAGAACACAAAATCAAGAGAGCCCTAATTTCTTCATCAAAATTGATACCCACAGAAGATAATTGACTAGTAATAGTATTAAACTCATTTAAATGATCTGCAACAGATCCACCTTCTGCCATTTTCATATTAAATAAACGCTTCATGAGAAATACCTTATTTGAAGCGGAGGGCTTTTCATACAGTGTCGCTAGGGTTTTCATCAAATCTTCTGTCGTCTTTGCTTTTGTAATATTAAATGCCACCGATGGTGCCAAGCATAACCGAATGCTTCCAAGTGCCTTTCTGTCCAAAAGATCCCATTCAGCCTCTGACATAGTTCCCTGATTCTTGGCTTTTCCTTCCAACGGCTTCCACAAATCCTTCTGATATAAATAGTCTTCCATTTGCATCTTCCATAACTGGAAGTTCTGCCCATTAAACCTATCAACCCACAGCTTACCATCATCTGCCATTGCTCCCACTCAACCGTGAGACTCCCACTTAACCGTGAGACTTTCCTGCAGAGGATAACTGAGAAACAACTAGGCTCTGATACCAATTGTTGGGCCCATTTTCCGTTGCACCAAAAGCCATGACTATTAGTGAACATGGAACACCATGTAATTAACCACCTGTGGGCAGGGGAGCGCGTCGCATCACCCAACATACCTAAGGATACTTTTGAGTATCTTTGAGGTAAACTAGGGTTCATTCCCCTATCTAATGTTCATTAGAGAAAGATGCAGGTTGCATCAATTCATGATTTATCAAATTATCTATTTATGAGTTGATGTAGATGTTCAGTCTTTAGGAGCTACCTAAATTAGTTAGAAAAGTTTTTAGAAATAGAAGTAATTAGTAAAATAAAGGTACAAGGTACAACTACAGAGAAAATTAGTTTAAGTTTTGTAGATACCTTTAGCAATACCTTCAAAGGGGGAGAGAATGAAGAGGGGGGGGGGGGGGGGGGGGTTTGAACAAAGGAGATAATACCCAATGCTAGAATCAAGAGAGGAGGAGAAGACATCCAAGGGAGAAAACTATTGAAGGAAGAGAAGTTACCCCAAGGGGAAAAATGATTAAAAAGAGAGTGTTAGTAAGTTGAAATAACTAGTAGTTTTCATTGTATCAGATAGTATACTTCAAATGTGTTTCCCTCAACATCAAAGGGGAAGATTATTACTACAAATAATACCATTACCCCACTTGATGTTGATGATGAAAAAGGTCAGATAATAGACATATAAAAGGTATGAAGAAGAATTGGAAAAGTTATTATGTTGTCATTGATGTCAAGCCTATTGACTTACTAATTTACATAAGTTTCCAAATCATCTAAAGGATGTGTTGTTGAGTAAAGAAACGGTTGGTAAAGATAGAAGATAAAAATGAAGAAGTGGTGTTAATGTACGAGCTTAAATAGGCATCTAATGAATTAGTCGCTATCAAGTTAATATTGGTTTGATAATTTTACATGATTTTGTGAAGTGTTAGAATGATGAGCAAGTTAGGTATATTTTTTAGTAATAAAGGAATGAAGTTGTGAAGTGAAAAGATAAGGAATCAGTATGTATTACTGAGATATAAATGGTAGTTATTAAACAAAGAATTTGTTTAGTTGAAGTTAATTGAAAATGTGTTAGTAAACCAAATATGTGCTAAATCACACTGTTACCAAGCACATAGTGTCAACTAAATGATTTTGTCAACCGAGTAAATGGTTTTAACTATAGAGATGAGGTTGTTTGGTAAAACAAGAATACAAGTTAGTAAAGAAGAATAGTTTTGGAAACTTTGATTAAAGGATGAAATCAAGTAAAGATTTGGATTAATCTAAAAGGTTCTAAGGAAGGAACAAAGTCAGTCAACAAATCAACACATGGAAAGGGTTAGGTATAGATAAATGGTAAAGATTTGATGATTGGTTCATGATCCAAGAAAAGTTCAAGTTCCAATGTGAGATCTAGCTAGTACGATCCATAAATTGTTTTTAGAGAAAAAGATGTTAGAGTGGGGTTGTTGTTGCAACACAATACCAATCTATCAATGCCTGATACAACCAGTCAACTTATAGTACACATGAGGTGATTAAGCCCTTGTCATGAATCCCAAGGGGAATACTAAATAAATTTTCAAAAATCTCCCCCTTAGCATTACTCAAGGATTTGAGGATTCTAAACTATGAACAAGCTCTGATACCACTTATTAGAGTGGGGTTGTCATTGCACCAAAATATTGATCTATCAATGCATGATACAACCACTCAACTTGTAGTACACAAGAGACAATTAAACCCTTGTCACAAACCCCAAGGGGAGCACTGAAAAAATTTCCAACAAAAGATTCAACGTATGCGAGTTGAGATTTGATTGAATGGTTGAGAAGAATTGAAGGAAACCCTAATGAATGAGATTAAACATAAAAACATTGTATATCTAAAGGATGAACAAGAAGGTTGATATTACTTATAATTAAGTGGGTAAAGAAGAGTCATTGAGCATAAAAAAGAAGAGCTTAAAGAAGAAGAAAGATTGGAAAGGAGATTTGAACAAGAAAAGGTAGTTGAACATTTTATCTAACCATTTCATTGTTATTATCTAGCCATTGTAGAAGAAAATATCTTAACCAAGTGGATTTAATAGTCCTATTTATAAATTCTTTGTAAGGTAGCATTATAAAAAATGTACTAAGTCCTCTAACTAGGCCACTCATTAAAGGGCAATAGATCTACTTTGATCTTTGGTGAAAATCCCCTAAAAGGGCCACATCTAGAAAATATATTTGTAACCTTTAACAAGGTTGGTTCTTAACCAAGCTCACTTTAAAAGAGTGAATTATTTGTGGGTGATAATTTTCATAGTGTTTTTTACCCAAATTGGGTTTCCACATTAAAATAATTGTGTCAAACTATGGTTGAATGTGTTGCATGTTATTTTCTACTTTATATATGCATACTATTATGGCCAGTTGAATGCTTATATCTAATTAATAAGATTAATAAATGAAAGGTTTAAAGGTGAAAATTTTTAAGGGACCTAAGATAATTGATTCACCCCCTATATTAGTTATCCAACACCTAAAATTTAGCAATCAAAGAAATAAGTTAAAATATAGTAAAAATAATTAAACTAGAAAGCCCTACCTCTCACATTTGGTAAAAAAACAAGCACAAAAATAAATAAAAGAATACTCCAATGAATCATATGAAACCTTTGGAAAAGTGGAGCAATATTGATATGAATCCAACGAGACCGATCTTGCAAAGATCCATTGAGCCAAGCTTCAACAATGAGAAAAACAATAAAATTCCTCAAAAAGGGTTTGGAGGAATCTCTCTCGAACCACCAAATAACAAAGTGAGAAGTGAGAAATAAAAGTCACTTTTTCCTAATATAATAACTTTTATTAAAGTGACCTATAAATTAGAATATTAAATTACTTTACAAACTAACTAGCCCATTTTCCCAAATTAATCAGGCAATTCCACTTAAATTGGAATTCACTATGACAATTTAGCTAGAAAATAAAATTAATTAAACAAAATTATTAATACCCCCAATTCAACATTTAAATTAATATTTTTGTGGCAAATGTGAAACCCTAAATACATATACACACTCATAGGTCTAATAAAATAATGCATTATGAATCTAGATTTATTTTTGGAGGGTTAATAATATCATCTAGATAGGTACATCACCTGTAAAAGAATGACATTGGTTCAGTATGAATGATAGAAATTACTAATCCTAGGTTTCACTCTTAGGGATATAATTTACTATCCAATAAATAAGCAAACATCAAGTGTAGACTCATAATACACAATAGTTGTGTTGTTATTGTGGCGATTGATCATGTAGTGGGTGTTGATGTTGTGGCGACTTCTTCGGGAAAAGAAAACTAACAACATTGTAAAAACCCTAAAATGGTTGATTTTAGAGGTTGCACTAAAACACTATTATAAGTGACTGAGGTGCGTAATGCATTGTAAAGTTGGTGTACATTTTTTCTAGATAATAGAAAGGTTGAAGGCTATGTAGGTGGATGTAGCCCAAGTTTTGGGTGAACTACTTTAAATCTATGTATTATCTATGTTCTTTGAGTATTCTTCTTTTGTTTTTGCATATGAATGTTTATTCTTATATTGTTTTGGATCTATCAAACATTCACAATTGGTATCAGAGCAAGGTTTGGTGCTGTAGATTAATAGGACTTTGAGATTTGAGTGGGAGCAATGGAGGATTCTAGATTCAAGATTAAAAAATTCAATGGCCAAAATTTCTAGTTATGGAAAATGTAGATGTAAGATTATCTCTATCAAAAGGATCTATGGAAGCCATTAGAAGGAAACACCAAGAAACAGGGAATCATCACAGATGAAGATTGGGAGATCTTGGATAGGAAGACACTATGATCTATTCGACTATGCCTTGCACTATCTGTAATGTTCAACATATCAAAGGAAAAAATGATAGTAGAGATGATGGAGACATTGGCTATGTTAAACGAGAAACCCTCAAGTTCAAATAAGGTATTTCTTATGAAGATTTTTTTAAATATGAAAATGGGTGAGGGAGGATCTATTGCAAATCATTTAAATGAATTTAACATAGTTACTAGTTAGTTGTCATTTGTACAAATTTCATTCAATGAAGAGGTTAGGGATTTCTTAATCTTATGTTCTTTGCCAAAAAGATGGAATAGCTTAGTTATGGTTGTAAGTAACCCTGTCTCTGGTTCAAATACTTTGAAATTTGATGAAGTTGTTGGTGTTATCCCAAGTGAGGAAATATGATGGAAAAGCATAGGTGAAACTTTGACCTCATCAAGTTCTACCTTAAACATGGAGAACATAGGAAGAGCAAGGGAGAAAGGAAAAGGGACTTTGCATGAGAAGTCATGAGGGAAGTCAAAGAAAGGACGTTCTCAATCTAAAGGAAAGAAAGATTGCTGGTACTGTGGAAACCTTGGTCACCTAAAGAAAGATTGTTGGTCTCAAAAAAAACAAACAAGGGGACAAAAATGAAGATGATAGTAAGGAAGATAATGTTGTAAGAAATACTTTACAAGATGTTTTGATCTTATGTTTGGATGATGTTAATGATTCCTGGGTAATAGATTTAGGGGCTTAATTCCATGCTACACCTCATAGAAAATATTTTCAAGATTATGTTCAAGATGATTTGGGATGGGTATATTTAGGTGATGATGAGCCCTATCAAATTGTTGGAAAACAAAAAATAAAGATCAAGTTTCCAAACATAAATTACTAGATACTCTAAGAGGTAAGGCATGTCCCTAATTTAAGAAGAAATCTAATTTCTATTGGACAACTGGGTAGTGAAGGTTGCATAGTCATGTTTTCAAACAATATCTGAAGGGTCACTAAAGGTTCATTAGTAGTAGCTAAAGGTGCAAAAGTAGGCACATTATATCTATGTACTAGTAATACTTATTTTACCTTACCTACTATTGATAATGTTAATGCAGGGAACACTACTATAGATATTGTAAGAATAGGTTAAAAAATATGACACCATAGGCTTGGGCACATGAGTGAGAAAGGAATGAAAATAATTCACTCTAAAAATCTATTGCCAAGACTAAAAGATATTGATTTAGATTTCTATGAAAATTGTGTTTATGGAAAATAGAAAAGAGTAAGATTTATCAGAGTTGGGAAAGAAAAGAAGAGTGCAAAGTTAGAGCTAGTGCATTTAGATGTATGTGGACCAACTCAAGTATCATCTCTTGCCAACTCTCATTATTATGTTATTTTTATAGATGATTCAACTAGGAAACATGGGTGTATTTCTTGAAACAAAAATATGATTTTTTGAAACATTTAAGAAATTGAAAGCTTTGGTTGAGAATGGTACAAGAAAAAAGTTGAACTAGTTTAGATCCGATAATGGAGGTGATTATTGTAGCATAACCTTTGAAGATTACTATTCTATTAATGAAATTCAAAGCCATAAGACAATTCTAGGAACCCCACAAGAAAATGGGGTATCAAAAAGAATGAATAGAACAATCATGGAATGTGCAAGGAGGATGAGATTGCATGCTAGTTTGCTCCTTCATTTCTGGGTAGATGTTGTAAACACTGCTATCTATTTGATAAATAAAGGAACTTCAACCCCTTTGGATGGTGGTATTCCAGAGGAAGCATGGACTAGAAAAAACATAAATTATTCATTTTTGAAAACTTTTGGTTGTGAAGCTTTTGTCCATGTTGATAAAGAAAATAGAACCAAGATTGATGCTAAATCTCTAATACCTTCATTGGATATGGAGTAGATGACTCTGGTTATTTATTATGGGATTTTTAAAATCTTAAAATAATTAGAAGTAGAGATGTTATATTTAATGAGAAGGTCATGTATAAAGAATAGTTGCAGGAAAAGAAGCATGAATAGGTCAAACAAGAATATGTGGTGTTAGATGAGACTCCTAAAAATGAAAAGCCACTAGTACCTGATGCTCAAGATGAATAGGTTATACCAAAAAATCATGTAAGTGTTAGATGTTATACAGGGTTAATTAGACCTCCTGAAAGGTTTTCTCCTTCTTTGTGCTCCATTTTATTGACTAATTCCGGTGAATGAGTAGAATATGAAGAACCAATGTAGGTGGATATCAAACAATAGTAGAAGCTGGGCATGAAAGAGGAGATGTAATCCTTGTTGAAAAATAAGACTTGGGATTTAGTCCCTCTACCTGAAGGAAAAATATTCTTGCCTAACAAATGGGTTTATTGGCTGAAGGAGGAAGATGGAGGAGAGAAAAGGCATAAGGTCGGACTTGTGGTAAAGGGTTTTGCACAGAAAAAGGGTATAGACTTTGATGAAATATTCTCCCCTGTTGTAAAAATGACCTCAATTAGAACTGTACTAGGTCTTTTGGCTACTGATGACTTGCATCTTGAACAACTAGATGTCAAGACAACTTTTCTCCATGGAGATTTGGAGGAAGAAATTTACATGCAACAACTAGAGGGATACAAGGTCAAGGGTAAGGAGAATTTAGTGTGCAGGTTAAAGAAAATTCTGTATGGCCTAAAGTAGGCACCTCAAGAATGGTATTTAAAATTTGATAGTTTCATGGATGAAAAAAAGTACCATAGATGTCATTATGATCACTGTGAATTATTTAAGAGATTGGATAATGGGAGTTACATTATCGTGTTACTCTATGTTGATGACATGCATGTTGCTGGGTCTAATATGAAACAAATAAATGAAATTAAAAAGAAATTAGCATGATCATTTTCTATGAAGGATTTGGGTGCTTCTAAGAAAATCCTTGGTATGAGGATTACATGCGATAGGAAAAATAGAACCTTGTATTTGTCCCAAAGTGAGTATATAAAGAAGGTGTTGAGAAGATTTAATATGCAAGATGCAACAATAGTCAGTACACCTTTGGCTAGTCATTTCAAATTGACTAAGGAAATGTGCCTAAAGGCATAGGAAGAGGTAGATAAAATGTCTAAATTCCCATATTCATCAGTTGTTGGAAGTCTGATGTATGTAATGGTATGCACATGACCAGATATTGCTCATGTAGTGGGAGTTGTCAACATGTATATGAGAAATCTGAGTATGGAGCATTGGAATGTTGTCAAATGGATTCTTAAATATTTTAAAGGTACTACAACAACAACATTATGTTTCACAAGATCTAGTTCTACTCTAAGTGGATTTTTTGACTCTAATCTGGTAGGAGATATTGAAACAACGAGGAGTACTGTAGGGTATGTTTTCACTGTAGGAGGCACTGCAGTTAGTTGGATTTCTAGATTGCAGAAGGTTAGTGAACTTTTAATCACTCAACATGAGTATGTAGCTTCTATGAAAGCTAGCAAGGAGATGATTTGGTTATAATGTTTTATGGAGGGATTGGGTCAAAAGTAGGAAGATCAACCGTTATATAGTGATAGCTAGAGTGCCATTCATCTTGCAAATAATTCTACTTTTCATTAAGGACAAAGCACATACAACTTAGGTACCATTTTATAAGGTCTATTTTCGAGGATGGCCAATTGTGGCTTGAATAGATTCACACAAGTGAAAAATCCTACAGACATGTTCACGAAGGAAGTCCCCAAGGAGAAGCTAGTTTCTTCAACTTCTATTGGGCTTCTTGACTGATGATTGTGGAGGTAATATACAAAAAAGTCTTTTATTTAGTGGGAGTTGTGCATACTACATTGTCGTCTAGTTTTAGTCTCCAAGTGGGAGATTGTTGATATTGTGGCAACTAATCATGTAGTGGGTGCTGATGTTGTGGTGACTTCATTGGGAAAAGAAAACCAACAACATTGTAAAAATACTACAATGGTCGATTTTAGAGGTTGCCCTAAAATACTATTATAAGTGACTAAGATACATAATGTATTGTAATGTTGGTGTACATTTTTACTAGATAATAGAAAGGTTGAAGGCTATGTAGGTGGATTTAGCCTAGGTTTTGGTGAACCACATTAAATCTATGTTCTTTGAGTATTTTTCTTTTGTTTCTGCATATAACTATTTATTCTTATATTGTTCTGGATCTCTTAAACCCTATCAAGTTAATGCATATAAGTACACATAATTATGTAGTAAAGCATCTAATTATTTTCATTTAAATAATCCATTTCATCATTACATAATTTTATTGAAAGAACAAGATAAAAATATGTAGCAAAACCGCACCATCAATGAATCCAATAACAACTAGACCTCATCATAAAGCATTATTTCACATCACTACCATCATCATGCATATATGATCAAAATGAATATAGATAAATAATTTCATGATTATTCTAAGTGTATAATAATGCAAATAATAACTGAATTACCCAACATCATAAATGACACATTATTACATAATATATTGGACAATCATCCTATAGCAACATTAGTAACCTCAAATGTATAATGCCCCAAATAACATCATAAAGACCCATCATACAGATATGGCCAAAATATCACAGATCAACATGATTAGATGCATGAGTCAACATTGATGCAAGAGCCAAGTCATTTTAGTAGACCAAATAATACATAATACAACCATTGGTCACATCTAAAGGGTACACAACATCATGATACCATACAAATCCAGGTAACCACTAGCACATACCTCAATGAAACCATCTAATACATCATAATCCCATTAATTAGACATAAAACATAATCAACCTACTAGTACAACACCATAATTTAAATCACCTTAAGGGTGTAGACCACTCATGGGTCCTAACATAATCACTTAGAAAGAAAGAACATCAAGGTTGTGCCCATCATGATGACTTACGTAAATTAAATGGGAGAGGCACTACATCATCCCCCCCAAAATACTAGGTTTACTTTTGGAAGCCTGTGATCCAAGAATAGAAACCAAGGCACACCACGTATGAAATCTAAACCAAAGAAATTAAGGAATAGTTCACTAACTTCTCCATAAGTTGAACTAAATCACTCCAATGTCAAAAAACCACCCTAGAAATTTTTTGAATGTTGAAATTCTAGTCATGTTTGTTATTAGTGACATACACTTATTCAGATTGTGAGTTCATATTGAGCATATTGTATAGTTAACAGTGTTAACCAAGTATTTTAGTTGTTATCAAGTTCTACAGTTGCTACTAAGTCCTTTGGATAGATTTCAGTTTACACCAAGTAGTTACTACAGAGGTGATGATCAGTAGTGTAAACCGAGCATCTCAGTGTATGTCACGTTTACTAGTGCAAATCAAGTTGTACAATGCTGACTGAGTTTATAGTTGATGTGATGTGAGTCTAGTGTTAACCAAGCTTCTTTATGTTAACCAAGAGACTCAGTTTATACCAAGCTCAAAGTGATATCATTGACCAAGCTATGCAGTGTGAATCAAGTGATTCAATTTATATATGCCGAGTTTTACAGTATCTGTCGAGTCACTAGTGTAGACCAAGTTCAAGACTACTTGGAAGTGATCAGTATGGATCAAGCTTCTACATCTACTAAGTGCATGATGATGCAAAGCATTGACAATGGATTCCAAGTATCAAAACCTCACCGAGTCAACCTTTTGAGCTTGAGTTTCTACACTTTGGTCGATTTTGTAATATTTGTGTAAACTTGTATTGTGGCCAAATTTGTAATTATGTAATTAGATTGATATATATGTAATGTATTGTATCACATCCAAATCATTGAAGAGAAGTAATGTAATCATCAAAGAAGAGTAGAAAAGCAAATTACAAAGGCTAAATAGTACAAGGAGTAACAAAGATTCATCTATCACGAAAGGTGATTTGTACACTTAGAGGAATCTCATTCAACAAACCAAGTTGTAGATTAGAGATCAACTACCACTTCATCCTAATAGGTGGATCAGTCAAATCCTTTAACAAGGTAGACCTAATAGTCTTATGTAAATCTCTTTACCGAGTGCATACTTCATTGTATGTTTGTAAATCCTTTTACAAGGTGGACCTAGCAGTTCTTATTGTTCCTAATAGGGCAGATCATCAAAAATGATCATTGTAAGCCTTAATAGGACAACTTTGTACTGTAGTACTAAAGCTTGTGGGTATCATCCCCACCCTAGTTTTACTTTCTATTTGGAAGGTTTTTGTGTCACCAAATCTTGTGTTAAAGTGTTATGTATGCTTTCATGTTTTTAGTTTCTCATGCATGTTATTGGATCAGAATATACAAAAGGGATTAATTACTAATCAAGGATAAAAGTTTTATAAATTTGTAAAAGTTATCGATTCACCCCTCCCCTCTCATTAACTTAGCTTGTCATAATATTTTCAACACTAAAAAGGGCTGATCATAAGAGAAAGAGCATCATGCTTACACAAAGTCCTACAAAAAGGAACTTGATATCAGCTAAGAAAACTCATCTAACCATAAAATCTACACTATGTGTAATGCCCCACTTGAGAACCCAAGAGAAATTAACCTATTATGCTATAATGTGTAGAAGAAATATAAAAATACACATTAGGTATACAAGCAATAACCAATACAATTTATATTCCTCAAGGGTTCCTTCATGCTAAGTTATGTTTAAGAAATTTTTGTTAATTAGTTTTAATCTTAAGCACAATGTCCACAATCATAATTGAATAACAAATACATAATTCTGTAAGAAAATACATAAGTACAACTAATATGATAAAGAGCATCCAGATAAAAATATTTGTAACAAATGTCATAGGGTATGCAATAATAAATAAAAGTACATCAAAATACAATACTACATCCTATAGGATCTCAAAATATAAGATACATGATACATATATACATCAACTGAATAGAAGTCTCTAAGATAAGAACAAGAATGATAAAGGTGCAACCACATCAACGAACATCCAATATTGGTGCCAATCTATGGCAGACCCAAATGATAAGAAGTCACTACCTCCTAACTGTATGGTCACCTAATCAGGCTCCCACTCCCTCTATGTAGGTAATGTACAATCCACACACACATATCAAACATCAAAACAAATCCTAGATAAGGAATCCTAATAGCCAAATATACCTCAAGGGTACACAAACTATTGATAAAGAAAGATAATAAAGTTAAAAGAACATTCATCCAATACTAACCTCACGTACCAAGTTAATATCTAGATACCAAAAACAATAAAGTATAAAAACCAAAGAGATACAATCACTAAAATAATAATAACTTTTGAGTCAATGAAAAATATCAAAAGTATAATAAATAATAGATAAACAACTATCATAAATGAGAGTACATCATCAACAATAACTCCAATAATGAGAAAAACTCACAATAAATATACTAGCAAAAGAAACATACACAAGTACACCACCAAAGAAAAATATAAAAACCCTAAATGAGACTTAGGCTACATACTAGGGAGTGTCAACACATGGTCAAATTAATTGAGTTACCCTAGACTAGTCTCTCACTAGATCCCTAACCCTCAAGCATTGAGTTACCCTAGACTGGTCACTTTGGACCCCAGACCCTCAACATGACATATGTAGAACTAGAATACCCTCTCTTGAAGAAGAGAAAAACTAGTCATACCTCTTATTAGGTACCCTCTCATTCCCATAATTAGCCTCTACAAGCACTCAAGGTATGGGAAAGACAAAATCTTTAACTTATATTTTTAATATTTTCTAAATATTTTAATTATTATGTTATCACTTATTACACAACTTACAATGAGTTATCTTGGCAACCATTTTGGGCCCCGCTCCCCATTGCAAGCCACTCTTATAGGATGCACCTAGACTACCTTCCCAAAACTCACAAACCATAATTGTGTCCCATAATAAAAAGTCATAATGAGAAAATTTAGTTCCATAATAGGCAACCTGAAAAAATATAAGTTGGTTCTCAAAAATCAATCCATCATAGATTCTTATCAAATAAATCTCATAAACATAAGTCTCAATTTTGAATTATAAAGTGCATCATGATATCTGGTCAAATAATCATAATAGAAATCTCAAAAGCCTCTGGTGCACATCCTAATTGGCCAGCTAAACACTACACAACTCACATAAAGTCATCACAAAATAAATATCATGAGATTTAAACAAAACATAAGAAGTACATAGTTTTCAGCCCTGTGGTTTAATTCCATCATTTGTTATGTTTAGATTGAGACACAAGAATGTGTTTATCAATAAATTAAGAATATACATGTTTACATAATTTGTTAAGTTAATATACTTATTTAAATGAATAAGTGTTTAAATGTCAAATCTCTTTGTGCATAAAAAATGCCATGCGATATTGTAAGAATTTTCTTTAGGGAAAAATTCACCTAGGAACTAAGAACTCAAACACAAGCACAACTGTAGACTAGAAAGAGAGAGTATGATCAAAATGATGATATATTCATTCAATGTGTGTTATGAGAGTACACAAGGAGTGCCTGTATATAAAAGCCTTTGAGATACATCTAGAATGCCTCAGAATCAACTACATGATAAGTCATACAACCAGGCACATGTCCACCAGATATGGGTTATCCTTCATTAAGCACGGAAGTAAGTGTGATGATGAGAGGATAAGCCAACAAGGGTCTAACACACAAATCAATGTTGTAGACAACATGTGCTAAAAAAGGAGTGTGAATAACTATGTTGTCTACATGACAAGTTAGTGAATGAAGTAAACTCCAGTGTTGTAGACACCATGTGTTGAAATAGAGTTACATACTTCTGTGTTGTCAATATGACAACTCAAAAAGGTACACAAACTCCTAAGTGTCTCACAAAATAAAATAATAAAATAATGCAAAATAATAAAATAATGTATTAACCTAAGTAAACTTAAGTAAGAGTAAATAGTAAATACATATTTACACCAACACCCCCCTTAAGTGCAACTTAGGGGAAGGCCCTTAAGCTTATGAAAAACTCTAAAGTGACTCACAACTAGTTTTCTACCACACCATGCCTCAAAAGGAGTCTTCCCATGTAAGGCATTATGAGGAGACCTATTAAGTATGTGAGTGGAAATGCTAATGGCTTCAACTTCAAGTGTTGGATCAAGAGACTTGGCTTTTATCATGCAACTTGCCATGGATTTGAGAGTCCTAATCCTTAGTGCTGCAACATCTATCTTCTGTAGATTGAATGCTAGTGGATTCTAAAGATCAATTCCCTCATGTCTGCAAAAGTCTTTAAGTCTTCTATCCACATATCTATTCTCATTGTCTACCCATAGAACCTTGATGGCTTTCCTGGATTTGTGTTCAACATGAGTCTTAAAGGCTTGAAGCTTATGAACCACTTCATTCTTGTAATAAAGGAAGTAGACCCATGTGTATCATGAAAAGTCATCAACAAAAGTAAGGATGTAGTGGCCTTAGTTGACTGAAGTCACTACAAAAGGACCTACTAAAACCATGTGAACCAATTGTAGAACAACTAGAGCTCTAGAAGACTTCCCTTTATCATACTTCTCCTCAAGATGCATATCCACTAAACATGATGAACACTCTCCCTTATAAAAGTTAATGTTAGGTAGACCTTTGACCATGTGTTTAAAGAAAAGTTGCTAAAGAGAGAAGAAGTCAAGATGACCAAATTGCTCATGCCATAAGGTGATGTGTGAATTAGAGTGAGTCAAAAAGGATTGAGAAGGAGACTTAGGCACAAAGTGGGAGAAGGAATAAAGCCACTTGTCATCATTGACTTTCCCCATTGTAACTAATGAATCATCTCTAAGACTTCGCACCATCACTGAATTTGGAAGGAACTCAAATTTGTGACCATCTCCAAGGTGAGTGATTTGGTAAATTGATAGGAGATTGGAACTAAGGTTTGGAACAATGAGAACATCTTTGAATTCCCAATTGTCCATTTCCACATGTCCTTTTCCTTCAACTTCCATTTTAGTATCATCTCCCACAAAGATATGTGGTACCTTTGACTGCTTCAATGAAGAAAAGTCTTCCTTTGAAGAACCCATATGGTAGGAGGCACGTGAGTCAAGTATCCATTTTAAAGAAGAATTTGAATTTTACATAAGTGCTTGCCCTTTACCCTTTGAAGAGGTTGGAGTTGTATCCTTGGAAGTACCTGGCACTTGAATCTTGTTCTTCTTGAGTAGGTTTTCCAACTCATCAATTTGTTTAGTCTTGCAATGATGCTCGTCATGATTTGGCTTTTTGAAATATGCACAAAAAAGTTTGTCCTTCTTTTCATTACTTCCCTTCTTGTTGGAAGAAGAATTGCCTTGTTGTGAGGAGGACTGTTATGTCTTAGATTGTGTTTTCTGCTTCCACTACTTCATCTTGTTGTTGCTAGAACTTTTCCCTCCTTGACTTGATTGGTGCTCATCACTATCCACCAAGGCTTTAGTCTTTGATGACTTGAGAAGTACTAAATCCATCAAGTGAGATTGTTCAACAATCAACATCTCTGCAAATGCATCAAATGTAAGCTTTTGGTAAGTAGTTCCCATGGTCAACTTGTGAGTATTAAAACTCAAAAAAAAGAAAGCATACTCTGAAGGTAGCCTCTTCAAGATGTGATGAATCAACCTTTCATCCTTCATGAGATTACCACAATCTTTAAGTAGTGTCCTATATTCATTGGCTTAGTTGATATAATCGTAAATTGTGTCAAAGTTCTTTGGATCCATGAGAAGTAGATCATCCTCAATCTAAAATCCCTTTTCCTCATCCACCTTACCATACAATGATTCAAGTTTATCCCAAGCTGGTTTGGATTCTACGAAATTGGCAATGTGAAAGAAGAGATCTCTATGTACACAACTCCTAATAATTCTTAAATCATATTGGTCTTTTTTTTCCATTCAATGAGTTCTTTAGCATTAGTAGGTTTGGCAATTGTACCATCAACTTAAAGACAGTAACCTTTTTTCATTAATCTACTCCATGCAATATCTTTCCATGTAGAATAATTGTGTAAAGTTAGAGGTGGACATTTAAATGAACCCATGATGTAGAAAATGAAAAGAGCACAAAAGAGAGAGATAAAAACATAGTAATGCCCCCACTTTTCACTCAATCAAAAGACCTCCCAGCCCCCCCCCCCCCCCCCAAAAAAAAAAACAAGAAGAAGAAGAAGAAGAAGAAGCTTTTGGCACTTTATAAGTAGTGCATGTACAATGGGTCACTTGTCAAAATGAACAAAGTGGACTTTTTGATTTTGCTTTTACATCTACCTTTTGAGGCCCAAATCTATCACTAAGCACTGTAGCTCAGATGTACAACAATTTCAAAAAGTAGTCAAAGCTTTACAATGTAGAAAAAGCCCTAGTTCTGAAAGTAAGAATTTTGTCCACATAATCCTAGAATTTGACTACAGATCTAGAAAATAGACAAAAAATAATGCACTTTTGAAAAAAATGAAACTTAAAAAAGTGATTAGATGTGCTTGTACGGAGCATTTGAAGTTGAAAAATGTAGGATTATGCAGGTACAGTCACCAAAAAAACATAATTTTTGAAAAATCCTTGCACCAAAACTAGAAAATAATACCACCACTAGAAAGTTCAATTTTTTTAACCCAATTTCAAAAAAAATTACACCTAAATTGGAGTCCAGATGACCAAGTTATGGGCTCACAAAGTTAGGCTGCCAAATCAAAAAGCATTCTAGAGAGGGGTCTAGTAGGAAAATTGCTATCTTAAATTTTATGGTCAAATGGCCATTACAACAATTGAAAATTGCTTGAGAATGATGGTTAGATGGCTATCAAATTTAACCTTGTGCTCTGTTGATGTCAGCGAAAAAATGCCTGAGCTAACGTGTTAGATTACTGGACTGTATGGATGATGACATGGCAAGGGGTATGGGACATTTTTACTATATAGATGTGACACATGTTAGAGGTATAGATGCCTACATGGCTATCTACGTGGCTACTGACATGACTGGCGAGTCACTAGTTGACTTGACTTGTCTGCATGACAGACTATGCTGACGTGGCTCCAATTGTATGTGTGGGTTATCTGCATGTCAAGGGGACACATGGTATAAGGTAAGTGGTCCATATGTCATAGATGTTGCTATAGGTATAATGCATGTCACAGGATGATGTGGGCACGTGTCATCGAAGGGGAGGTCAGGTTACCGCCGATGGAAAAAGCCGTGGTCGAGTTGCGATGGTTAGAATATTCCAATGCATGGGCATTTTAAATAGCAGGCACCAGACCTAAAAACAACACCAAAATGATGGAAGATGGCATGGAAATCCTATTGTAAATGCTGAATAAGTGAAATTAGTCCCACAGGCATTACGTGGGGACTTCCCATAGTGTATAAAAGACTCAACCAACAACGATAAAAAAATAAAAGCACTACTAGGTTTGTTAATAAATCGTCTGTCGGGCTTTGTGTGCTAGATTTATGGGAAGTTCGTTAGATTATGCAGTGTGAACCCTAATTTGTGTTGAATGTCTGCTGCAAAAAAAATACCCCTGCAAAATATTCTCTACGATAGGTGCGGGGCTGAGATTTGACAGCCCAGGTCCTGTACCAAAATTTTTTTTCTCTGCAAGGTCGCCGACCTAAAATTTTTTTTGAAAAAATTCTAAAAAAATTTAGAGAAAAAATAAATTATAGATCCAAAAATAAATCAAATAGATCTGCAAATGACTATACCCGAACTGCAAATCAAGGCCTCCGGGTGCCGATTTGCAATTTTTTTTTTCCTCATAGCCAACTTTGGCCTAAGGTAGCCAAATTTATAGTTGATCTTCATCGAATCAACATTTCGGATGTAATGGCGAGGTCAGATCTAGCTCTAGACACTCCTAATTTCTGTAGTACTCTAGATTCAGGCTGAGGTGCTAAAGCAATAATGGTCTTAAACAACTATGTGATGAGAAAATCTCCAAGCTCTAATACCATATAAGAATTAGCCTTAGGGAAAAATTCACCTAGGAACTAAGAACTCAAACACAAGCACAACTATAGACCAAAAAGAGAGAGTATGATCAAAATGATGATATATTTATTCAATGTGCATTATGAGAGTACACTAGGAGTGCCTGTTTATAAAGGCCTCTGAGATACATCTAGAATGCCTCAGAATCAATTACATGATAAGTCATACAACTAGGCACATGTCCACCAGATATGGGTTATCCTTCATTAAACATGGAAGTAAGTGCAATGATGAGAGGATAAGCCTACAAGGGTGTAACATGAAAATCAGTGTTGTAGACAACATTTGCTAAAAAGGGAGTGCGAATAACTGTGTTGTCTACATGACAACTCAGTGAATGAAGCAAACTCTGGTGTTGTAGACACCATGTGCTAAAATAGAGTTGCATACTTCTGTGTTGTCAACATGACAACTCAAAAAGGTACACAAACTCCTAAGTGTCACAAAATAAAATAATAAAATAATGCAAAATAATAAAATAATGCATTAACCTAAGTAAACTTAAGTAAGTGTAAATCGTAAATATGTATTTACACCAAAAAATATTATAATATTATCAATTTAAATAATTTTAATTCAGAAATGAATTATACTATTAGATTAAATATTAATACCAATTTCATTTTTAAAATCTTATTTTGACTTCACTTTAAGTCTAATATTAATATTTACTTTCTTTTAATTCATAATGCTACTACAAATAACCCAAACTTGAAATTATAATTACAATTAAATTATTTATAATTTCTCTCGTAATACTAAATATTCTTAACTAGATGATTACGTAATGAACTCCACCATAATGTCTCTTAGAATATAACAAAATCACAAAAATATATTCATTAACTTCTCACTTCCATTAGTAAATACATAATCACTCATATGCAACTAACAGTTTAACTAGACTTAAGAAAGCACCAATACTAGCATCCACTTTAAAAATAAATTAGTAATATTTATTTTATTTTTTAAAATAATTTTTTTAAAATTTTTTTAATTTCCAAAATTAATAAATAATAATAATATAATAATTATTTTTAAATAAATCTAGAAATTAAATTATATATATTTTAAAAATAACAATAAACATGCAATCATTATATTCACATGTCTATGATCTCCTGAAATATACAAGCATAATATACTTAGTTTTCTATCTTGAATGTATCTATTTTTTTGAAATATTTTCAACCATTAATTATGTTTAAATTTGAGACAAACACATATTTTGTTTGATGAATCTTTACGAGGGTTTCTGTTGAAGTTTTAAATAATTTCTTTATAACCCTAGCTAATAATAATAATTTTACCCTGAAATTTAATGTTAATTTTTTGCTAGTTGCTCATATCTATGTTTTCTAAATCAATTTTTAGTAGCACAATCCTACAATTTTTATTTGACAGTTGTTTCCAAACAACAAATGAATCCAATTCTATTTCGGAATTGCAAATCAAAATTATTCTACATATTTCATTCCATAAATTTCAACAAATAAATTTTAGCAACATGACAGACACGAGGTAGACATATATTCCAAAATAATTCCTACAAAGGAATTCTCAAACCCTACCTCAATTTGATAGTTGAAATTCAGGACAATTTGGTGAATACATGCACTCCAAATACTCTTAAGCATTCAACAATTCTTTTACTTCAATTACCAAATTACTCTCTCAAAAATCTGTGTGCAAGAATGAACTACAAATCGTCTAATAAAGAAATATAACCCTAACTAGGGTTTATGATCCTTAATTTTAATAAAACCACTAACTTTGATAAAATATAATTGTTTTAATTGATTAATCTTTTCATATACACTTAAATTCTTTTTCAATTAAAAATATTCTTTTATTTTCTTTTCCTCCACTTTATTAATTAGTGCAAGCACTATTTAAAGTGTAATTTATTATTTAAATTAATAATAATAATTAAAGCTCATTAGTTAAATGCAACTCTAATTTAATTATTATTAATTAAATAATTATAATAAAGTAATTTTTTTAAAGTAATCGACCAAATCCTAGATTATTTATTATTATTGTTAAGAATAATTATTATTATGTATTGATCCTGAGTAGATTCGAACACAAGACCTCCTCGATGATAGACTTACAATTTACCAATGCATTGTAGGCTCTTTCCTAGCAATAAAGTATTATTAAATCTTTTTATCCAATTTCTTAAATTAGAGCACATATTTAATTAACTTCTAATTAATTAAATTTTCTCATATTTTAATATTTTCTTTTTAATTAATTAATATCTAATAATTCTAATATCATAAGATTAATCCCAAAACCATAATTAAATAATTTACCAAGTAAATCACATACCCAAAACCACATAAAACACATAAGAAAAATTGACCAAAGTCAAAGTCAAACAACACACACAAAGACTCATGAGTTTAAAAAGGGTAGGGAGAGACATACATGTCCTCCTTCTTAGGATAAGTAGTTTGACTTTGGCTAGGATTGGACCTAGACTTTACTTCCCCACTTACCATTGAGCTATAGTGATAGAGCACACTCATCCTGACAATTCATGAAAGTCGATGCCTGGTACCTATAACTTGCATAAAAGACAAGTGCATGTACATGTGTATATATATCTAATATAAATAAGAAATGACAAGGAATGGTACATCATATAGATCCTGACTAGCAGGTGACTATTGTTAGTGTAGTTTTTTATTTTTCCTATTTTGCTAAGTTTTTCCTACACTTTTAATAATCTCGCTTAGGTTAATAAAGCATGTCTTATTAGGTGAATGGTTGTGAGGTGTCATCTTCCTACATGTGAGCATCCATTAGCTATCTTGGGAAGATACTTTGCTATCTTTAGTCTAATAGATGGTTGCTCCTCATTGGTTGGTGTTGCCACCTCCTCCCTCTTCCTAGCCTATATAAGCATGCTACCTGGCTTGTATTTGCATCTCTTATTTTTGCATCCTCTTAATGCTATTTTGCTTCCAGCATTTGCATTACTCTCTTGGAGACTAACTCTATGATGCTATTTTGATTTTGTATCATTTGCATTCATAGTTTAGATATTTACTCTTTGCACTAGTTTTCTGGGTTATTAATCTTTTCAGATTCTAACATGGTATCAGAGCTTTTCTATGTGCAAGAGTAGATTTTAGTTTCCTTATTTGAGAGATTCGGGAGGGGGCAAATAAACTTTATTGTAGTTTTTTGAAAAACGAATTTTGCAGGTTCCAGCATGCCATTGATGGACTTAAGAAGCTGATCCAGCATTTGCATGTCAAATTTTGGTTGCTGGGGTCGTTTTCTGATTTTTGGAGCCGTTTTTTACTGTTAAAGGCGTCTGATTTACACTACAGCAACATCTTCTGTTCATCAGCAAGAAAAACGCTTTCTGGGTTTTGTTTGCAGCCCCGAAAAACCATCTGGGTATCTTTTTGATTTTGCATGCAAGTTGTATATTTTTCAGGATTGAGCATGCAAAGCTACAGTCATACCCCTCTCCGTTGGTAGCCGCAGATTTAAATGCAGTTTTCAAATGTCTCGTTCTTGCTCATACGGACTCCGATTTTGATGATTCTTATTATGAACTTGGCTATTTTTTTGTGCTCTATCCACTAGTGGGGTTGTTTTTTGATTTTCATGCATGAATTCTTCAGAAATTGCAGATTCTCAGCCGTGACTGTGCACAGTTCTCGTTTTGGAAACTTCGGAGGATCATAACTTTCTCATACGACCTCGTATCGAGGTGATTCTTTTTTTGAAAGTGCATGATTTTTTGAGTAGATCACATTGGTGCTATTTGTTTCCTTGATTATTGTGCCCAAATTTCACTTCTAGCATATGCTCTTCATGAGGGTTTGTAATGCATTGAAATCAAGACCACTAAGTAATTCTTTCTAGTGGTAGTTGTAGATGCACTAAAATAAAGTGCCAAATCATATTTCTTTGAGGGGAGGTTCTTTGATTGAGTAAAGAGGAGGGGGCATTGTCGTGGTTGGGTTCTCTTCTTTCTAGCATTTCTTCTCTGCATTTCTTCATCATGGATCAAACAAATATGCCCATCCTAACTCCATACAATTACTTTGAGTGGAAATCACGCATGACAATTCACTTAAGGAAAGCTGGATTAAATAGGATAACTATGGGACTTGAAACTGAACCTGCTAAAGATGAAGATAAACCTGAGTGGTTTAACAAATGTGATGAGGCATTTGGAACATTGTGTTTGTCTGTTTCTCCTGACTTGCTATTTCACATTGAGTCTTTGGATACACCAAATGAAGTATGGACAAAGCTAGAAACACTATTTGGCACACAAGATTCAATGAGGGGTCATATGTTGGAAAATGAATTAATTAGTTTGAGTCCAGGCAATTTCAACACAATCCAAGATTTCTTCACCAAATTGAAATCACTAAGGCTACAGTTAAAACAATGTGGAATTGAAAAGAAAGATGAACAACTGATTCTTAGTATTCTCTCTAAGCTAAGTTCAGAATATTCTGTGTTTGTTTCTACCTTCTATGCTACTAAGGGTGCACTTGGTACTCAATTCACCATGCCATCTTTAGATGATTTTGCTGTCAATCTCACTCGAGAACAGGACAAGCTAATCCAGATGGGCATTCTTAAGTCCTTTAAGTCACATGCCTTGGCTGCTAACCAAGGCACAAAAGAACAACAAGGACAAAGTAGTAACAACAATAGTAAGGACAAGAAACAAAAGAATAGCGAGGAGAAGAAGGATCAGATGCCGATTTCTTCAAAAGCAACTATTGATACACCATCTTCCAAGGGTGATAAGCCTAAGAAAGAAAAGGTCAAATGTGCCTATTGTAAAAGACCTGGTCATGATGAACATAAATGTTTGCAGAAACAACTTGATCACTTGACATACATTCTTGAGAAGAATAATATCAGTGTTCCTGAGTCTATCAAACAAAGTTCTAATGAAGGGTCCAACAAAGAAAAAGAAAACAGCAAGGGGAAAGGAAAGGGCAAGGCCCTTTTTGCAGTTGCTTCCTCACCATCCACTTGGGTTCTTGATTCAGGTGCTTCACACCACATGGCTTCATCTAAGGAAGAAATTGCATCCTTGGAGCAATGTACTATGCCTTCTATGTTGATGGGTGACAACACTCCTATTGAGGTGTGTGGGAGAGGGTCTGTTGATGTGGGGGATGGCACATTCCATGATGTTCCTTATGTACCCTCATTGTCAACTAATCTCCTATTGGTACACCAGATCACTCACACAGGTTTAGGCAAGCGGGTTGAGTTCACTCCTGATTCAGTGGAGATACGTGAGTTGCACAATGATTCTACAATTGCAGTTGGGAGAGCAGATCATCAGTCAAGACTCTATATGTTTTCTCACCTTGTTCCTGATCCTCCTTTGACTATTTTTCTCACTCACTCTAATGATGTGAGCAGATTATGGCATGAGCAGTTTGGCCATCTTAACTTCCACTACTTGCATCAGCTTAACCAGCAGAGCATGGTCACAGGGTTGCCTTCTACTTTGACATTGGAGTCACTTGGAATACATGATAGATCTTCTGATGGGTCAGATTCACTTGAGCAGTCTTCTACCTCCACTTTTGATGCAGAGAGTGATTTAGAGGACTCACCTCCTTCCTCTCCTAGTCATCATTCACAGGTTGATGATTCTCCTCTAAATTCTCCATCTTCTGGTCCACTTTGGGCTAGACAGACCTTGCAGTTTGCAGGTGATTGGGTTGGGGATCCATCAGACACCAAGCAGACTCGTTCACAATTCCAGGATGCTCTACATATCTTCATTGCTACTACCTCAAATCCACAGTCCTTTCATGAGGCTTCTGGTATTTTTGAGTGGGATACAGTTATGCAGGAAGAGTATAGTTCCTTGATGAGGAACCACACTTGGGATCTTGTCCATTTTTCTAAGGGAAGAAAAATTGTTCGATGTAAGTGGATCTACCAGACAAAATTTGCAAGCTTTGCTGGAGGTGCAGGATGCTACATCTTTTGGGGGGGCCTCTTCCTCTCACTTGGAGTCCTAATTTTCTTTGGGGAGTCTCTTTTCTCTCTCTTTTGGGGGAATTTTATGTACATGGGTACCTCATCAGGCTTGACTTGCCGGGACCCATTTCTACATCCACCTAAGCTTCGCTTATGGGGGGGTGTTAGTGTAGTTTTTTATTTTTCCTATTTTGCTAGGTTTTTCCTACACTTTTAATAATCTCGCTTAGGTTAATAAAGCATGTCTTATTAGGTGAATGGTTGTGAGGTGTCATCTTCCTACATGTGAGCATCCATTAGCTATCTTGGGAAGATACTTTGCTATCTTTAGTCTAATAGATGGTTGCTCCTCATTGGTTGGTGTTGCCACCTCCTCCCTCTTCCTAGCCTATATAAGCATGCTACCTGGCTTGTATTTGCATCTCTTATTTTTGCATCCTCTTAATGCTATTTTGCTTCCAGCATTTGCATTACTCTCTTGGAGACTAACTCTATGATGCTATTTTGATTTTGTATCATTTGCATTCATAGTTTAGATATTTACTCTTTGCACTAGTTTTCTGGGTTATTAATCTTTTCAGATTCTAACAACTATGACTCCCTCCCTTAATCACATCAGACATAAATATCAATCAAACATGCACACCATACACATGCAAGTATGGGGTAAGTACTATAATTAAATCATGAATACAAATAACATAAGATTTCACTATAACAAATTATCATCATTATGATATAATAATCATCATTTAAAGACATATCATATGGTATCATGAAGAAAACAATTACATTTACATATTGAAGTATTTGCATTCAAATATAACTTAAGGGATAACATGTTCGTAGGAGATTCAAATAGAGCTTGACAGAGAATACACACTAATATGAAAAGGGATGGGTATTACATTATTAGGTAAGGAACATACCACTCTACCTCATCATATGGTGCCTAACTATAACATGCAACTACCAAGTGGCCGCTAATCGAGGTCAAAACACTATGCACTTTTAAATCAAATTGGAATTAAGGGGAAGAATCATCTCAAAAATAGCAAAGAACAATACCAAGACATGGAAGAGCATTCTACAATCTAACCATAAGCTCACTAACTCACTCTTATGTCTCAAAGGATGAATATTCTTTATTGAAGTTCCACTCTTCTAAGGGACGTTACATCCAACTCAAGGTGAAAAGAGGTACAAGCATACCAAGTTACATAATCAAAACCAAGAGCACTCATATCAAAGAGGCTCAATATTGCACTCCTTCCTTACCTTCCTTATAAAGACATACTCTCAACACAACTTATGACCAAGCATAGGAGCAACATAGTCTCTATGGTACAAAATACTCAACTATCACTGGGAACAAGGGTCATTTAACCCAACTAGAAAAGGTACCACCTTGTAAAAGGTTGCAACAAATTCCTCTTGAACAAAATATTATATTTAACTTCATACTAACTCTCATGGTGGTAATATGTGTCTAAAGATACCATGTCTCCCTAGCCACATATTAGGGATGCCACTCTCAACTTATTATTAAACTCAATCGCAAACCTCAAATCAACTAAGAAAGAATAGATTAACTAAGATAACATATGAATACTATATTCATAAGGAGGTATAACCATCGAGTGTTGGACTTGGAAGGGAGTCTCTCTCAACCTCCACATCATGTCATCCCAAGATGAGTTGGGAAAATATCACAATACCACCAACCATCTAAACACTTGCCCAACACTAACTATGCTAGTAGTGTATCCATACCAACCTACTCACTAAGAGAGAACCAAACATAGTGGTAAATCACAAACATCACGGTCCATAATAAGGGTCAAATCTTAGGTGGACCGAGTCACACACAATCATCCATAGATAAGATATACTCTTAAAGAGAAAAGATCCAAATAAACACATAGTGAAAGAACCATAATTATCAATCAATGCATTCTAAGCATTGGATCATGTGATCATGCACTAAGAAACAAATGACCTTCACTTTGAGTGCTTCCATGATCTACAAAGATCCAACAAGAGCTACCAAGAACTATAACTATCAAATCCAAATTATAGTTGACTTCATTTGAAAGTGTTGAAAGGGCCTATCCAAGTTCAATGACATGATGAACCTAAACCCTTCTACAAAAAATATAAAGACAATACACATAAATTAAATTCAGCTAAGACAAAGGCCAATAACCAAGGTAGCCAAAGCATGCAATGGAGAAATTATCTCAATCAAAAAAAGAGAATACATGTTGATAAAAATATATGAAATGACAAGAATGATAATAACACATTATTAAACCATATAATCTCATTTAAAATATCCAACATTAACTCAACCATCTTATAAGTAGCTACAAATGTTTGAACTAAAAGATATTCAAAATAAAGCATCAAGAATCAATTACCATCTAATGAGTACATATCTTTCACCAAATATCTTTTTCTTTTATTGATAACATTACATTTAATCACTATTTAAGGAAGTTCATTTTTATTAACATCTTTATATCTATTAAAAAACACACCAGTATGTTCTCTGTGATGTTCTTCCTTGTTCATACATTTAGAGGTTCAAATTGAACATGATAGAGTCACAACACAAAATTGGGCAACAATATAAAATATTTGAATTAGTCACCATGAAATAAAATAAAAGCCAAATGGGGGAATTGTCAATTCCAATAGTAAATCTCAAAATTAAACATAGGTCAAAAATAAATCAAGTTTGCCAACTATCAAAAAGAGAGTGATAGAGAAATTTTGATGAATAATCCAAGAAATGAAAATACCAAAACAATGCTAGCCTATAAAACACATGAAAAGATTAACTAGACAACTAAAACAAGACATCAATTAGACACATTTACATGTGATGATTGAGAATAGCCATACAAGATGGATTTATCAACACATAGTTCTAAGGAATACATCACCCTAGCAACATTATAGAACATTCTCATGCACAACAAGTAGTATACCATCAATAACCTTATGCATATGCGTAACTACAATATTCTCATGAATGCAAAGGTATGCTTTCTTAATTATATTTTTTCTTTGTTTCTTTCCATGCAATGTAGCAATATATCATGCAGGGTCATAGATACAATATTCTAGGTTACACATGATATCATTGAGTCGTTAGTTATAGAATGATTGATAACCACATGAATTTTCCTAAGATTAAGAAACAAGCAATTTGGGGACATAAGTCATTAACCCAAATGATGTATTGAAACAAATTATTTCTTTTATGATGATTCCACAATATTCGATCATTTCTTAGTGAAAGGGAACATTTCAATGCTACTATGAAATACAAAATTTTATCCTCCAAACACGTTAGGAAATTCTCACTATTTGGGGTATGAACTTTCTTAAGCTACATTGTACAATGAAACTTAATAAGCCATATGATGAAACACTTAACTAGATGCAATAATTTTGATAGTATTGCACAATAAAATGTTTGAACTAGGTACCATATGTACACACCAGAATGTGCACTTCTCTAAGCCCTTCTATTTGAGAGATCTCAAGGATTGAGAGTCCCAAATATCAACCTAGAGATCCTTGGTCATGGAATGCAAAGGAATAAAAATATGAATAGAAGGGATCTTGAATGAGCCTAAGAAATGAAACCCCTTGAAAGTACACCATGAAATGGGAGATTCAAAGGCAAGAGCAAGAATTATAGTGTCCAATAGCTACTATGGAATGCTATTCAAAATGTAACTAGATTATATGAAATGCAAAGGATGTAAACTAAACTAACAATATGGAAGTATTATAAGCCTCCTAGTTAAGCTAGATGTTTTATTCTACTACGTAAAGAAAAACTATGCTAATGCCATATGATACTAAACTATAATGCTATACAAGTATGAAGATGAAGCCACAAGATCCTCCACAAGCTCCAAGAGGACCTATAGAAAAACCTGCAATGTAACACTAATACAAAGAAGATGGATGCTATATGAGGAGAGAGATATCCATTTAAAGAGGTATGGATGGTGGAGATCATGAGGCAAGAAGATCTAATGAAGGGTGAGGAGTTGAATTTTTCATGATCCATGTGCAAGATCATTTCCACCAATAAGAAAGAGTTGACTTTTGCATCTCCATGTGAGACAAAAACTCTTTTATTTTATTTTTTAAAATGGGAAAATGACTTTATGTGTGGAACTTAGGATAAGAGGTGAAAAGGAGTCTTTTATTTAATTAAAGGGGGACACATTCCCTTTAATTAATTATGAACCTTAGGATATAGTGGTCAAACTAAAGGATAAAATCAAATAAATTGAGTTTTAAAGATTTGATCTAGGTAAATGATTTAATAATTTGGAAAATATGATTAGAAGGGGGCTAATAGTTTAAGTGATCATTTTTTGGTGATCACATTCTCCCCTCTTTGAATAATGTGTGATCGATCGAGGAACACATTATGTCAAATAATGAAGAAGCCAAGTAGGTAGTAGCAGATAGAGAAATCTGATTTTGAAGAACAAAATGTAGAGTGAGATAACAAATCATGAATGCACAACTTGGTAGTGATAGTACCAAAAACTAGGATTGAGAGATGATATCATAACTCAAGAAGAGTACTAACATAAAGAAAAGTAGATATATCAAGAGAAAATGGAAAGGTCACACATATGATCCTGAGAAATAGATAGCCATAGTAAGCAAACAATTTTGCAGTGATGATAGAATATTACTGTCCCCACAAGATCAAAATCAAAATGAGGTAGAGGGATGCATAAATGAGAAAGATATTATAAATTCAAGATAAAAAAAGGTCTATGATGATAGATAAGTGATTAAAACCCAAGAGTGACCACTAAGATGTGATAGAATGCCCCAGTTTGACCAATGAAGATAAATCATTTGAACTAGGTCAAATCAAGTAAAAGGATGATATGGAAGTGAAATAAAATTAATTAAATGAATAAGAAGTATGGGAGAGAGT
>CM053784.1:472048907-472076407 GCA_028749045.1 Cupressus sempervirens
GATCTTACCCACCAAGTCAAAGGCCCATTTCTAGAAATGCTAGTATGTGATAAAAGGAATGAATTCATGCCCAAGAGCATGAATCAAGTTTTTGTAACTGACACTTCTTACAAGATTTAGCATATCTGACATCATCAACTTGCATAGTTGGCCAGTAGTATCTTGCCCTAAGAAATTTTGGAGCAAGCCTAAGGCCATTAGAATGTGACCCACAAATATCATCATAGACTTTGGCTAATCCCTTTTCAAACTCATCTATCTCTAGAAATCCAAGGAGTGTTCTATCTAAGCCCTTTCTATATAGGTCATCAAAGATGAGAGTGTAATGAGAGGCATTACAGATAAATAGTAGGGAAAAGTAAGGGTCTATCTTGATGGGTTATTTTGAGATATAACTTGGACCAAAATACCCTAAGAATGTCAATCTAGGATTTGTAAACCAGCGAGAGATACAACATCTATTTTTCTCAAGAGATGAAGATAATAGGCCAAGTGATTATGAATGCACCCTATTTCACACACAATTAAATGTCTTTAAATAAATTCATTTTCAAAGAAACCACATTCTCTTCTAGAAGGAATCCACACTTACAAAAGAAAACCTATTCAAATTTAATTAACTAGAATTAATTAACACAACATCGTTATAATTATGAAAACCAAATACTTAGTCAATTATAGATTCATAATAGAAATTAAATCAAAATACTATGAAATGACAATAGTAATCTTGATGGATTCAATTTGCAATAGGAAGCTCAGATGCTATAGGAGACTCATGGAATGATGGTTACCAAATAAGATAATGAAAAACAACATGAAGTTGTAATGAAAATAAATAAAATTATGATAAAAATAAAAGATTCAATGCAGTTATAGCAGGATGTGTAGGACACAAGGAGTAATGGAAATCTGTGGAATGATGTGGTTTACCACTAAGACAGTGAGATCAATTTGAGCATAAATAGTCACAGGATGAATTCAAATCCTTAAAGTAAATTACCACAGAGCTATGGAATAAACTGCTTTAGAAAAATCAATCAAATCACATTGCGCATTAAACAAACCATCAATCAAATCATTTCATACAAAATACTTCATACAAGCATCAATTACTCATAGATAGGAATTACAAAATAGAACTAAAACAACCTCACCTGGGTTCCAAGAGGGGGCCCTTCCTATACTCCTCATGATGAGAATTAACTTAAATCATTAAAACTACTTCAACGCATAAAAACAAATGAACATGACAATAAAAAATATGAACTTTTTTGCAAAACTTAATCACCTCTTTATATTATATTATATTATGTTTCAAAGATCCACACACACACACACACACACACACACACACACACACACACACACACACACACACACACACACACACACACACACACACACACAGGTAATTTAGAAGTTTCATGTCCACAAATTATAAAGTCTTAAACAAGAATCAATTTTAATCTATAAAATACCAATCTAGGTAAATTAGGAATATGGTTTTGGCCATAGGCCACAAGCCATATCTGATACAAATAAAATATCATTCCTAAAACTCAAAATTGACTCCACTAATAAGATCAAGATTTTAGATTGGCTACAATCCACTTCTTTTGT
This sequence comes from Cupressus sempervirens, assembly GCA_028749045.1. NCBI lineage: Eukaryota > Viridiplantae > Streptophyta > Pinopsida > Cupressales > Cupressaceae > Cupressus > Cupressus sempervirens. The sequence goes on from CM053784.1 coordinate 472,050,531, forward strand.
AACCATCCTGTCCTATAACATCCACTAAGTCCCCAACCATTCTATCCTATAGCATACTTGGAATAACTTCCTACAACATTTAATAAAAAATATCACATAAAAACCACAAGAACAAGGAAACATACATTTTCTAATTAATGACATTTTACACACATTTCCTTGTATTTATACTGACTAATAGGTGACTTGGGAACTCAAAGTGTATGACAAATTATAGGAGAAATTATTTTACAAATTGAGACATATTCAGCCCTTGACATTTCCCCCCAACTAAAGCATTTTCATGTCCTCATGCAAAGAAGAAAAAAAAACCAGACGAAGAAAAAAATTGACCCACCCTTGTTCTATTGCTAGCAACTCATCTTGTAGCTTTTGGTTCTCTTGTTGTAGTTGGATCATCATTTGTAGTAACATATTAACATCAAATATGGGTGTAGCCAAAGATTTCTAAGGAACTACTTCTTTATATATGACAATAACTATTGAGGTGTTTTTTGTAGAATGCATAGGGAGTTGTTCATTTAATTATTACAAAGACACCTCCTCTTGTAGTTGCTTAAGAGCTTCATCTTCACATATTTCCTTTTCTTCCACATTTTCCAACTATTCTTGTAGGTGATTGTTGAGAACTTTTAAAATATTCACACTATTGGTCGTGACACAATACCCTGCTTCTCCTAATAGTTTCATTGCTTGAAGAATACTGTTAACATCATCTCCAAAAGCTAGGCTAACCACTTGATTAAAGAATTTTAAACCTCCTTGGTTTCTTAAGAATCTTTGATCTCCATGGGTTTTTGTTAATTATAGGGTTTCCACATTTATGGAGTGTGCTTGTATATTGGTAATTATGGTATCTTGGGGCAATTCCTAGATGATAGGAGGCTCTCATTCTATTTGAATTTTTGTATTTATCAATGCATTTGTCAAAGGCCTTGTCTTGGATTTGGATTTTGGTTGCTTTTGGTTATGAATGGTGTGGTCACATTTTTGCTTTTGGCCATGAGCAAGGGATTTTTTAGCTACTACTTCCACTTTATGGATTTTAAGGTCTTGGTTTGAATTTAATGGGCAACTTGGGATAATACTCCAAGAAGATTAGCATTTTTTAGGTAGCTCTTTGGGTCAAGGAAATAGAAGATGAGGCACTAGTGCTGACTTTTTGTTTCTTGGCTGATGGGGGAACAAGATTGTCTATAGCTTTTTGTTTAGAGGCTCTTGGTGATGTTTTAGTAAGTTCTATTATAGGAGAATGAGCAATGGGATCAATTTTATCCTCCTCTTTGGGATGAAGAGGGGATTCTACCTCTTTAGTAGCCACATTTTCAACAAACATATCCCAATTAATTATGGGTTAGAGGGAGAAAAGGCCATGGATAAAAAGAAGTTTGATTAAGTTGTGATGGGCTAAGGACTAGGTATAAATTTCCCTAAAGGCTTGGCAAGAGAATTTTAAAGAACTATACAGATGATAAGGTAAATTGACCAATTTGTGATAACTAAGTTGTAACAACAACTGAAAATGGTGACCAAAGGCATATGCATACCTTCCTTCCGAGGTGATGTATTGTACCAAAATTTTGGTGACCTTAGTATATGGTGGTGGTAGTGATTTTAAGATGATTCCTTTCCCTTCAATAAGAGTGAACTTGTCCCCTCTCTATAAGATTTGGGTCTTAAATGTCTGGAGGTCAACAACACAAGGATTGCCAATTGGGTAAAAGCTATCTCCAATTTATGGAAGCCCTGTAAAAAAAGCCATTATTTGTAAAGTGATTGGAAATTCAAAACCTTTGATCTTGACTATATCATTTTGGAACCTCTAGGAAAAATCTATTGCCACTTGTTAATCAAACCCCTACAACCATTTAAAGTATTTTTTCCACCTGACATACTAAAATATTTTGAAAGCTTCTAGATAAGATTGTAACTAGATCATTTTTTGGAGATTCATGACGCTTATGAGCTCCTCCCATGGTGGAAAACTATATAGACTGATGAATAAATTCATTTGTAGAAAACTAAAAAGTGGTAAAAGAAAATGACCATGAGAGAGAAACTAGGGACAAGGTTTAAATGATAATGACAAAACTTACACATGATAAATAAATGATGACAATATAAAAATACTCCTCCCTCCAAAATAAAGGGTAACACATCTGTGGGTCACCAGTTAATACAGTAATAACAATAATAAAATAATGCTTAAAAATTATTAATAGAAAAACATGTACTTCCCGTATCAAGCTAGAGTGATAGGCCGTAGCGGTAATGATGAAAAGGATGGAAGAAAATGAGATGCAGGTGTCAGAAAATCCAATGCACCAAGCATGTGATCCACATGAAGTATGGAAAATAATTTAGGAAATGGCAATAGAGGAGTCCATAAAATGGATGCCAAGGTGAAGCTACAGGGAAAAACCAAAAACATGTCCCATTAGCAGAGGGAGAGATGGAAGTAGCTAAAACCTATCGACAAGAGAAAAACCTTTTTTTTTTCATAGAGACCAAAGAACAAATGGAAGAGTAGAGGGACATGAGAAGTAGAAACCATGGTGAGAAAGGTGACAAGAAGAAAAGAAATGTCTTGTCACATGTAGCAAAGGGAAAATGGAAGAGCTTTGCAGTAAGAGGATATGGATATATATATATATATATATATATATATATATATATATATATATATATATATATATATATATATATATATATATATATATATATATATATATATATATATATATATATATAAAATAGTGTTTGAAAAAAATACTAGGTCATCGATGACTTAGTTGTAAACCTACTACCACCTAATTAAGTGGGTAAACTAGTTTTCATAATCAAGACTTATTGCAACCAAGATCCATTGACAAGCCAACTTTCAACTATTAGTTGGCCAACAACACTAGAAACCTAGTTTTCATTGTTGGATCTTTTATTGCAAATTTTCCTTTTTTTTTGAAATATGAGTTTTAGGTTTGAAGGAGGCTAGAGAGAACCACACTTAGTTCCTCGGCAATAATAAGAAATAAATCTCCTTAAGAAAGAGGCTTCCGATATAACTTTAGATGATGACTATTAACAAGGAGCTTACGACATTCAGAGTCCAAATTGTAGAGTTATGCAACACAATTATCAAAGGCATGTTCACCATCATAAGGGTCCAACCATTGAGTATGAAATTTACCTTTGAAATCCTAAAATTGAGAGTCATACAAAAGTGTCAATCCCTTGGCTAAAAAGAGTGGTGGAGAATGTGTTTATAATGCCATTGTGCATGCTTCTTTTGGAAAATTTTAGTATGGAGAAGTGCATCTTGACAAAGTTCATCCAAAGAGTGTAGTTGTATTATGCATTCCTACTGAGCATAAACAAGATTCAAATTGAGTTGAAAAGTGGTTCAAAGAGTCTTAATCTCAAACTAAATATGAAGAACAACCTTCTTACCATAGACCATTTCATAAGGGTTCAGACTAGTGGTGGTCTTCCACATGGTGCGATAGGCCCACATAACTTCAGGAAGTCATGTGGTCCAATCATGCTTATGAAGTGCAATAGTCTTGTGAAGAATCTTCTCAAGTTCTCTATTGGTGACCTCTACCTATCCATTTTCTTAAGGATGGTAAGGTGAAGACTTCTAGTGATAAATTTCATATTTTTTGATTAGTGCAGCAATGAGATCAGAAATGAATTAAGGTCCTTGATCTGTTGTAATCTCCCAAGGAACATCAAAGTGAGTGAAAATTTTAGAGTATAAGAAGTCAACTACTTTGGTGTCTCATGCATGCTTAAGTGAAACAACCTCAATCTATTTGGTGACATAATCAATGTAGAAAAGGATGTACTCCTTATTTTTAGAGGGTGGATTGATAGACCCTACTAAATAAAGCCACCACTTCTCAAAAGGTTTAATAGAGAGATGAGGGTAGAGAGGCATCACATTGGATCTGGTAGGATAATCCACATGCTAACACTAATTACAATGATAAACATACCACTTACAATCCTTATGAATTATAGGCAATAGTACCCAAAATAAAGGATCTTCTAAGCAGTTCTCCAAGGAATAAAAAGTCCACCACAAGGTTCTGTGTGACATGCACAAATAATATCAAATACATCATCCTTAGGAAGAAAACAACACATAATGTTGTCAATGCCAGTGGGGAGGAGGAGACCATTTATCCAAGTATATTGGCTGCTAAAGCCCACCAACTTATGACATTCTCTATGGGAGAAATGTGAAGGAAACTTGCATGTACAAGGTAGTTGGCAATGTCAACATATCACGGGCTCTTCATGGAGATAGAAAAGAGGTTCTCATTAGGGAATGTGTCATCAATAGGTAAATGTTTAATGTCTAGATGATGCAACTTGAAGACTTAATTTGCAACCATATTTTCTCGACCAGGATTATCAAGTATAGTAATGTCAAATTCTTGTAACAAGAGAAACCATCTAATGACCCTACCAATGACTAGTGGTTTATTCATTAGAAATTGAATTGCTAAATGATTAGAATGAACAAAAAATTTATAACAAATAATGTAATGCTAGAATTTATTAATAGCATAAAAAATAACTAAGAATTCTTTTTAAATTATCATTTAGTCTACCTATGTGCTAGTGAAATTCTTGCTAATATAGTAAATAGAGTAGAAGAGGTTGTCTTCCTTTTGTCTAAGTATTGCTCCCATTTAGAAATCAGAAGCATCAGTGTGAATATGTAAAGGTGGTTCCCAATTAGGACCTCTAAGAACATGGGTAGTCACAAGATTTCTCTTGATAGTCTCAAGGGTCCAGGTGAAGACAACATCTTTGACTAACAAGACAAATAAAGGGGAATCAATTTTATTGAAGTTTTGAATAAATCACCTATAATACCCAACATGACCAAGGAAAATCCTAACGGCTTTTTGGGTCAAAGGTGTAGGAAGGCCCTAGATTATTTGAATATTTTTGGGATCAACTTGGATACCTTTTGAGGACATTAAGTGGCCTAATATAATTCCCTCACTCATTAACATGTGACACTTCTCATTACTTGATAGGTTAGTGTATATACATCTTTTGAGTAATTTCTCAAGGTTACCTTTAGGTACTTCAAAAGTGTTCCCATGGATGGTGAAATAATCTATGTAAACTTCTACACAATCATTGACCAAATCAACAAAGATACTTAATACTACTCTTTGAAATGTGGTAGGGGGCATTACATGACTTGAAAGGAAAAACATTGTATGTGAAGGTTCCCCATGGGTAGGTCAAGGTGGTCTTGTCCTGATCCTCTAGGACAATGCAAATTTGGTTGTACCTACTAAATCCATCTAAGAAAGAGAAGAATCACTTTCTTGCAAGAGTATCCAATACTTGATAAAGGGTAATGGAAAGTGATCCTTTTTAGTAGGCTTATTTAAATCCCTATAGTCTACAAAAATATGCCACTTACCATTTTTATTTGGTACAAAAACCAAAGGAGATACCCACCACCTGTTTGAGATAGGATAGATGAACTCAACATTCAATAGTTTTTGGAGTTCTTCTTTGACTACAACTCACAAGGTAGGATTGAGTCTTTGTTATGGTTGTTGAAATGGGTGACTTCTTCCTCAATGTAAATGTGGTGGGTACAAGTATCTAGATGAATATGTCTTCCCATGCAAATATGGATTTGTGTTCTTTGAGCATACCTATGAGGTTGTTGACTTGAGCAGGTGTTAATTGAGGATTAATGTTAAGAGTACAACCTAGTAAGACCTCCATAGGTTTTGATGGTGTAGGAGCATTAAGAAACTTTGGTGATGGATTTGGTTTATCTAATTACAATAAGGACTATACCAATAATGACATGACAAAAAATGATGTAATATGACAAAGTGTTGGATAGATTGAGAATTATCTACCAAAGGAAAATTTCCAAAAGGATAGTCGACAGTTGCATGTGAAGGAAAAGTCATACTTTCTAAGATATCATTAGACTCATAATTATTTTGAAGAAAGTTTACCAAAATTTTGTCATTAGTAGGTTCCTCAAGGTGTTGTACCTTCTCAATGATTAGAACTAGCACATAATCTTCTAGACCATTGTTAACCCATGTAGGATCTTCTGTATCTAACAAGGATTGAGCAGGGCGAGATAAGGTCAATTGTTTTGTTTCTTCTCCATTGGAAATAAACATGTTATTTGACCAAAAAGTAACGTGAGCATTAATACCTACTAACCAGGGTCTCCCTAGAATCAAAGAGTACCCCCCCGACTTAACTTTTGGCTATAGAATCATAAAATTGGTCAAATAATCCCAATTATCAATAGAAAGAACAACATCTTATATAACCTCATTTGGTTTGAATAAGGATTTTTCAACCATTTAAATTATTGTAGGTGTAGGCCTAAGTCCATCCAATGATAAATTGGATTTTGTTTCATTGGTCATCACATTAATAGCAACACCTAAATCCACAAGTGTATTAAAAATAATGATTTTACCTATACTTACCTATATGACTAGGTTATCATGATCTACATATTTTGGAATAGTTTCATCCCCAACATTAAATCTACCAATTTTCTAATAACTTGAACACCTTTGGATCCTTCTTCATCTTGTGTCATCAGGTGCATAACTCTTGAAGCATTTTGTTGTATACCATAATATCCTTAAGAGCTTGCAAAAGAGGACTCTTGATATTAACATTGCACAATTCATTTAAAATATCAAACTCTAAATTTGCTAGTTCTGTAGGATCTTGTTTAGGAATGAACTAATCAGGAAAGAGAGGCTCTTTTTCTATCTCTTCTTTAGGTTTTTCATTGACCTCTATGATATTAGATCCTGCCATCCATGTCAACTATGTTTATAAGATAGGTAGGGTAATTTGCCACCTCCTTACTATAAAGTGATTGAGAAGGCTTATTGTTGGCATTTGGATTTGGTTGAGTTGGCATGGATGTGGGTTTGGGTGGCTATGGTGTGGATTAGAGGAATACAAAGGTATTGGAGGAAGAAATTGTTAACATTGTTAGTAGGGACTTATTAGAGGAAGAGGTGAATAAGAAGACTGTGGCACATGTGACCTCCATGCCTGATGCCACGATTGTGTACTAGGTTGAAAAGCTTGGGACCATTGAGGATAGGGCTGAGGCTGTTGCCAACCTCTATACCATGGACCTTGGTTAGAAAATTAGTGAGATGGTCTAGAAAAATGTTCAATAGGGAACCTCTTGGTGGGAATTGGCCTCGTGGGGCCATAAAGTAAATTGGATCTTCTCTATACTCTATAGGGGCCATCCCTTTGAGAAAAGGTCCTAATGTCTATGTTTTGTTGGCCTCTTCTAGGAATTCCACATGAGTCTAATTATAGGGATAGTCTTCCTATCCATACTTCTTATGGTAAGTCAAGAAATATATTGCCAAGGCCTTTTCAGCATCCTCTTGTTTCCTATGAGTATACATAGTGTCAATTTTTTTCCCATATGATTTAATAAATAAGTTTTGAGATCTTCAAGTAAATTACCAATTTATCACTTGGAAATACCTAATGTATTACCCATAGTAGAAAACTTGCTTGAGTGTCCATAAACAAACCTATGGGACCAAGAATAATTCCTACAAATGTCACTATTATCTTCAAAAGGTAACTTAAAAATATCACCTTTTGCAATTAAGTTAAAAGAATCCATATTCTCATCTCAAATTATCCTTGGGAAGAAAATTTTGATAGTTTTAGTGGTTAAATCAGGGCATCTTGAATGTTGTAAACTAAAGGCAAAACAATTTACCAAATATTCTACATAATATTCTTCACATTGAGTCATGCAAAAGAGCTCATTCCATACTTCCTTGGTCTTGTAAAATTCCTGTCATTTTTGTAGAAAAGCATCTTTCATTTGATCTTATGTTCTAATGTCTCTAAGGCTCATAAACCATTGTAATGCAACATCTTTCAATGTGGCTAGAAATACCTTCAATTTTTATGCATCACTTTGATAGTCATAGCTATAACAAATAGGAAATATTAGGATCTTTAATGGTAGAACCTCTAAATATAGGAAGCATTGAGTGAGTAATATTCTTCATAGGGGTATTATCCTCGGGAGGCTAGATAATAAACTGAAAGGTCATATTATGTTGAACAATTGTGTTACCATTGTTTCGACCATTATTACCTATTGAGCTATCATTTTGTATGATGCTAAATAAAAGGAATCCTTTTGAACTACTCTCTTGAAAAGCTAATTGAGGATCAACTCCAAAGTTTTGGGTGATCTTGCGACCTACTAAAATCTGCTCAATTGAAGATAAATGTGTATGTTCATGAGGAGGCCTTTGTTGGTTCAAACCAATTTTGGATAATCTATTTGATTTGTTACTATTTTGAAAAGGTAACCACAAAAGAGATATATTTTTGGTATTTTTTATTTTATGATGAATGCAATTTATCGATGCAACTATATGAATTTATATTTTAACCAAGTGTTAGAAAATTAAATAAAAAAGATAAGGCAATGAGAGATTAAAGAAAATAACTTGAAAGGGAAATTCCTAATGAACATAAATTATAGTAACAACACATCTACAAATTAAATCATTGAAAAGATCAGGTAGAAAACCAATGAAAATAGGAGCCTCGAATCCAAATATCAAACTTCAGATCTCATAATAAAACCTTGGCAATGAAGTTTTCTTCACCTCTACTTTGCTCTACTAATCTTTTCATTTTTCTCTTTGTGCTTCTTCGAATCATTTATTCATTCCATACATGATAAAGGAAAATGTCCTTCCTTTATACTAAATCCATAAAATAATTCCCTGAGTCAACTATTACACCTTTTCAATTAATTATTATAGGACCTCATTAAGAACACATTACACTTAGTAATAACATTAATATTTCACCTTGTAACTTTAATAAATTTTTGTACGTTTGACATTATGACAAATGAGCTTAGTTACATCATCTCCAGAATGTCTTCTTCACATCTTTAACTTTGGTTTCTCAGTCTTCACCAAAAATTTCATAACTACTTCCAAACTTAATATCTTATGCTTCTGAGGTTAGCTACATATACTAGGCACTTAGTATTATCTCCCTTTAACCTCACTTAGTGAAAATTCTCAACTATATGTCTATACCAACTTGATCTTTGTCACTGTTCTTCTGTCAAATACCACATAAAACTACTATCTTGACATCAATGACAAACACAGTCATGAATGTAACATATCATCATGATACTGATCTAATCATGTTTCTACAATACTCCCCCATAGAAGTATCATCAACATTCATGCTTCTAACAATCTCCCTCTTTGGCATTGATGGAAACATAGATGAAAAACATCTAGTTCCAAAATACCAACTGTAAAAGACTGTTAACCTTTCTTTTCAAATCCTCTTCATCAATAATTTTTAAATCCTCTATTGGAATTAAGTTAGTATTGCCATTAGTGACAACACCTATCCATATCAGTATAGCTACCGAGCTCAACACTTAATTTTCTACACTCACCTAGCATTCTAGTGTTAACCAAGCTTTGAAGAGTTCTTCAATTTACACTGAGTAGACAGTGGCTACCGAGCGAATATAGGCAATGTGAAGATCAGAAATGTCTACCAAGCAGTGAGTTTGTGTCATAAAGATTTAGTGTAAACTGAGTGTTGCAAGCAGTAGTGTTTATTGAGTGAAGCAAGGTAAACTCAGTGCATAGTATCTACCAAGTGACACTACATCTACCGAGTCACCAGTGGTCACTGAGTTCAGAATTACATCGAGTGATTAGTATGGATTGACCCTTCACTTCTACCAAGTGCATGATGATGCTAAGTAATGCAATGGATGTCGTGTATTAGAAGGTCACCGAGTCAGTTTAGTGAACTCAAGTTATTTACTATTGGGCCAACTTCATAATGTATTTGTTCACTTGTGTTTTGGCCGACCTTGCAATTTATATATGTAAGGTGTATTGTAAGATATCATATGTATGAAGCAATAGAAAAGTAATGTGAAGTAATTTTGAGAAGTACCTGCAAAGGATTATCAACAACAGTTCAAGGAATACAAAAAGGTCATTACAGAGGCATAAAGGTTATATCAATCACATAAGGTGATCAGTGCATAAAGGATCTTATTAGCAATCAGTTGTAAGTAGATCCACTACATCTTAACAAGTGAATCAGTTTCTAAATCCTCTAACAAGGTAGACTTAACAATATTTGTAAAAATCTCTTAACCAAGTGCATACTTCATTGTATGTTTGTAAATCCTCTAACAAGGTGGACCTAGTAGTCCTTTGTGCTCCTAACAGGGTAGATCACTAGAAGTGGTCAATATAAGCCTTAACAAGCCAACTTTATGTTGCAGTATTAAAATTTTGTGGGTATCATCCCCACCCCAGTTTTACTTTCTATTTGGAAGGTTTCTGGGTCACCAAAATATTGTGTTCTTTTGTGTGATGAATGTTTTAACTTTAAGTATTAATGCATACAGTAGCATAGATTGATTTGTGGTAAATTTAAAAGATATAATTTAAAGTTACTAATTCACCCCTCCCCTCTCAGTAACTTGTCATATCTTGAATATTTCCAAAAATTGGTATCAGAGCTTCGTGGTTCTTAGTTGATAAAAGTTTGAAAACTTGAGCAAAGATCTAAGGACAAATGGAGATATTCAAACTTGACAAGGCAATTGAAAATGAAAAGCTAGATTTGGAGATGGCCATAGCTCAACACAAAGAATCAAAGGAGCATCTTTTCCAATCCTTGAAAAGAAGAAAGGAACTTGCAATACAAATGGATGACCATTAGTATATTGAAGAAAAGATTGAAGACTTTTTCCCATCAAGCAACTTAGATGAAGCTAATGAGGCAATCAAGGAACTCCTAGGAAAGAATGGCTCTCTATAAGAAGAAGTAAGGAAACTCAAAAGAGAACAAGAAATCCAATCAATCAAGCTATGTGAAATTTTGGAACAAAGGAATAAGGAAAATGAGGACTTCGAGACAAGAAATAATGAAGAACAAAATAAAAAATTAGCATGAAGACCTCATTGATCAAATCACTGGAGCAAATGAAGAAATCAGGATTCTCAAAGCACAGAATGAAAGAATAAGAAGTGATCTAAATTATGAAAGGGAAATCAATGAAAGAATAATGAGAGAACTAAGATGTGAATTTAGAAAATTGTTGAAAAATTGAAGAATGACCTAAATGCTAAAAAACAAATCAACGAGAGAATGTTGAAATCATAAGAAGACATGAATCAATTGAATCAGCAAAATGAGTAAAATCTTCATAGGAAAAAAGATAAAGCAGGACTTGGATACAATCAAGAACAAGGTGAATCTTCCAAGCAAGGTGCAAAAAGGAATAAAAAACCCTCATGCAATCATTGTGGGAAAATTGGTCATACATCAAATAATTGCTGGAGCAATGGAAAAGAAAAATTCAATGGAAAGTGCTACAAGTGCAATTAGCATGGTCACAAAGCCAATGAATGCAAACCAAAATTTGAAGGTGAATGTCACAAATGCAAAAAGCATGGTCATAAGGCATCTCAATGCAAATCCAAATCAATCAATCCATCTGAACAATTTGTAAAGGAAATATTTGGATAGGACTACAATACCTGGTGCAAATGTCATTATTGTGGAGAATATGGACACACTAGCATAAATTATGCAAGGCATCACCTAAGAAAGAAACATACTACCATAAGGTGTTACACATGCACTGGACTCAGTCATATAGCTAGAAACTGCATGAATATAGGCAAAGCTGAAGATGAAAAGAAACAAATGAGGTCACAATGGATTTCTAAATCTACTGAGGATACAAGCTCAAATCATGGAAGTGAAGTCACTCAAGAAGTGGGTGAATCCATCCCCTCAAATTAAATTCCTAAGAATGTATTGGAGTTGTACTCAACAAGAAAATCATAAGAAATTCCAAAAAATATGAGCAATGTAAATAATCCAATTAGTATCACAGAAAGGTTATTCTTCATTGAGTTACATCAGACTCCATCGAGGAATGTTGGTTGAAGACCTTATCGAGCGAGGTCAAGAGTAAAGGAAACTTGGTTTATTCATCAAGTTGATACTCTTGCTGAGTTAGGTCAATGGGTGATAGCCTGTCACGTACTATGTCATAATGGCACCGAGCATTTATGAAATTTTCTCAACAAAAGGGGTAATATCAATTTAATTTTTCATCGCATTCTCAGCATTCGAAGAGTAGAGTGATTTGAAAGAACATTGTAGTGTTTTCAAGCGATTTAGTAGCAAGATCTTCACAAATTTTATCATCTACTGAGCAGTGATGGAATCTACCAGTGGAAGCAACACTAAACCAAAGAAGGGTTCCAAAATGCTGGTTAAGGGTGTTGAATGGAAAGCACCAAATTTCAAGATCGTTTTGGCCATTGCTGAATCTCTTGATCCTTACGGTGCTCTGTTAAAAATCCCACCTAAGTTACTCCTAATTAACAACATACAAACTCATTTTAAATGTTCTGTTCAAGAATTAGGGACATTAGAAATGGATACTACCCTAGCTGAAATGTGTGTTGACGGAGTTTTGAAACCCGAGCATAAACATTTGGAAGCTAAATGATTAACTCATATCCCTCACATGCCTCAAAATTTCCAAGTGAAATGGATAAGATACATATTGAGTTAGTTTCACAATGGTCAATTATGGTTGGAGCAACCCATTTTGATTACAAAGAAGATTATACACAAGGTTACGGGTTTGCCAATAATAAGCAAAGCTAAGTCAACCAAAACTCTAGGTTAGGAGGAACTGCAAAAGAAAACCCTAGCCAAGTGGGATGGTAGAGTTTTGAAACTAAATAATGTCATTGACATAGAGCTTAGGTTTGGCATCCATATCATTGCACATAAGATCTATAGCTCAAGTTAGTCGAACAATGTTCCTTGTGTTGGATACAATTGTTAATTGAATGTTGTCTTTGATGTTACACAAATGTCATATTAGTCATCAGTTATCTTACACCAAGCTCACAAGGCTAGCAAAGGAAAGTTAGCTTCTATCGAGCTCACTCGGTCAGTAAAGGAAAGTTAGTTTCTACCGAGTTCACTTTGTTAGCAAACGAAAGCTAGTGTCTACCGAGATCACTTGGTCATCGAAGGAAATATGGCAGGAAGTTAACTTCCATCGAGTTCACTAGGACAGCAAAGGAAAGTTAGTGCTCACCGAGTTCACTCGGTCTCCAAAGGACTTTTGCAAGATTTTGTAGTGTTTACCAAACTTCACTTGGTTAACACTAGAAACCATTCTGAAGCAGTGTTTATCGAGCTAAGTCGGCCAGTGAAGGATTTTATTATTTTGATTGTTTCATGGAATTAATGTAGCTGACTGATGTTTTTAGTTATTGTAACTTATATTTGAGCTGAATTGATAAATTTGAAAGGTATATATATAGATATTCAAGTTGTGGAATAGAGTGTGTGAGTGTGAAAAAGTGTATGGAAGAGCAAATTCTGATGAAGGATTAGATATCCTAGAGGTGCTACAAAGTTGTATTTGATCAGTAAGGATTCATAAAAGTAGAACATGGATCTGTAATCAGCAAAAGATAAGTTGCATATCATTCGGGTCATTTCATTGTTGCTTTCTTATCATTGTAATAGTGAATTTAGAATCTCTTTATAGAGTTGGTTTAACAGCCATTTTGTAAATCCTCTAACAAGGTGATAGTTCCATTGAATTGTTCTAAAGACCTCTAACTAGGCCACTCCTAATAGGGTGATTAAATCCTCTAACAAGGTCACACCTAACAGTGTGTATTGTAACCTTTAACAGGGTTGGCTCCTAACAGGGCTCACTTCAGAAGAGTGAAAATTGGTGACTAGTTACTTGGTGGTTTTTCCATATTGGGTTTCCACGTTAAATCTAGTGTCTCTTGTGCTCATTTAGTTAATCTTTGCATGCATATTAATAACTTTGAATACTAGATGAACAGTAACTAGTTAACTTACCAAGTTAAAGTATTTCTGCACTATTTATCGAGTATCAACAGTAAATAATTTTTTTAGACATCTAAGGGATTTTTGGACATGTATTTGTAGTAACTGATTCAATCCTCCCCTCTCAGTTACTTCATCTATATTTCCAACACATTGTGAGGTAGTTGACCTAACATACAAGGTTATAAAGAAGAACCTTGAATTTGATTTGTCAGATGTATTACTAAAGCAATTAAACAAAAACATTGAAAGTGTGAAGACTTCTAAGAATAATTCCTTTAAGTTTGGTTCACTGCTTACTTGTTTATTCTTTTATGTTAAAAAATTCTTTCCATCTAAGGGCATAGTCATATGGAGGAAAGAATCCCCTATTCTTTATCAGATAAATGAATTTATTGAAGAAATGGGTGAAAACTTTGAAAGGGTGTTGGATAATTATTTTGAGGCATTCAAGGAGAAAATGAACAACAAATTTTGAATCCCACCCAAGCTTGTGGAAGACTACAAGGATGACATATGCTTCATGGTGGACTATGATAGAGTGTACATTCAAGCAGTCATACCAAGAGTGGCATGGATAAAACCATTACCTTATGAAATTAACATTGATGAAGCTAGAGACATCATTGAGGCTTTAGTAAATGAGCCAGCCAATCCAAATATTCTTGCATTTGGCACTTACGAGGAAGCCAAGAAGAGGATAGAACTCAGTATCAAAATTCCTCAAGCTCTTAGCAGAGGTAGGAAGAGAATTGCCAAATTAAAGACAGTTGAAGGTCCTCTAATGCTTATCAAGGGAAAGGGTGAGGATGAAGAAGATGAATATGAAGAAGAAGAAGAAGAAGAATCAAAGAAAGAGGAACCATCAAGGAAGAAAGGTAGAGTGATTATCACTAAACCTCAAAAGAAACCAACTACAGTGTTCTCTAGGAGAGGTAGGAAAAGTGAACCAGTATTCATTCACTCTCCACCTACATTTGAGGAAAGGATGAAATAGCTAAGAGTTGGAGCAAGAATATGTAACTTCAAAGTTCTCAAATATGAGACTCAAACTCCAGCAGAGCATAAAGAGATTGAGGACTTAGTCATGGAAAATATGGGTATTTGGAAATACTCCCCTATACAAATTCAACCTCATATCCATGTAGATCTATTTTCCAAAATCCAAGTCAGATGGGAGAACATGGTGCAAACTGTAAAAGACATCTTTGAACAATAGTTGAGACAGTTAGTACTGAATCTGACTAATGCAAAAGTAAAGAAGGCAATAAAAGAGCATGAAGATAGAATGATTCTAAAGCTTAATTCATGTTTTATATTAATGAATAACATAGAATCAATGGTTAAGCATTCCTCAGACATCTAGAGAGATGTATATCATCTCAGCAAGCCATCAGATGAAACTGTTATAATTAAAGATGATGATAGTGATGATGATGTTGATGATGACAACACTCCTTCCATCTTAGTTGCTGCAAGAGAGTTGCATGCTCTAATGGAGGAAAAGGAAGAAGAGGAGGAAGTAGAAGAAATGGACAAAGAAGGAAAGGAGGATGAAGAAGAAGAGGAAGAAAAGGATGAAGATGATCCAGTTAGAATTGTAGCAGAAGCAATTACATCTCTTCCTCACACTCCACCACATATTGTCACATCTGTGGAGATAACTTCTACTAGTGATATTGTGAGCACAACAACAACATCAATTGCTCAATCTTCACTAGCCACCTCCTAGCTCCAAGTCTTTTCAATGGAAGTGTCAAGCACTTCATCTACTGAGCTGATCATTACTTCTTCAGCTATCGAGTTAGCTCCTTCTACTTGCATCTTTAGTTAGTGCATCAGTAATTTCTACAATTTTGTCTTCATCAATTCTAGTAAGATCTATAGTTTTTTTTTCATCAGCATTGCCTGCATCTACTTTGATTCCAGTCAGTTCAAACACTTCTATGGGTATTCTACCGAGTGTGGCACCATTTTTGGGAAGTGCTTTAGTTTTTGATCGAGTTAGTACTTCTATTGGTATTCAATCCTTAAGCCCTATTCCATTTTTCACTACTAGCCCTTCTATCTCTACTATTGTGTTTGTTCCAAAGGTCAAACCAGTAATCACTAAAGTAAAACAAAGGAAACTATTAAAACTTTTGATCACTGGAAAAGAAATTGAAGAATACATTGAATTAGACACAGAGATAATAATACCTAAGATTGACTATGAGACTGCTACTATTGAAGTAATGAGGTTAGCTAGTCAACTCATAGAGAAGAAATCTACATTGAAGCAGTTAAGGTCTGAAAGGGATAAGGAGTACAAAATAATTGAAAATGCCAAGAATATAATTACAGATGCTATAGGTATTGAAGTGGATTCCACTCAACATATTTTGATTAAGTTAGAATAATCTATACATAAATATAATGAGGACTCCTCTGGTCAAGAGAAGCTAATTGAAAAGGCTAAAAGAAAGTTTGATAACAAGGTGTTAGAGCATATTTCTCAATAGATAGCAATCAAACAAGTGGAGTTGTCCACATTTTTGGGTAATTCTGAAAATTCTTTTAATAATGCAACATCCCTTTTTGCCAAACTTTGTGATATGTCTAGTTTTACCAATGAAATAAAGGAGAAGCTAAATAAGATTTATGCTTACATGAAATCTAGTGCATGAAAGTTGTAGGCCGATCCCTCTTCCAACTCCTCTCATCACACCAAGGAAAAATATCTAGCAAAAGTGTAGGCAAAACTTCTAAGAGAAGAAGCAAGAATAAGAGCAACCTTGATTGATATTCAGAACATGATCTTGCCAATAATGGATACAATGCAGAAACATATTGCTCATTGCAATACATTGGTCCAAGATCAGAAATTTTTAGTGGCTGACCAAATGATCAAGTTATCAGCAGAAGTTTAGATTGCTCTCTCCTCCTATTAAATTTTGTAAGAGAATTGGGATACCTCATTTTCTCTCATTCTCAAGGCACATTGAGAATTTCTCTCTCATTTTGGTGTAACTATATAGATAGTATATGTAGCCCTCTGGAATTACTGTCAAAAAGGGGGAGAGATATTAGTATAAGTGAAATGGGGAGATAGCACTATAGCACTCAATAGAGTCAGCATGTATATCTGTATAGCTATGTACATAAGTATGTTTGTATATACATTATGTGTCATCAAGGAGATATATGTAGAAATGTATATGTTGCAACTTTACAAAGATAAATTTTGAAAAACCAAAATTCAGTGAGTCAGTTTATGTACATATGTTTTGGCTTATCAATGTTTTGTCACTAATGCCAAAGGGGCAGATTGTTGGCATTAAGTTAGTATTGCCATTAGTGAAAACACTTATCCATATCAGTATAGCTACTGAGATTAACACTTAATTTTCTACACTCATTGAGCATTCCAGTGTTAACCAAGCTTTGAAGAGTTTAGTAGTTTATACTGAGCAAATAGTGGCTGGTGAGCGAATATAGGAAATGTGAAGATCAATAGTGTCTACCAAGCTTCATAGTGTCTACTAAGTAGTAAGTTTGTGTCATGAAGATTCAGTGTAAACTGTGCATTGCAAGTAGTAGTGTTTACTGAGTGAAGCAAGGTAAACTCAGTGTGTAGTATCTACTGAGTGACACTACGTCTATCAAGTCGCCAATGGCCACCGAGTTTAGAACTACATCGAGTGATTAGTATGGACTGAGGCTTCACTTCTACCGAGTGCATGATGATGCCAAGTAATGTAGTGGATGCCATGTATCAGAAGGTCACCGAGTCAGTTCAGTGAACTTGAGTTATTTACTATTGGGCCAACTTTGTAATGTATTTGTTCACTTGTGTTTTGGCCGACCTTGTGGTTTTGCAAATTTGAAAGGTATATATGTAAGGTTTATTGTAAGATATCATATGTATAAAGCAATAGAAAATTAATGTGAAGTAATTTTGAGAAGTACTTGTGAAGGATTATTAGCAGTAGTTCAAGGAATACAACAAGGTCATTATAGAGGCAGAAAGGTTATATCCATCACATAAGGTGATCAGTGCATAAAGGATCTTATCAACAATCAGTTGTAAGTAGATCCACTACTTCATCTTAATAGGTGAATCAGTTTCTAAATCCTCTAATAAGGTGACTCAACAATCTTTGTATAAATCTCTTAACCAAGTGCATACTTCATTGTATGTTTGTAAATCCTCTAAAAAGGTGGACCTAGCAATCCTTTATGCTCCTAACAAGGTAGATCACTAGAAGTGGTCAATGTAAGCCTTAACAAGCCAACTTTATGTTGTAGTATTGAAGTTTTGTGGGTATCATCACCACCCCAGTTTTACTTTCTATTTGAAAGGTTTATGGTCACCAAAATATTGTGTGCTTTTGTGTGATGAATGTTTTAATTTTTAGTATTAATGCATGTAGTAGCATAGATTGATTTGTGGTAAATTTAAAAGAAAGAATTTTAAAGTTACTCATTCACCCCTCCCCTCTCAGTAACTTGTCATATCTTGAATATTTCCAACATCCTCTTCATCAATCATTCTCCCCCATTGATATACCTCAATGTGATCTATATCAAACTATTTTTCATGCTATAATTTCTCCCCCATTGACATCGATGTCAAAGGTTTCATTAACCATCAATTTTTGCAACAACTGTCTCTGACTTGCTCAAGTGTCCAAAGACACTATTCAAAATAACATGCAACAAGAGTCCTAGATGACTTTGTCTATCATAGATACTCTCCCATACAAGATTCATCACCATTCAATCTAGACAAATAATAGTGCTCTATTACATTGGACTAATGCACTCTTACATCATCTACTCTAATGTAGGAAGGGGCATAACCCCTAGCATTCCTCACAAATACTCAAAAGTCTCTTTAGAAAGAGGCTTAGTGAAAATATCTGTAATATGCTCTTTGGTGCTTACATATGCCAATCTGATTTCCTTTTCTACAACTTTCTCTCTCAACATGTGATACTTGATATAAATGTGTTTAGTCTTAGAATGAAACACTATATTATTTGAAATTTTCACTATACTTGTGTTATTATAATGCATGATAATAGGCTCAGTGAATTCTATCCTTATATCCTTCAACATCTACTTCATCCAAACAACTGGATTACACTTGTTTACTGCTGCAATATATTCTACTTCTACTGTACTTTGTGAGATACAATCCTACTTCTTTCTTAACCAAGAGACTATTCTTCCTCCAAGAAAGAAGGCTCCACCATTGGTTCTCTTTCTAGTCATCCATACTACCTACCCAATCAACATTAGTATATGCATATAAACTAAAATCACTAGATCTATTATACCACAATCTAAACTCTGGTATTCCTTTAAGGTATCTAAATATTATTTTGACTACTACATAGTGTGCTTCTTTGGGATCAACTTGAAATCTTTCAATAATTCCAACTGCATATTCTATATTCGGCCTTGTGTGAGTAAGATATTACAACCCTCCAATCATAGATCTATACTTCTTCTACTCAATAATAGGTGTCTCATTCTTTATAGATAGTTTGTGTCTAGTTACCATAGGTGTTCCAACTAGTTTACATGTTTCCAAACCAAAAATTTTCAATAAATCTTTCAAATACTTGGTGTGATAAATAAAGATTCCTTATTTGTCTTGCACAATTTGTAATCCTAGGAAGTATTTCATTTCTCCTATCATGCTCATTTCAAATTCCTTCTTCATTTCTTCTGCAAACTTGTCACTTTCATCATCATTTCTTCTAAATATGATATCATCAACAAATATTACCAAAATCATCAATCCATCATTTGTTTCTTTCCATTATAGATTACTGTCTACCATACTTTTGCTAAATCCAAGCTTTGTTAAATGCTTGTCCAACCTTGCATACTAAGTTCTGGGTGCTTACTTTAAGCCATACAATGCTTTCTTCAATTTGTATACTATGTCCTTATCCTCTATCAAAGGAAAACCTTCAGGCCATTCTATGTATACCTCTTCTTCAAGTTCTCCATTCAGAAATGTTGACTTGACATCCATTTGATACACTTTGAATTTCTTATGTGCTGCATAGGCTAAGAATAACCTTACTACTATTGGAAATATGATTGTAAAGCTCATTGTTGTTGAAGATCAAAGAGGAAAATTGTTGTGAAAGAATGTTTCAATCATTGTTTTGCCATTGATGTCAAACCTGCTATTTGTAGGAATGATATTTTCTTATAAGATAAAAGAACTATCACTTAGCTGATTGATGAAGAGGATTTGATCAGCAAGATGTAACAAGAGCACCTAAGGGAAAGGTTGAGTTATGATGTTGTAATGAAGTGCAAGGATTAGCTAAGATAATGGTTAAGTAGTGTATTGATAACATACTCAAAGATACAGAGGATGGTCACATTTAGACATATTAAAAAGGTTGTAACAAAGTTGTCTGCAAAGCTTTAACCTTGATCATCAGAAGAAGCTAAGAAAATTAGTTGAAGCCGAGCAAATTCTTAGTAGAAGCCTACTAATAGACATTTTTAGTTAGTGCTGAGTGATCTTCAAGTGCCGAGTAAAATATTAGGTGCCGAGCATCAAGAATTTTTTTAAGTTAGTGTCGAGTAATCTTCAAGTGCTGAGCATTGGGAAAAACATAGTTGATGCTGAGTAACACAGTATGTACTAAGCACCGGTATTTCGATAGTGGCGAGCTGCTGCATTATTTCAAATAACAAAGATTTTCCAAATCCAAGCTAACTTAGTAGTTACATTAAATTTTGTGAACAAGTTGAAGGATAAAGATGATGAGTTGTTGGCACATAATCTTATGTAAACCATTTTTGGGTGAATTCTAATGGATTACTCAAGAAGCTTCTAGAGGAAATAGAATATGGGTTAGATGCAATGAATCCTACCTAATCCATGCAAATTGAAATTGAAGAAAAAGATGAATTGAGTGGGAAAAGGAACTCCAAAACTTCTATTTAAGAAGTCATAACCAAGAAGAAGGGAGCTACTGATACTGTTGCTGTAGAAGTGTCAAATCTGTGAAGTGATTGAAAGAGTGTCAAGAAGGAGAAGGAAGAGCACAGAGGTTCTAATTCTACAAGTGGTCATGAAGAGATGATTGCACTGGTACATTAAGTATGGAGACTCAAGAAGACAAAGCTTGAAAGATAAGGCAAGCCGTTAAGAGTTGTAGAGATAGAAGGCCAGGCAAGGGTATGAGCAGAGAAGCAATCTAAAATCTACAAGATAAGTTGTATGTTGTAGTCAGGTCAAGATTTTATAATACTCTCTAGCAATTATATTAGATCTAAAAATCCTATGGACTTAGGTTGGCCTAATAGCCATTTGTAAATCTTTTAATAGGGTGACATTCCAAGTGAATGTTCTAAAGTCCTTTTACCAAGCCCACTTCTAACAGGGTGGTTAAATCCTCTAACGAGATCATATTTAATAGTGTGTGTTGTAAGCCTTTAATAGGGTAGACCTTTCATAGGGTATCACTTTAGAAGGGTGAGAATTGAGTAGCATGTTATTGGTGGTTTTTTCCAAATTGGGTTTCCACGTAAATTACTGTGTCATCTGTTGATTTCCTGTGTGTTATACTTGCATGATGATTTAAAGTAACTTGCTAATTAGACAAGTTAAAGTTTGAATTAATAATTATTGAATGGATTTACCACACTTAGATAAATATTTGAAAGGGACATCTGGACCTTGAATGCTATAGGAGAATATGTTTCATCATAGTCTATTCTTTCTTGTTGTGAGTAAACTTTACATACCAATCTTGCTTTATTCATTACAACTTCAGCTTGTTCATTCATCTTGTTCTTGAATACCCATTTTGTTCGTATCACATTCTTGTCTATTGGCTTGGAGACCAATTCCCATGTCTCATTCTTCACTATCTGATCCAATTCTTATTTCATAGATTGCTTCCAATAGTCATCTTTACATGCTTCATTTGTATTCTTTGGTTCAACTTGAGATATCAGACATAATTCTTCATTGATTCTATTTTATCTTTACTTCTAATGATATACTCTGGTGGATGATTCTTTATCATATTCTTACCAGAGGTAGGAGTTGCTATTTCAACTCTTAGCTCTATTGAAGGTTCTGAGCTTTGTTCATGACTTTTCTCTCCTTCATTCTACAAATCATTATTAGTCTCAAATAATACTTCATCATTCCTTGGTTTAGTAACAAAATTCTCATCGTCAAAATTGTAATCAACTACTCTTTCTTGTATCCTAAATTTCTCATCAGCTCTTACATTTTACTTTCCACAATGGTCACCAAGTCTCTTCTACTTCTTCCTCTTCATTAATCAATTTAGGCTCATTAATTTTAACATCAAATTCATTCAAGAATATTTCTATACTTTAAAATCTTCATTTTCATTAGAAAGTGAACTCTTTCTAGTTTTCCCTAATCTCTTAGGACATCTAGTGGAAAAAAGACCAAAATTTTTACATGTCCAACAAATAAATTTTTTCATACCTTTTGGCTTTGTTTTCAAAAATAGATCAATACCTTCCTTTATCTTTATGTCTTCTTCAGATCTAGATTTATCTTTTCTTGTGCTTCTGTTCTTTTATATACAACAAAAGGATTCTAGATCTAAAAAATCAATGTTCTATTCTTTACACAAATCTAATAACTCAACAAGAATCTCCATCATCTAGGTGTCCAAATTTCCTCTATCTGACTTAGGACTATCCATTTTGAATATCTTTTCCATGGATCTCCCAAAGTTGTTAAACTTTATGTTCAAGGACCTAAAGCTCTGATACCAACTGTTAGAAACAATAGTCCACCAAGATAACTGGGGGTGAATAAGTTATCCAATAATTATCAACCTTAAATAATCTTAACCATTTGATCTAAGTAAACAAAAACCATACTAAAATGCACATTCACAATTACACTAGATTTGTTAACCAGGGAAACTCTTGATAAGAGGGGAAACCCTAGTGAGAATGATGCCCACAAGATGATGTACTAATATAAATATTCTTTGGTAGAGGATGGACCCTATTAGGAGTCTATTATAATATTTAATACATATGAGTCCTTGTTAGGAGAATTTGAATCCCTGTTAGGAGATTCCAACCTTGTTAGGAGTTGTAGAAGGTTGAAGGACCCACTGTCCAAAAAACTTCTAGGGCAAGACCATTGAACTCATCGTCCAACTAATATTTAAACTATTCCTTGTAGAATAATTGTTTGTACTATACTTTAACTCCTTTCCTCTATCCTGTCAACTAGACCAATCACTGTGAGACCTTGTAGACCAATTCATGAACCTCGAATCCAAATATCAAACTTCAGATCTCATAATAAAACCTCAACAATGAATTTTTATTCACCTCTACTCTACTCTACTTATCTTTGCATTCTACTCTTTGTGCTTCTTGCAATCATTTAGTCATTCTATACATGACAAAGGAAAATTTCCTTCCTTTATACCAAATTCATAAAATAATTCCCTGAGTTAACTATTACACCATCTTAATTAATTATTATCAAACCTCATTAAGAACACGTTACACTTAGTGATAACATTAATCTTTCACCTTGTAAATTGAATAACTTTTTGTACATGTGACATTATGATGAGTGAGCTTAGCTACATCATCTCCAGAATGTCTTCTTCACATATTTAACTTCAAATTCTTAGAATAACAACTCTACTAAGAGATATAACAAGTTTACCAGAATATGCTTCTATAAACTCTATCCCAGAATAGTCTTCATTTAAACTTGCATAACTTCTTCTAGAATTAATATCTTATGCTTTTGAGGTTAGTTTCATATACTAGAAACTTAGTATTATCTCCCTTTAACCTTGCTTAGTGAAAATGCTCAACTATCTGTCTGTACCAACTTGATATTTGCCACTATTCTTCTATTAGATACCATAGAAAATTACTATGTTGACATCAATGACAAACACAGTCATGAATGTAACATATCATCATGGTATTGATCTAATCATGTTTGTACAATACTTCCCCATAGAAGTATCATCAACATGCATACTTCCAACATATAGGTGCTGATAAGTCTTGATCTTGGTTTTTCATTATGAAGGCCAATGTTTGTGCATTACCCATAGATGGCTAAGGCTTCTTGAGTACTTTCACTAATTGCTTCATTACCTCCTCCACTGTTAGGTCCAACTACCTCTTCTAATAAAACATGACAACCCACTTCAGCCATGTCAGTATAGTACCCATTAGAGACATGTACTTGATTGAAGAGGTGGTTTCTACTATAGGTCCCTTCCCCTTATCAGTTCTCTCTAAAGTCTTTTTGCATTCAAAAAGACAAAAAATTGGAGTCTTTGTATCTGGTTGGGCTAAGCTCCTAGACTCTATATTGTGAGGAGTTTGTTGAGGCTCTTGAGGTATTTTCCCTTCCTTTGATACTTCATTGACATGCAGTTGCTAGGGCTTATCTTCCTCTATCACTTTTTCTTCCTTTTTTGTAGCCTAAGGAAGTGGAGTCACTAAGAATTTATCCAAAAATGTTAAGTCCTGAGATGATAGTGGTGGGATACCAAGAGGTCCTTGAGGTAGAGGTGGAAATTGATTCTAGTCCCCTCCTAAGGATTCACTCATGGGAGTATCTCTTATCTTCTCTCCCACCATCTTAGTACCTACTGGCATGAAGTCAAAATTGAAGAGGTCAAAGATATCATTTTCTTGACCCTCCGTGTCAGCTATCCATTGCTGCTACTCATCTTCCAATGTTGAAACATGAATAGGTTATTTTGGAGTAGATGGATGTGTCAGTATTTAAATTATCCTCCTCTCCTCCTTAGACATTGTTGAATGGGTTCTTTGGATTAAGGGAAAATATTCAATATGTTCCCCTTCTTTTTCTTTTGCCTCTACTTTAGTTGTTTCAAGAACTTGAGGGAACAAAGTATTCTTCTTTTTTAATCTTCTCCTCCTTGTTCCTACCACTGGTGGCTAAAACCTCATCCTTTTGGGAGCTAAGGGGGAGGCTTCTTCCTCTTGTGTAGCTATTGGTGGAATGCTCTTTTCTTCTTCTTACTCTTGTTATTTCTCTTCCTCTATTTCTTTTGGCTATGGAGATTCTTGTGGCTATGGGATGGGCTCTTGAGCAGGCACTTGCACTTTAGGCTCAGCTTGTGGCTTGACTTAATTTGGTTGTACCTATTCTTGTTGAGGTTCTTGGGCCTAAGTCATCTACTTCTTTACCTTTTTAGGTGATCATTTCCTCTTTTTTGTATCCTTATTAGCCCTGAAGTACTCAACCTCCCTCTCATGTTGATGTACCATTTCCATCCTCACTAGGGATTGAGCAAGAAAGATTGGCACTATGACTAATACACATTTTCCTTTAATTGGTTATGCCATGGTTTGTAGAGGAATATACCAAGGAACTAGATCCATCCTGAAAGGTTTCTTGATCCATTCCTTTGTTAACTAGATTATATGTCTAGCCTGATGATTGATGTCAACATTTTCATCTCTTCCAATCTTCACATTCATTATTGAATGATCATATATCTTGTCCCTATTATACAAAGGATCCAAGATTTCTTCTGTATATTTTTCCACATCCTTTAGAGAGATCTTTATTTTCAAGATGTTCTCTACTAGATATAGAGTCATCCTATAATAATCACTTATCCAAATATCATAGTCATCTACTACATTCATCCAATGGTCTTCTAATGCATCCTCATGTACAAAATGCTTTCCTTCCAAATTTTGTACCATCCCTATGTTGTTGAAGTAGGGGTGAGTGGCGTTGTACTCTTCTAAGGGATACTAATCCCACTCAAAATTAGAAGTCCTAATATATTTCTTTTGCTTTACTTCAAAAGCACTGATTATGATAGGCTAGACCCATGTCTTCTTATGCTTCC
>CM053784.1:472681407-472916407 GCA_028749045.1 Cupressus sempervirens
TGCCTTAGCATATGTGACATTGCTACATTGGATAAACCATTCATAATCTTCAAGTTCACCAACAAAACTATAACAAAGAGAATAGTTGTTTGGAAGCCTTTGTATAGGGTTTCATGTGCCTTCTCAAGTAAAGGTATATCAAGACCATCATCATCATCATTATCAGATATGCTAGTACCATCATCGTGAGTATCTTCATCACTTGCACCAATACCATCATCTTTAATCATGTCCTTTGGCACATTTCCATCTTCTTCCATGGTAGTGTTATCCTCAACTTTGATATTCATACCTCTATGTTCCTCTAGTAAGAAATCTACATTTAGCAGTGGACAAAAATTGTGGCCCCCTTCAACGTGACCATGTTGACTACAATGAATTTGGTCTATTGTGATTAAAATTCTTTGATTCTTTAAGCCCTTACAATCTTTGCAAGGATAATTAAATTTATCAACTTTTCTTTGGAACTGAGACTACAATGTAGTCATTGTCTTGTTATTTTGTTATGGGTTCATATTGTTAGGCTAGTCTTTCTTCACAAGAAAATATATGTGCAAAAATATTATACATGTTGTACTTAGTGTTTATATCTGCACATATGGTTTTGAAAGAAAAAATTGATGTAACTAATGTGTATATCAGCAAAAATATTGGACATTTATATCTACACATATGGTTTTGAAAGAAAAATTTGGTGTAACTTATGTATATATCTAAAAAAAAAATTGGACATGTTGTACTTAATGTTTATATCTGGACATATGGTTTTGAAAGAAAATTTTGGTGTAACTAATGTGCATATCTACAAAAATTAATGGACATGTTGTACTTAATGTTTATATTTGCACATATGGTTTTGAAAGAAAAATTTGGTGTAACTAATGTGTATATCTACAAAAAAAAATTGGACATGTTGTACTTAATGTTTATATTTGCACATATGGTTTCGAAAGAAAATTTTGGTGTCATCAAGAGTTGAATTATTCTATGAAAGTCTTAGTTTATTAGTACTTGTCCAAAAATTATAAACTTTCTATTATATGTTTTGATGGATTGGTGCTCATATTAAAATTCAACCCTTTCCCTCTACATGATTTAGTTTGTAACATAGATCTTTTGGATTGAAGTTTATTCTTGGCAATTGTTGAATCCATGTATTTATCCTTCTTAATGGCTACCTCTAGAGAGTTAGGACTAAGATCTCTTATCCATCCATAAATAGCACCATCAACATCCTCTATGTTATATCAGTGGCCAATATTGATAACTCTAAAACTCAGCAGTGTAGGTGTCCACTAAACAACATGGTTCAAACTAAGCCAACTTCTTAAAATTACGTTTAGGGTCAAATCTATCAATAAGCCTCTCAGTGAACTCTTCATAAGAATTACTTTGATAATGTCCCATTATGATCATTTTTTGGTGCCACTAACCATGATCAATAATGACCAAGTTAATAGCAGCATATTTAAATGACCTCATCTTCTAGCATGGGGATAAACCAGAAATAAGTATATATTTTTAGAACCCATGTTCTTATCATTACCTTGCTAGACACATAATAGTAGAAGAGGATCAATTTGCCAACCTTTTTTTGTAAGTCATTTTCATATGGTCTTCAACTCTATAAATTAGTTAGAGGTCCTTATAATATCTTAAAGATGTCTCAGGTTGGATCTACACTTGACTGTTTTGTTTCAATCTTATACAAAGTGATCTTACAAACCATTTCATGTAGGTTCATTTTCAGCTTGTGGTTGGACTCTAGGATAAATATAGGCATGAGAGGTCTACTATTAGTTATTCTAGTGTATTGATTTGTAGTGTTGTTATTTACTAAACTAGTCCCCTTGCCCACTATTGCCAGTACTATTATTATTATTATTACTATTTCTATTGTCCCCTAATGAGCCACCATATCCACCAACAGTGCAATGCATTGATTTTTTTATGGTGTCCCCTAATCAACATATTTACAATGTTCATTGCAAGATCTTCTCCTGTGTCTATCACCCATATTCACTTCTCTCTATTCTATGACTGCTAAAGGATTAAAATTACTTGTTCTAATCCTTGAAAATGGATATTAATGTGAATCAAGTACTCTAGAAATTATCTACCCTTTTGGAACTTTTGGGGACTACCAATTTCTCTATTTCTAAAAATATTTTTGATCTCTTCCACTCAAAAAAAAATATAAGAAAGCATGATAACCAGCTCTTATACCACTAAAGTAACACTGTTGGCTTATTCCCAAAATTTGACCCTTTCTCTCTACATGTCTATATATATATTTGCAATATGTGTATGTATGAATGAACTCAAACCTATACCAAATGGGGAAAAATTATTGAACCCATGTACCAAAATAGGAACCCAAATTGGAAACTTAGATGAATATTTAAGCATAATTTAAATACTCCATTTGGGTTGCAAAAAGTAACATTGAGGCTTAAAAATCCAAAATTAATCACCATGATGTAACTAAAGTAAAAGGATGATGACAAGTACCAACTCACAAACTTACTAAAAATTAACATGCTCTCAAAGAAGTTTGTCGAACACCCCAAAGGTCAAAAACACTTCTAAAATTATCATCACAATCTCAATGGCCAACTAAGCTTGATGCCAACAACAAAAACCAAGAAAGGTTGGAGGTGTTCCCTATAAGATCTAAGTCCCCTTACCAATACCAATTAGCCTATAGGAACTCAAAGTATACTCTAATAGTCTCCACAAAAACTAGCCCTAAGATAGGGGCTTTACAATCCTCTTCTAAGAATTGCTTGTCCTTGAACAATTATAGGTTTGAATATAATCAAAATCTACCTGCTCTACCATACAATATCCTCCACAAGTAGGTTTCTCCATTGCACCAAATTATCTCTAATGATCCTCTTCCTCAAAGTACACTCCATATAATCTAGGGACATGTCTTAGGCCTATTTGACCCATCCTGGAAAAAGGGCCATAAGAATGCCACAGGGATTTTCCATAGTATTAATGCTTTAGTTTTGATAATTTATTTGAATTTGACTCTTATGTGAACTCTCAATTTAATGCAATGTCTTTTGGTCTTTCTTTGTTGTCTAAATTTTATGGCTTGTTTGGAAGTTTAGAAATGACTATGTTTTCAGTGGGAAGGATAGAGTTCTCATTGAGTCACTGAGCACCTATGATCTATAAAATTATAAATCCCTTAGTTTTATTTTAGCTACCTCCTAATACAATCTAAATCTTAGTTCTTAAAACATTTTATTAGGGGAATTGTTTTCATGGAGACCTCCATCACATCCTTAATTATTATTTATATTGGTCATGCCTGCATTGTTAGCCTTTTCTACATTTTCAACAAGAAATTCCAATGGACAATTATTATGATTCTTCTTATGTCTACCCACTATTTTTCAAGAGCAACACAAATTGATGACAAAAAATAGACTAGATTTCCAATCATACAAAAGATAATGCAGTCGGTTCCAAATATGAATTGTCCATTATATTGATATCCTTATTGATAAAAGCATCTTAATTTTGCTGATCTTCCCCCAATTCCTTGTAATCCACTACATGTTTCAAAATTTGATATATTATCAAGACATGGTTCAAAATGTGAAGTTAGGTCTAATTATCCTAAAGGGCTCTTTCCTTGTTGTTGTTACCTATTTTTATCACCATGCATAAATGGGTAGGTTGACCAGCCATATTTCCTAAGGTGGTGAAAATAATGTTTCTAACTCATTTAATGACCATGCAATTAGAGGATACATAAAAGGTTAACCATGCTTTACTATTCTATCCCTAGGTTTTAATCTTCTAAGCTGTATAACTATGGTTACACAAATTATAAGCTTCATATTCCGTGGGTCCCATTTGTCATAAAATCAAAGGGATCATGAAGGTCATTCAGCTTTAGCAGATCAAAAGGTTGTCACTTTGTTTCCAATTAAAACTGTAAGTTCTTTATCCATAGTGACAAGGTGACAAGTGGACATGTGGCATGGTGGACCCTCTTTTCTCATTTCTGGCATTACATATCATACATCTTCTCAGCCACCAATCTTCCTTGGATAGATGATCCTTGCTATGTCACCATAGAAAGCTTCAAGATCTTTATCCAAAGTGACATAGTGAGTGCTTGCCATGTGTATATATGGGGTCAAGTTCAAGTGGTGGGCCACAATATGATAGGGTAATTTTAGAATGGACCAACATAAAGACACATTCCTATGGACCGGAGGGCTCAAGGGGCATAGAAAAGATTCAATAACATTTCTCATTATAGATATTTGATAGATCTAATGTGATTATTTTGTTACCATGGAAAGTTTCAAGGTCCTTACCTATGGTGACAAGGTGAGGAGGTGACACATGTTCAGGTTCTGATGTTACAATTGTAGTTTGTTATAAGGTCACAAATGCCAAAATGAAAAGGCCTAATGGTGCAAAAAAGAAATATTGTAAGGTCATAGGATCCAAAGAGGCATGTTTTGATGCTATAGAATGTGACTTATCATATGATCATGGAGCTATTTGCATGGGTTGGTGATGTTATGATACAAGGAAGTTTTCCAATGATCATAAGATTTTAAAGCTAGGGTTTTCATGGTGATATATTACGAGGGGTCCTTCTCTTGGGATGTCATAAGATCATAATATCAAGATATCAAGGGTCAAAGTTAAGGTTTAATTTTCAATTATATGTATGACTTTGCTAAAATCAACCAAAGGTGGCACACCTAACCTATCATGTTGTAACACATGGACATCATCTTGGAACTCTATTAGATTTTTCCCCAAGGTGGAAAACTATAAATGTAGAATAAAGTGATGAGGGTTTGCATCAATTAAGGTGACAAGTTGGTGATCCAAACAACTCAATTTAATGAATTCTTGATCTACATTTGAGTATGGTGATGGTGGAAATTAAATTAGATCACTTCTATGGGATGATCACTAAGAAACATATGATCTTTTCTTAAATACAATTATAGCTGTTCATGCTATGTTGGCAGGTGTGGTTGTGGATTTTGATCTTTGAATGCCCTAAGAAGCAATAGGTAGATAAGGTACTCTTGTAGCATGCAACACCTAGCTTTCTCATGATTATTCTCTAGAGATTTCCCACAATGGGAGGTGTAAAACTTAATAGTGAATTTAATTCTTGAGATATGTGTACTCTCCCATTGATTTTCTAACATGTGCCCCTCCCATCTAAAGCTTGTTGCAATCCTAGTCTATTTAAGGATTCCCAAGATATGGAAAAGGGCTGACATTTTTTTGAAGTCTTATGTAAGACACCATTGTCTAGATCTCCTAGGAGTCCTTCATGCTTTTCTTA
This sequence comes from Cupressus sempervirens, assembly GCA_028749045.1. Lineage (NCBI taxonomy): Eukaryota > Viridiplantae > Streptophyta > Pinopsida > Cupressales > Cupressaceae > Cupressus > Cupressus sempervirens. Next base: position 472,686,749 of record CM053784.1, read on the forward strand.
GCACATCACTTTATTTTTATAGTCGATCTAGATGAATGTTGTTTGATGACCTTTGATATCTAAATGAAGGAAAGATCTTAGAACACTTATTATGTCTTCTTGTGGCTTAATTTTTTTATTTGGTGGAATTTCTTGAGATTTTCTCTTTGAATCCTTGGATTCTATCTTAGTCTTAACTATAAATGGGATTTGATTATTCATATAGTTTAAAAGTTGAGATACTTTGTTTCTAATGCAAGAGCATCGAGTAGTGTAAGGTCAATCATGTATCATCCAAAAATATTTTTAGTGTTATTTTATATTTAATGTGTTTTCATTTTAAGATACCCATTTGTGTCAAATAAAGATTCCAACTCTCATAGTTCCACTATTGGTTTTTTGGGTTAGAGTTTTTGAGCACCTTGAGATACATGCCAATGTAGAAAATAAGGTATTTTGTAATTGAGCCATAATTATGATGATTTAGAGGGTGTAAGTTGGAAAGATGATTATACTTATAATTTAAAGCACATAAGAAAAATAATCAGGTCAAAAGGCTTTACTGTTTGAAAGTTATTATAGTTCTAAGTTGCCTAGAGACCTTCTAAGAGTGCTTCAAAGTTAGATTTGAGGCACTAAACAACCTTGTATGGGCCCAAAAAATGAGGGATGAGAAAATCTAGTCCATAGGGCTATAGAGTGCTTGGAGAGCTTTCCAAAAATGTAAATGGTTCATCAATCGAAGTCCCAAATCAAAAGTTGTGTCTCTCAGAAGTTGGACTACCATTTTTGGATTCTTCTAATTTTACACCAACTTCTTATGTGTTTTCTAAAAGCTTCTATTTTTATGGTTGATGCCAAATGGCATATTCTAAAATTTATTCCTAACCTTGAACCTAATTTGGGTTACTTAAGGTCACTTTTGTCATTGTAAAGGCAATTTTTTGGTGGAGTTTGGGAGAAGGTACTGTGAGAAGGGTTTTCTCCAAAATCTAACATCATTTTAAGCCCATAAGGCATGTCATGAATATATTTTTGTTGTATTGAATAATATATTATTATTTTTTATAATAATATTCCCCCTTTCCAATTGTGTTCATTTTTTTCTTGGGTTATGTATCCATCAAATGGTATCAGAGTAGGTGTTCTTGAGTGTGTATACAGAGCAATGACTATGAGGTATTTTGCACTAGGGACATATGGTTGTGGCTTTTGATACAAGAAGATTCATCCATGAAGGGAGCATGGTGGAAGGGCTAGAGTTGTTACCCCTAAGGTTAGATCCCTCTAGAGACAAGTCTAGGCATTGTAGGAGGAGATCCATAGAGGGATGAATGTTGTCATAGGCGATGAAAGTGAGGAAGAAAATGAAGAAGAAGAAAATATTGGGTAGGAAGGGGAAGGAGATGGAGAAGTCCTAAACTAGGTGGAGAAGAGGCTTTTTAAGGCCATTTCCAAGCTTGGAAAAAGACCTAAAATTGATGTTGGCATGTTTTTAGGAAATCTAAACTGAATGAGTTGATCAACTAGATCAATGAGCTGGAGGAATATTTTGAGTATGAAGATACCAAGGACCTTGATAGGGTTAAGTTTTCCAAGGAAAAAATTTGGTGGCAAGATATTTAGTTGGAAATAAATAGAAGAGAAAATGAGAAAATTACAAGATGGGATCGGATGGTGGACAAACTAAAGAAGCAATTCATTCTTGTTTATTACAAGCTTGATTTGTTCAAGAAGATGCAAGGGTTAAAGAAAGCAATAAATTTTTTCCAAGAATACATAGAGGAATTTTACTGAGTCCTTATTAGGATGGGGCATGCAAAAGAAATCAAGGAGAAGGTTCTCCATTACCTTAGTGGGTTAAGACCTAGCATTTAGGAGGAGTTAAGTCTAGTTAGAATAACTAGCATTGAAGAGGCATGCCAATTTTCCTTGCAAGTTGAGGAGAAGATAAACAAAAAAAATTTGATGGAAGTTAAAGAGGGTGCAATCAAGGAGGAAGAGGTGGTGGCAAGTCATTTGGAGGCTGAAATGAGAACCATAATAAAAATGAAGATGTGGGTACTAGCCGAAACCAAAGGAATGAGGGTTTTAGAGGAGATGGTCTCAAAGCTAAAGCTCAAGTGGGAGAAACACCCCCATACCTATTATATTGCTTGGGTACAAGATGATGATAAGGTACTAGTTAGTGAGCAATGTTTGGTAAAGTTCAAGATTGGGATTTACCATGATGAGGCTCTCTGTGACATCATTCCAATGGATGTCTACCATTTATTATTAAGAAGGTCATGGAAGTTTGATAAGCATGCTATACACGATGGTCATGAAAATACATACTTTTGAAAAAGGATGGAGTTTACCACAAATTGAAGCCCCAAGATAAAGGAGGGTGAAAAGGTATGCAGTAGTGTTAGGGTATGTCTTGTTGATGGAAGAAAATTTATGGATGGCATGAAACATTAGCATAACCTAGAAAAGGTAAGGAAGGTAGTTGTGAAATTCCACTTGAAGTTTCAAGCCTATTAAGTGAGTATGGAGATGTCATCTCTAATAATGTTCTAGAAGGGTTGCTACCAGTAAGGCAAATTGGTCATCATATAGATTTAGTCTTTGGAGCTAGTTTGCCTAACAAGGCTACTCATAGGATGACTCCTAATGAAATTGAGAAGCTAAATAGACAAGTTCAAGAGCTACTAAGGAAATTATTGATTTGAGAGAGCTTAATTCCATGTGCAGCACCTATAGTGCTAGCACCAAAGAAGGATGGAGAGTGGAGAATGTGCATAGACTCTTAGGCCATAAATAGAATAACCATCAAGTATCGATTTCCTTTGCCAAGAATGGATGATGTTATGGATTGTTTGAGTGGTTCTCGGTACTCTACAAAGATAGATCTCAAGAGTGACTATCACTAGATATGGATATGAGAGGGAGATGAGTGGAAGACTACATTCAAGATCAAGGAGGGTCTATATGATTGGTTAGTCATGCCCTTTGGACTGAGCAATGCACCAAGCACCTTCATGCAACTTATGAATGAGGTACTAAAGCCATTTTTGAGAAAATTTGTTATTGTCTATTTGGATGATATTTATTTTTTTAGTAAGTTGTTGAATGAACATTTATTGTACATTTGTAGTAGCCTTGAAAGGTTGAGGGAAGAGAAATTTTTGATTAATTTGAAGAAGTGTAGCTTTGTCAAAAGAGAGTTATTCTATTTGGCGTTTGTTGTATCATCTGAGGGTCTGAAAATGGACCCAGAGAAGGTGAAGGTCATCTTGGAATGGCCTACTCCAAGGTTTGAACTGAGGTAAGGTCATTCTATGGTCTAGCTAGTTTTTACATTAAGTTCATTAATAATTTCAGTAGTATATGTGCACCCTTAACTGACACAATGAGGGGGTATAGAAAAGAGTTCAAGTGGACTATAGGAGCTATTAAGAGTTTTGAATTGCTGAAGAAGAAGGTGATAGAGAAATCTATGTTGGCATTTCCTAATTTCAACAAAGTATTCTAGGTGGATTGTGATGCTAGTGGCAATGCTACTATGACTATATTGGGCCAAGAAGGTAAGCCTATTGCCTATTTCAGCAAAAAATTTAATGATGCAAAGAAGTATTTGGTTTATGATTAAGAGTTCTATGCAATAGTTTAGGCCTTAAAGAAATGGAGGCATTATTTTTGCCAAAAGAATTTGTTTTTATACTGATCACCAGGCATTACAATACCTAAATAGCCAAGGTAAATTGAATTGAAGACATTAAAATGGGAAAAGTTCAAGCAAAGCTATACATTTTTCTTAAAACATAGAAATAAAAGGTCTAATAGGGCTGCAAATGCATTAAGTAGGAGATAGTTGTTGTTGACAGTAATGCAAGTTGAAGTGGTTGGGTTTGATGAACTCAAAAATCTATACCCTAAGGATCCTAACATTGCAGAGGCTTGAAAGGCTTGTAAAGAACATGTTACTCTAGATAGGACTAGATGGCTAGATTACATTATTTAGGATGGTATGTTGTTCAAGGGATGTCAATTGTGTATTCCAAGGAGTTCCATGAGAGAGAAATTGATCAAGGAGAAGCATAGTGGAGGGATGGTAGAATGCTTTGGTTGAGATAAGACCAATGCCATTATTAGAGAGCATTATTTTTGGCCTCAATTGTCACAAGATGTGAAGAATTTTGTGCAGAGTTGTCAACTATGTCAAATAGCCAAAGGATTTAGTCACAATTATGGACTTTATCAGCCATTACTTATTCCATCAAAGCCTTGGGAGGACATAAGTATGGATTTTGTTCTTAGATTTCCAAGGACAAAAAGGGCTAATGACTCATTATTTGTGATGGTTGATAGGTTCTCCAAGATGGCACATTTCATTCCATGCCACAAGATTCATGATGCAGTGCATATTGTAGATTTATTTTTTTAGAGAGGTGGTGAGGCTACATGGTCTCCCAAAAAGTATTATTTCTAATAGAGATATTAAAAATTTTAGGTATTTCTAGAAGACTTTGTAAAAGAAGTTGAAGATAGAATTAAAGTTCAGTTCTACAAATCATCCGCAAACTGGTAGATAAACAAAAGTAGTAAATAGAAGTTTGGGCAATTTGTTGAGGTGTTCAGTAGGAAATAAACCCAAGGGATGGGATTAGATTCTATCACAAGTAGAATTTTCTTACAATAATTTTGTAAATAGGAGTACTAGTAGATGACCATTCCAAATTATGTATGGGAGTAGTCCAAGGACTACACTAGACTTGAGTAAGATGGAGCAAGGGGAGAGCACACGTGTTGAGGTAGAAGACTTTGTTGAAGATGTCAAGAACCTAAATGAGGAGGTGTGAACACATATTACCAAGATGAGCCTATAGTATAAGGATAGACCAAATCAAAGGAGAAGACATAAGGATTTCTAAGTTGGGGATCTAGTTATGGTATACTTGAGGAAGGAACGATTTCTAGTGGGTACCTACACCAAGCTAAAGATGAAGAAATTTGGCCCCTACAAAATTTTGAAGAAATATGATTCAAGAAATACATATGAGGTAGAGTTTCCATATGGGATTCACATTTCTCCCATTTTCAATATTGTAGACTTAACAAAATATCATGATGATGGTGCAGATGAGGAGTTGATGTTGGAGCCATTTTCAATTTCTACTTTTGCAAAGGAAGAGATTGAAGAAATTATGGATAGTCATGTGGGTTGGAGTACCAGAAAAAGTCAATATGAAGACTACCTAGTGAAGTGGAAATGATTACCAATAGAAGACTCAAGTTGGATATCTGTAATGGAGGTTTTCCATTTGGGTTTTCCTCTACTAGGTATTAAGTGATAGGCTCACTTTTCAATCTACCCTAGGTGTCTAATGCAGGATGATCTAGTGGTGTAAGGGAAATCTTGTATCACCCAAAAATATGCTTGGTGTTAGTTTCTATTTAATGTTTTTTCATTTTTGGATACCCATTTGGTCAAATAAAGACTCCAACTCTCATAGTTCCATTATTGGTTTTTGGGTTAGAGTTTTTGAGCAACTTGGCATACATGCCAATGTAGAAAATAGGTTATTTTGTAATTGAGCCATAATTATGATGAGTTAGAGGGTTTATGATGGATAGATGATTATACTTCTAATTTAAAACACTCCAAAAAAAGAATCAAGTTAAAAGGCTTTACAATTTGAAAGTTATTGCAGTTTCAAGTTGCTTGGAGACCTCCTAAGAGTGCTTCAAAGTCAGATTTAAGGCATTAAATGACCTTGTATGGGCCCAAAAAATGGGGGATGAGAAAATATAGTTCATAGGGCTATAAAGATCTTGGAGAGCTTTCCATAAATATGAATGGTTTGTCAATCAAAGTCCCAGATCAAAAGTTATGTCTCCCATAAGTTGGACTACCATTTTTGGATTCTTCTAATTTTACACTAACTTCTAACATGTTTTCTACAACCTTATATTTTGGTGGTGGATGCCAAATGGCATATTCTAAAATTTATTCCTAACCCTAAACCTAATTCGGGTTACTTAAGGTCACTTTTGGCATTGTAAAGGCAATTTTTTGGTGGAGTTTGGGAGAAGGTACTGTGAGAAGGGTTTTCTCCAAAATCTTATATCATTTTAAGCCCATAGGGAATGTTGTGGATTCTATTTTTGTTGTACTGAATGTAATAGCATATCATTTCTAATAATAATATTCTTCCTTTCCTATTGTGTTCATTTTTTTCTTGGGTTGTATCCTCATCAGTTTCCATTCGAGTTTGTGACATTGTGAATGTTAGCATTCCCTTTAACATCTTGTCTAAATTGCATCCTTCTTATGAAATATTTATATGTGAATTATTATTTTTAATATTGAGTTCTTTTTAGTTGCCCAAAAGTGTTTCATTGAGTTAGGTCAGTATCTACTTTTCAAGAAATCCTTTTGTCTCTTTTCCCTTCAAGTTTATTTTCTTGTCTGAAGAAGTAAATCAATGAAGCATCAAAAGGAGTTGGCCTATAATCCAAAGGTTCACTCATAAATTAGGTATTTCCCACTACCTAGGAGTGTTTCCATATTACTCAAAGTTGACTAAGTTAGAATCTAGTCAGGTGCAACTTTTAGAGATAACAATTATGGCACACTCAATGGGTCAAGAAAAGAGTCTACAATCATTTCTTCATATCATTCTTATTGTTGTTAGTGTCTAAAGCAATAAATCAACTTGTGCAAAGGAATATAATATACACATCTAGCAACTCTAACTATGGGAAGAGATAAGTGCATATGATTTATGAGAAAAGTGTAGACAAGAAGTAGCTCTACAAGTTTTGAATATAGAGAACTATCCCCACCTAGGAGAAAAGGTAGAATAGCCGAAAGAATTTAGGATACTCTCATTCAAACAAGAAGTGCCCGATCTACCCCTCCACCATCAAGTCATGCTATTTTTATAAGGGAAGTCATCACACCAAGAAGAAGAATATTTCAAGTACCAATGATAAGATGGTTCACTTTTGTTCCTTTTAACCAAGGGAGTCCATTACTCTTTGCTCAACATTGTGATATTCCCCTAGTTGCCCTAAAAATATTACCAAACTTCACTAGAGAAGGCCAAACAATAATATTTGAGAATATTAGAGATGTTGCTATGCTATGTAACATGCATCATGTTATAGAAGAAGATGTTGTCATGAAGTTTCTTGCAGTGTCATTCAAAGGGAAAGCTTTGCAATGGTTTTGAAGCCTTGATGTAGGCTCCATCACTTCCTTGGATGCATTGGGAGATGTCCTAGAAAAACACTTTGAGGACAAGTCATACTTTTTGTCTCTAGTAGAGAAACTCATGACCATTAGAAGGGCTCCTCATGAATAAATGATGGACTTTAATTATAGATTTCAAAGAACATGGAGTAGGATACTAGTTTAGATAAGACCTTCATAAGAACATACTCTTCAATATTAGTTAAGAAGCTTGAATAGTGATATTTATATCTTGATACAATCTATGGGAGGTTACTTATTACCATAATGTTATGACAAGTGGGTAAAATTTCTCCTAGGCCTCCAATGCCTATATATCTAGACATCCAACCCAATACACCCCTAGTTGTACCACCTCTAAGTACAATACCAACTACTCCATGCCAAGAAGTAGAAACTAATGGTCCTTCATCAGAATTGTAGGAGCTAAGGGATAGCCAAAAAAGGATGGAGATTCTCTTTCAAAGCCTTATAAATGAGGTGGTGAATATTAAAAAGGGAGGATACTAGGCTAGATAACCACCCCCACCTCAAAATCAAACTTCAAACTAACCTGCACAATAGTAGTTTCAAGGTCAATATCAACCTAATAGGAAAAACTATAATCAAAGACCTTTTAGGCCTTATAATCTGAGTCCTCTAAATATTGCCCCACCCCCCCCCCCCCCTCTCCCCCTTGAAAAACTACTAAAGATATGGTCCCTACTCAAAATAACTTAGTAGCATAATACAAATGGTGCTACCCTTGTAATCAACAACATAATCTAGCTACATGCTCCAATGGAATGGTGAATCATGCCTTGATGGTCCAAAGTGCTTTTAGTTCACAACCAACATCTAGTGTTGATGCTGAGAGGAAATTAGAGGTTCCTCCTATGGATACTATGTTCATGAACTAGCAAATGAAGGAACACTATGATGTGAATAGAGATAATAATACAAGTGATTGCTGCACTAGAGCAAAGAAGAGAGCCCTAGAAAGTGATGCAGGGAGAAATAAAGATATATCAACTAAAGTGTCATCCTTAGTTCACATAAGAAAAGAACAAAAAAGATGTATTCCTATTGTCACTCAAGAAAATTCACAACAACCAATGCATCTAGCCACTTCAAAGACCCAAACAAGGGTGTATGCTATTGTTCCATTTAACATTGTGGAGAACATGGAAAGAATGAGAATCACGATGTCCATGTAGGATTCCCTATCCATTCCAAGATAGGCTAGCTTGTTAAGGGAAGCATTGGTAGCAAATGTTTCAAGCCAAGTTGTTGATGAGCCTAACAAGGCTATATTTACAAATCATGGAGCTGATACTTAAGATGATAACTAGAAAAGAAGTCAAACTCAAGGTAGGGATGGTAAGCCTCCACCATTTCATGTTTCATTATTTATAGGAAATAACTTGGTGCATAATTACATGGTGGATAGTGGGGCTACAAGCTTTGTCATACCCAAAGGATAGTAGATCAACTAGGTTTAAGATATGAACCCTTAAAAAAGGGTGTGGTCTAATTAGATGGTGCATGTGTCAACACCTTAGGGATCATAAAGAATGCAAGCCTAACACTCCATACATGTCCTAATTTTTCCATTCCCCAAGATATCTTTGTGATAGATTTCCCCTATATTTTGCCCTTTTCTTGTCAAGAGAATTTATAGCCAAGATAGGAGGCTACCTATTGGTATATTAGTCTAACATGCTATTTAGGACTAGGTATGGAACCAAAGTAACAATCAGGTTCAAGTTACTTTCCAAAAACCACATTCAACCTTACACACCCAGTGTGATCAATACTAATTGTATTGCACTTGATCAAAAGGAAGATCTTGTCGCCCAAGATACAAATACTCAAGTTGATGGTATCCCTAATGTTCTACCAGATGAGTGGGTGATGGAAAACTCCTCAAGAAATGAGACTAAGGAAATTAGCATTGAGAATATTATAGATGTTGGTCTAGGGAATTATCTCTTCCAAGAAGCTAGGCTAATAATGTCAAACCTTGTTAAGAATACTATTGACCTTGATGAGGAGTCAAATAAAGTATGGGAGTTATATTTTGATGGATCTAGAAGCAAGAATGGTTTAGGTGGTGGAGTAATGTTGATCTCTCCTCAAGGGGATAAGTATTATACAACCTTTCACTTTAGTTTTACATGCACCAATAATACAGCTAAATATGAATGGCAAATCCAAGGATTAGAATGGGCCAAGTATTTAGTGATAGTTGGTTGTCAATCAAGTGAGAGGGTTGCACATGACCAAAAATGATAAGCTAAATGGCTATAAACAAAGATCTTGGGATTTAATTGAGGACTTTGATGCTTTTAACATAGTTTCTTTCCCTAGAAAATTGAATCATCATGCTGATAGATTAGTTTTTTTAGGGGCACAATTTGATATAGGCAATAACATTAGCAAAGAAGATGTACAAAAACATATCAAAGTTGTGGTCAGGCCCTCTATACTTGACAATGATGTCAATTGGCACTTTTTTGATAATGATGAATAAGTCCTAAACTTTCTAGTTGAGGAGGACCTACACTCAAAATTTAAACAATAAAAGGTGTAGGAGCAATATGGTGACCAGGTTATACAACTTAGCTCTAACAAGTTCCCCAAAGGATTGGTCACCCTAGAGTCTATCCTTAACACCAATGACCAATTGAAGAAGAATAAGACAAACTTGATAGTCTAGCAAGATCATTACAAAGATCTTGAGATTGAGGAGGGAAAGAAATTAAATTTTGGCAAAATAATTCCTACTGAAGAAAGGCAATCTTATGTCTTGCTCTTCCAAAAATATAGTAATGTTTGTGCTTAGGGATATGCTGATCTTAAGGGATTTTATCCATCCCTTTCCCAACATTCAATTGAGTTGGAACCGAATTTGAAACCCATAAGGAAAAATAAAAGGCCTATTAATCCAAAGCTAAAGCCCCTCATGCAAAAGGAGGTTTTCAAGTTTATTGAGAGTGGAATACTATTTCTTATCAAACACACTAGCTAGGTATCAAATCTAGTCTCTGTTAGAAAAAAATATGGAGATCTAAGGCTATGTGTTGACTTTAGAGACCTCAATAGAGTTTCATTAAAGGACTATCATCCTTTATCATCCATGGAATAGATGTTCCAACATGTTTTAGGTTCAAAAATATTTTCACTCCTCAATGGATATTTTGGTTATAATCAAGTTCTAGTTAAAAGGGAAGACTAGTTTAGGACTACATTCACCACCAAGTTGGGTACCATGGCTTATAAGAGGATGTCTTTTGGCCAATATAATGTGGGAGAAACTTTACAAAAGGCCATGGAGATGGCCTTCAAAAATTTGACATACAAGTTTGTGTTGATCTATCTATACGAGATCACTATTTTCTCCAAATGTGCTAAGGAACATATTGAAAACTTGAAACAAATCCTAGCTAAATGTAGGGAATTTGGCATATCTCTCAATCTAAAGAAGTGTGTGGTTTCTATCCATGAGGGGAATTTATTTGGATATGTTATATCCAAACAAGGCATCACCATTGATCCTAAGACGGTTGCAACCACCCTAGAACTACCTTTACCACATCATAAGAAAAGGGATTACAAAGTTTCATATGGAGATTACCTATCGAAACCATTGACATCAATACTTAAGAAGAATACTATTTTTAGTTGGTTGAAAGAGGCCAAACATAGTTTTGAAGCAATAAAGGAAGCATTGTCTATTGCTCCTAGTCTAGTAAATCCTAAATTTTCAAAATATTTCACCTTGTATGCAGATGGTAGTGTGGATACAATTTCTACAATATTGGTTCAGCAAAATGATCAAGATTTAGAACAACCTATTACTTTCTTTAGTAAACGCTTAGAGGATTATGAGTAGAGATATAGCTTCATTGAGAAGCATGTGCTTACAGTGATAAAATTCTTAAAGAAGTTTAGACATTTGGTGTCTAGTAATAGGATTCATCGTATGGTGGCCCATCTTGGTGTGAAGGAGTAATAGGATTCATCTTATGGTGGCCCATCTTGGTGTGAAGGAGTTCTTGTTGAGAAAAGACCTCAATAAAAAGAGAGCTAGTTGGATAACTAGAGTCATGGAATATGATGTGGACATCCAAGTAACCAAACTTGTTAGGGGAAGAGGCTTATGTTAACAATTGGCTAATGAGAAGACTAAGATCACTAATGATATAGCAAATATTTTCTTTGCTAATCAAGATGCTCCTTAAGAAGGTTAACAAGAGAGCTAGCTACAAGATATGACACATTTTCTACAAACTGGAGAATGTCCCCTTCATTTGAAAAGGCTAAAAGAAGGTATTTTAGATTACAGTCTATACATTATATATTAATGAATGGCCTTTTGTTTATAAAGGATATAAATGGGTTCCTTCTTAGATGTATTGACAAAAATGATACTGGCAAGTTGTTGGAGCAATTTCATGATCCAGAGGTCGCTTCTCTCCAAAAACAACAACATATAAAATTATGAGGGTTGGATGTTATTGGCCTAACCTATTTAGAGATGCTCATGCCTGGACACAAAAGTGAAAACAATGTACATTATTTTCTGGGAAGGAAAGCTAGCTACCTTACCCCTACATCCTATTTTGATTAAGCAACCATTCATGAAGTGGGACATAGATTTTCCAAATTCTAGTACTATCTGTTCAGATAATGGGTGTTGCACACATTGCATAATATTGTTATATTATATTATTAGTTTTTATTATGTAATGTTGTACCTAGATGGATGTGCAACATGTAAAGATTCCTATGGGATATACTTGATGAGTTATATTGTAACATTGTGATAATATTTCATGTAATTATTTAATATTGAGAAAAAAATTTAAATTCCAATATTAAATGTGGGGTCAGTGGATTAGGTAGCACATTGTTTTAGCATATACTTTATGTAATACCACTTGGTGGTTTTGTGGGACTTGTTGCTATATAAGCAGCCACAAGCATAGTTTTTGTTTTATGTGAGAGAGTGAGAAGACAAAAAGACAAGAGTCAAGTAGGACAATGCTTGATGGGTTACCCAAGGAAGCATTTGTGAAGGTTGGAAGCATGGCATGGGATGTGTAGATTCATGCTTATTCACATAGATTTCTTGGTTGTGGATATGATTTTGAAGGCTTCCATGGTTGTATTACAATGGTGTTTTTTCTAAATAATACATGGTGATGGATGCTTTTGGAAGCTAATTTTTTCCTCAATGAGGGTTTCCCAAGGTATATCTTGTGTCACATTTTTGTGAGTACGTTGTCTATTCTCTTACATGTGGATTTTAATTCTATATTTATTTCAAATCTATTATGTATTATGTTGAAATGGTTATATTATTAGTTGTAAGTTTCCTTATAAGTGGTATCAAAGCTATGGTTTTATTATTGCAACCCTAGATTGAATCTAAGGAAATGCATGAGAGGTTAAAAGAAAAGACAAGATATATGAGTGATTTATTATAGATCTGAGGATTTTTGGTTTGCTATTATGATGGGATGTTGGTAGATTTTTGGGCATGTGAAATTATTAGACAAAAGGTTTTTTTGGATGTTTCATCTAAATGAGGGTTTTAGGGGGATCTTGTAGAAATGACCTCCTAGGTAAAAACAAACCTCATAATTGGATCCTGGTCGATGTTTCCATAAATTTTTATATATAATATGCCCTAGTTTGGCCATGTTTAGAGGAAACGAAAGAGTTTTTTAGTTTTAGCTTGTGATGGCCATCAAATTTAATCCTATCAAAATTTTTGCCACAAAAAAAAAAATCATAATGAAAGTGGTAAAAAGACTATCTTATTAAAATGGCCATAACTTTCTCTCAGGATCTTAGATTTTAGACTTCTTATAGGTGTTGGAAAGATAATTCAGAGAACTACAATTTGGTGTAGGTTTGGTTCTGTGATTTTAAAATTTTGTCAAGTTTTTAGAGCCCTAAATTTAGATGTTATTTATTTTTAGCACAAATTAGGGTATAACTTGGGCATATAGAGTTGGATTTTGGACTTTGAGTAGTCAATGAAAAGCTCTTGCAAAGTTCTACACATTGGTTTAGAATTGGTGTAAGTTTGGCATGATTTATTTGGTGATATATTGATCTAAACAATTTATAGAATTTTGAGCTTATGACATTATATATTATGGAGATTTAAGATTTTATGTCATTGTATACTCAATTCATAATTCAAATTGGTCTCATGATGATATGGTTATCAAGATTTGATTTGGATATGTATGATGACTTGTTGGGTCTACAAGTTGTGCAGTGCTATAAGTGGTCTATACTTATAGGTTGCATTTATAGCTTGCTTTTGGGTTGTATTTGCCCATTGATCTTTCATTATTGATGCATATTCAGATTTGTGACTTGGATTTGGGTTGTCAATGCTCTAAGTCACATATTTTTTGATATTTCTTCATGTAGAAGAGATGAGATGTTGTTACTAGGTATAGTCATGGTGGAGGAATGTGGTTGACTACTTTATGCTGACAGGTTGGACACATTGAGAGTTAGTTGCTCAGTTCATGGATGTGATCATGGTGCCATGGATTTTGGCATGACATGATTGGATATATAGGTACATCCTTGATGTTCATTGGTTTGGATTCCTAATTTGGTTATGGTGGTATATCTTTTTGGTCAAGGATCATGGTTATTTGGTTACTTTTCAGGAGCTTGTGATGTACACTTTGAGATCTTTGACAGTTTGATACCTTGGTTGATTCTAATGGTCAGATGATGGTTTTTCATCATTATGTCATGGATATCTTGGATGTATGGTTTAGTGGTAGCTTGTGACAGTGATGGGGTGACAGTGTAGGATAAATTTCTGGTTTGGTTTGTATCTTCTTGGTTTGGAGATATTGGTTTCACTTGGTACTAACACTTTGGTTGTGTGAGTGTAGACTGGAGGATCTTCATGTAGGAGATGGATTTTATGATGCCATAGGTGACTTGGTACTAAGGTTGAGTGGGAATTATTGGCATTGATATATTGATTGAGTAGTTGTAGATGTTGGAGGTTTGTCTTAGATTCTGTTCTTGTAGAAGTGTCTTTGACATTTGCATGGTGCACTTGTTATCTTCATGGTGCGTGAAGATGGTTAGATCTTGAGCACTCATGGGGTTCTAGGTTTTCTTCATGGTCTATGGAGATGGTTGTATCTTAAGGACTCATAGGGTTCTTGGTAAAGGTGTGGTTTATGCTTTCATTTGACATGTTATCCTTGGTGTGAGGATGGTTTCATTATTATGTCATGATATACTCTTTATACATGTTTAGATTTGTGACATGTTATAGTATGTTCATATGAAGCATGTTATCTCTTTGATTGAGATGGTTAGATCATGCTATCATGTTTATGTTCGTGATGCCATGGTTGGAACTTTGACATTGATCTTGGTTTAGTTTATTGGTATTGAGTACATTGATCATAAGCTGGATACTTCATGATATTGATACGTTGCATTTGGAGTTGGCATGGATTGATTGTTTATAGGTGCTCATGGATACTTAGAGATAGTGGTGATGTTGATTTCTCTTGGATTAGAGAAGTATTTGTTGGGACTGTTGATGGTTTCAGCAAGAAGTCTAAGGGGCATTTACTTGATATGGACTTGAGAGGAGATTGTTCTTAAATGAATCTTGGTTGGAGACTTGGATATCTTGATGAGCATTCTCATTACCCACTCTTGGTCTACTTAGTGGTTTGCTACTTGAGAGATATAGCCCACATTTTTTTTCAAGTGCATTATATTTATGCTTGTCTTTCATGGATATGGATCTTGAGCTATGGTATATGAGTTGGTTCTGGAGGGTTCATTTGAGAGATGGTTTAGCATTGGTTATCTCCATTTGCATATATTGTTGTGCTAGTTGAGTTTGGGAGATGGTTTTATATTAAGCATATTCTTTGGATTAGGAATGGTTTATGAGATTGATCTTATTGTGAGAGGCTTACATCCATGATCAGTTATATGGTATGGTTTAGGTGTTTTTTTGGCTTCTTGTTGGGGTTTTATGGAGGAGATCATACTTGTACAATTTACATCTAGAGGTGTGTGTAGAAGGACATAATACAAGTTATGATTTGCATGGTTTCTCTTTGGTTTTGGTTATCTTCTTGGATGTTTTGTTTTTCTTACATTAGATTTGATGTTGGTTAGAGATTATGATTGCTGGTTTGTGGTCATGAATGTCATGTGAGAAATGGTATGGTTATTCCTTTGTCTCTTTCCTCTATTGATTATGGAGAACTTGAGAGAGCATTAGAGATTGTTATGAGAACTATTCTTGCAGGTTATTGGAATATGTGTTGTGGATGTCCTTGAGACTACATGGATTCACTTCTTTGAGATGTTGTGAGTGAATTGGTTATAGATTTGATATTATATTTTGTAGTGGGAGCTTCTTGGTATATATGTGGTAGGTATTTCTTTTGAGGCTTGTGATTTCAAGTTACATATTGGATATGTTGATGATGTTGGATTCACTCGGTATACCTTTAGAGGTATGGATAGTTGGATGAGTTTGTCACTTGTTGTGGGTACTATTTTAGCTATGAATATTTTTACAACTATGGATACATATTATTACCTTTGAATCAAGTTTTTTTGCGCTTGGCATTTCAGTTGGTATAGGATTTTATGATCTTCTAATGTGATAGGTTGGTGGATTTCTCTTTGGATGGCTTCTATGTATGTCCGGTGGTAGTGTCATAATAGGAGGTGAGATCATTAATGTTTGAGATGTTGGATACTTTGATTTTTTTTCAAGTACTAGGATGGAGCATTTCATGTACTTTGATCCATGATGGTGGATGTGCTAGGAGGGATTGTTCCCTTGTTCATTTATGTGGCTATAGATTGACCCTATGCAATGTATACAACAAGTGGGAGATTGTTGAGATAATAGGTGTTGCACACATTGCATAATATTATTATATTATATTATTTTATTTTATTATGTAATGTTGTACCTAGATGTACATTCAACATGTAAAGATTCCCATGGGATATAATTGATGAGTTGTATTGTAACATTGTGATAATATTTCATGTAATTATTTAATATAGGAGAAAGAATTAAAATTCCAATATTAAATGTGGGCTCAGTGGGTTAGGTAGCATATGGTTTATGTAATAGCACTTCGTGGTTTTGTGGGACTTGCTACTATATATGCAACCACAAGGGTAGTTTTTGTTGTATGTGAGAGAGTGAGAAAACAAAAAGGCAAGAGTCGAGCAAGACAAGGCTTGAAAGGTTAGCCAAGGGATCATTCATGAAGGTTGGAAGCATGGCATGGGATGTGTGGATTCACTCTTATTCACATGGATTGATTGGTTGTGGCTATGATTTTGAAGGCTTCCATGGTTGTACTGTAATGGTGTTTTTGTTAAATAATACATGGTGATGGATGCTTTTGGAGGCTGAGTTTTTCTCTCAATGAGGGTTTCCCAGGGTATATCTTGTGTCACATTTTTGTGGGTATGTTTTCTATTCTCTTTCTCATGGATTTTAATTCCATATTTATTTTAGATCTATTATAGGTTATGTCGAAACAGCTATATTCTTAGTTGCAAGTTTTTACTTACACTAGCCATAAATGGATACTGACTGCCATAGACTATTTCACACGTTGGACAAAGGCAGTAGCTTTGAAAGAGACCAACGAGATTTCTATTCTAAACTTCTATGACAATCTAATCTATAGGTTTGGAGTTCTTGACTCCATTATATCTAACAATGCCTTTTTAGTCATGGGAACAAGAATAATTGATTGTGTATTAAAGAGTGGAGTATACCTGAATACTTCATCAAACTATTATCCTCAAGGTAATGGTATAGCTGAAAGTACAAATAAGAATTTGTTGAGGATCTTGAAAAGGAATTTAGAAGGAAACAAATGTAATTGGCATTCTATGTTAAGATCAGCTCTGTGGCTTGATAGAATCAACCCTAAGATTATTCTAGGTAACTCATGCTATATTCTTGTGTATGGAAAGAAAGCTAAACTACCTATTTCTGTATAGTTCCCATCATTAGAATGCATTGATAGTCTGATACTTTTTGAAAAGGATGATCCCCTGAGGTTGAGGTATGCCAAGTTGTTGGAGCTTGAGGAAGAAAGGAGTAAATTGTTACAAACAATGGAAAACTAGCAGATGTAAACCAAGAGGGCATTTGACAAAAGGTCTAGGCTCATGGTGTTCAAAGAAGGAGATTTGGTTTTATGGTGGGATGTTCTTAAAATAAGACTAAGCCATCATAATAAGTTCAATAATATATGGACTGGCCCATTCATGATCTTAGAATTCAAGGAACACAATGCATACTAGCTAGCTAACATGGAAGGAAAAGTCCTACCCATCCCTATGAATAGGATTCACCTCAAGCTTTTTTTTGAGGTATGAGCTTAGGTTCTTGCTCTATATATATTCCTTGTTTTCATTTTCCCTAAGTGCAGTCCAACACAAGTGTGTTTAGTTGTAGTCTTCCCTACTTTTAATAAGTTCCTAAGGTCCTTGAGGTCTAAGAAATTAAGTTGTTGCAAACCCACTAATGTAGAACATCTCTATTCTTAGCATCTTCCCTAAAAAATGCCTTATCCAAGTCCATATATTTAAGAATGTGTAACTACTATTCCAAGCCTATTATTGTTCTTGATTTGACTCTGTACCCAATAGATTAATAAGGCTACTATCTTGATATCTAGTAGGAATCCATTCAGTAGAAATCACCAAAAGTGTTACCCATTTTTATCACCATGCATAAATGGGTAGGTTGACCAACCATATTTTCTAGGGTGGTGAAAATAATGTTTCTAACTCATTTAATGACCATGCAATCAGAGGATATGTAAAAGGTTGACCATGCTTTACTATTATATCCTTAGGATTTACTATTCACTCCTAACTTAGGCATTTCACACTATCTAGGAGTGTTTCCATGTTACTTGAAGTTGACTAGTTTAGAATCCAATCATAGGCACAACTTTTACAGATAACAGTTGCAATTCCTAGAAGAGTGATTTACCTTTTATTCCTTTGACAATAGTTGTTTATATAAAGTGATGTGTGTTTAGAAACATATGATTCAAATAAAGACAACATATCACACTTTTCTTTTCTAGTCTTTATCTAATAATCCACCACAATAGAATGCCAATTTCAAAACATTAGAATGAATTAAGGTTCTAAGATTATTGAGTTTAGGAAACTAGTCACTTAAAAGGCAAATAGTAATATTAGAAACAAATTTTATGTCCAAATAACACAAATATAAATTCAAAGTGACCAATGCCAAGAAAATAAACAAAATAACCAAAGCAACATTAGGAGTGATACTTCAAGTTTGAACCAACCATGTCAACATTATCACCTAGATAGTTAAAATGCAAACCAATCAATATATTTCAATGGAGGTTCCAATAACTTGAGCAATATAAAATAATAGATCATGATATTGATATTAGGATTTAACATATATTTCAATGGAGGTTCCAATAACCTAAGTAGTACAAACCAATAAAGCATGATATTGCTATTAGGATTAAAATATGTAGTTTTCAAGTCAAACTCATTGACCCATGTTTCATGAGTAGCAATTCAAAGGAACCCATCTCTCATCAGGTTGAATGATACACTTAGCACTCATTGTATCTTGGTGATGCTTATAGAGGTGAAGTAGTGGGCCTTTCGGAATATCACCCATCTTAGTACTACTTCAACTCAAGAATGCATTACCATGGAGTTTCCTCTAAGGTTAACCCCACTTAGCTTGTTACCCCATTTACAAAACCTTCAGAAAATATTGTGCTTTGTGAACAATTAAATATAGAGTACCTTTATCTCATCAATTGACAAATCAATTGACAAAGAGGACATATCTTCTAGAACAAGTCAAATTATTATATTGCTATCAAGATTTAACATAATTTGACTTGCAATATCATAATCTGACTTGATGTGGAAAATATCTCCTACTTATCAATTAATGAGCTAAAAGGGGCTCTATAATGAATTGTTTACAAGGAAAAACACATAGCAAGCTTAGTGGGCTTAACCTTTAGGGGAACTCCATCATTAAATGCACTTGAGTTGGAGTAATACTAGAATGGGTATTCTCCTAGGAAGGTCCAATGCTTCACCTTTGTGAGCACCACCTAGATATAATGAGTGCTAAGTGTACCTTTCATTCTCATGAAAGATGGGTTCTTGTCAACCACTACTCATGAAACATGAGTCAATGAGTTTAATTTGAAAAATACACTTCAATCCTGATAGCAATATCTTTTTTTTACATCTATTGAAAATATCCCCCACTCATCAAAGTAATAAATCTTATAAGGTTGATCAAAATAAAGGTGAACTTCCTCAATGACTACACAAATCAAAATTCATGGTCAACACAGAGATTTAATATTCATTTATGAAATGTTGTAATTTTCTGTGAGCATCTTCATAAGATTTTTAATTTTTGAGTCCAAAATTCATGTGTGCATTTCTTGTTTAAGATCATACCATTTGATCCTCAGAAAACTGAACTACAATCATTAGCTTGGACTTTACAAAGACTAAAATTTTTGTGAGTGAAGAAACATAATTATAATACTAATGAGTATCACTATAAGTTTCAGTTCCCAAAGATTAAATACAGTTTCTAGTTAAGCAAGTTGATCTTGGGTTGGTTTGTGACTTACATTTAAGGAATCTCTGAAGGTACTGTAGTAAGATGGTATAGTAGCAATTTTACCTACAAAACATGTGGAATGGCCAATCAAAAAAATCATAGATTTTGATGTGACATTTTAAATAAAGAGACAACATGTGTTCTAAGCTTCTAAGCATTTCAAACTAGTAATCAGATGAATTTTACTTGCTATGTTTTGCATCAACCATAGAATCTCATCCTTCATTCACAATTTTTATTTGATTCTCCATAATTCAGCATTTTGTTTCTACTTCCTCAATTAAATGAGTAGATAATTTTTTGTATCTTTAGGTAAACCATTCACTTTTTCAAAATCCTTCTTCTTTCCTTCCTTTTTTAACATCCTTTCCTCAAAATTACTTTGGTCAAGAGCTGATATTGATAACAATTTTCATTTTTGTTCTTAAATGGATTAGGGAGTTTTGCTAATGGATACATAGTAATACTTTTGAGTGAAATGAACTTCTAAGAAACTTTTACCTTTACTTATTTTTGCAATGGTCTAACTTATATACCAATTGACTGAAATTTTGAAATCATTCCAATGGGATCCTAGGCTAGAAAGATCTAATGCCTCAAAGAGGGTCTCTTTTTTTTTTGCATCAAGCTTATTGATACTTATTGCCTTGCAACATCAAGAATAAAGATGCATGCATTTTGATTGAGAAATTATGTAAATTCTTGACTCCTAGGATGAATTTTTTGATTATGAAATTGGTGTACTACTTGCATCCTCAATTCTATCATTTAAATTTGTCTTTCAAGTGTGATGATTGTAATATTTGTTGAAAGGTCTAAACACAAAATGTCTCATAATATTGGCATAGGTTTGGAATATACATACAACTATGACCTATTTAAATTTAACATGTCCAAATAAAATTGGCTATGAAACCAAACATAATCACATGGTATCATTTTAACAAAGCAATGCATTGAGCATCGGATACTACTATCATACATGATGACATCAAGTTATGAGGGAAAATTTAGAATTTTTTTTGCAAATTTACTTTGAGACAAATACTAAAATAGGAAATGCAATTCGTATAACTTTGTCTTAGTACTTACAACATAAAACTCCCAAGTTACCCAAAAGCACCTAGGTCAATAATGGGGCTTGTCACACTGATTGCCGTCACATTCAATGTCATGTTGTGGTTATATACAAAATTAAGGCATAATGAAGAGGATAAAACTATTACAAGGGAAATGTCCATCAATTTTTTACTACATTTCTTGTGGTGTATAGAATTTTTTTGGAACATGTAACATCCCCTTTTGGGATATAACCATTTTTTTAAAAAAGGATAACAAACCTAGAGGTACAACTTATTTGAAAGAGTATTCTTTCACTCAATTACACAATAGTTATTGAGTTTAGAAGAAGAATCAATCATTGAAAAAAATATAATAAATATTTCTATTTGTTAAAATTCATACTAGAGCTTTAACCATATTAGAAACTTGAGGGGAAGATACCATAGGATGTCAGGAGACTATCCTTGACAATTAAGCCCAATAGGGTTGAACAAGAAACTAATTCAATCTGACCCCTTAGCCCAAAAACAACCAACTCAATGGGGACCCACAAACAACCAACTCAATTAGTGCCTACCTAATGGATAGGGCTCATATTCCTACATCCCTATTGTATTTCCTTGCCCTTTTCTAATAAGATTGTTGTATTACATCTAATGAGTGATTATGAGTTATAACTCCTTAGTGGATTGTCAAGTTAATCAAATAAATAAATCAATAATCCATCTAAGAGATTAAGTAATGGACTTAATTATTTCACACACCAATTATTCTTCTAAACACAAATGGCTACTTTATTTTGAATACAATTTATATCTATAACTCTATGATTTGATTAAGCCTTTTCTCCATGAAGAGGTCTAACATATATATTCCTCAACCTTTGTCAATGTTAACCCTTCATAAAAGAGGCATGCCTATCTAATTGATTTGTTTCAAAGAGCTACTTCTCTAGGATGGATGAAGTTTAAAAAAAAATAGATACATCCTTTAAATCATAATTAAGGTAGATACTAAAAATATTTATGCTCATTATCATCACCCTACTTAAACAACTATGTAAAAAAAAATTTAAAAATGGATGGAAGCATACTCAAAGGGATTCAGGTTATTTGTCAAAATGTACCAAGGAGATGTCATCAGATATAGTGTAATATAGATGATATTGTAAAGATCAAAACTTTGTATAGTCATTGGTGAAGCATGCATGAAATAGACAGATTAAAGTATTTGAAAGTTTTATGAGAAAGGTCATTGGTGAATCTAGCTGACCACTATCGGTATTATAGCATGCCCATTCCATAATACAAGCTATGAAATGTAAAGAAAACACACATCATGGTTATCCTATGACTAAAAGTGAATCTCATACATAAAGTAGAATTGGATAACAACTATCATCGTGCCTAGAATGGAATTATGCAATACCACATGTCTTAATTAAGGTGCAAATTCATAAGTGTCTCAATAAAAAATTACTATTTAATGCATATCCAAGTAGGCCTAGGTAAAGTATGATTAGTGAATATTTGATTACCCAAAAGACTTGCTACAAATTTACAAGGAAACCATCCAAAATCATTCCCTAGGAAATGTTAGTAATTGATAAATTACCAATTTTATTTTAAGAAAAGAGATCCAAACTTGATTTTTTATCGACTTACATCACATTGCTAGAATTTTCTTTTAAGTACTCTTCAAATAGTGTGTTCCCCATCTATGTTTTCTTGTTCCTAAAATTGCCAAACTAGAAGAAACAATTTCTATTAGAATCTATTGTATCCTTAATAATGCTATTGTCTATGAAGGATGGAATGATTTAGGACCTACAACTAATGAATCTCGTATCTTATTGTAGTCTTTGAGTTCAAGTCTATTGTTATAAAAAATGGCTATGTATTCTCATCATGCTTGGTTCTTAGTGTTTGCAAAATATTAGTTCTTTTTTAAATTCTTTAGTTTGATTACTTTTCATGTTTGATAATTAATAATCACATATTTAATTTTTAAATTATTTTCATTAACTAAACAAAGTTTCTCTTATACTCAACTTTATGGTTTTTTTGTGAAAAATTGTTTTCCTCTCCTAGCATATATATATATATGAATGAATTCTTATAATAGAAATTTCCTCACATAAAAAAACAACTACTCATTTATGACCACTAATTAATAAATGAGTAATTTTTGTAATTCTAAATATTTAGGTCTAAATTTATTATATGAGATTTCTTAAAATGACTTTTTCCAAGAATCTATTGAAGGGAAAAGAGTTTCTTTCAATTGAAATTTGAGATTTTCACATGAGAAATGCAACAAATTCAATTAGAGTAAACAAGAAAATATGTTTATTTCTTTTAACATCTTAATCACTTTTGATGTCAACTCAACTACCCACTATAAACACAAAGATCACTTCTTGTAATAGATCTTATTAGTTCATAACTTCATAGTAACAGATTTTATTTTATATTTTTGAAAGGAGAGGTTTAATTTTCATACAAAGTGCACCTTAATCTTTGAAAGGAAAACTATTAGAATTGTGACAAATCTATTTGATTGTTATATATTCGTGTCATGTTTTATTTTATTTTAGGATTGTTGTAAAAATAGTTACGAGGAGACTGGATGATATCAAACATCCTTTGGCACTTGAGAATGAATTTGGTTGTATTCTTGAATGAAGGAAATGATATGTACCATATGAAATGATGATTCCCTACTAAAACAAATTGTATATACTAAACTCTTTCTTTATAATACAATGGAAAGGCCATATCATTGAATTATTTTACAAGAAACTAATACAATAGCTATCAAATGTAAAGCTTGAAGTGGTTGTAGAAGATTGATGGATAACAAAGAATGAAGTGGGAGAGTAGTGAAGCTTAAAAATAATCCAATGCTTGGACATAGCAAGGATTGTATAATGTGATACTCCTATCATTCCTCTTATATTAACTATAAATATGTTATCTCTCTTCAATTTATCATTTCCAATATATTCAAATCCTACCAGATTAGGTTAATTAACGGTTATGTTGTTATAGATTTAAATATTTTAATCATTCAACAATGGTTAAATTACAACTGAAACCAGTCTCAGTATACACAAAAAGTTTGTATTGTGTTGGGTTCACTCTTTTAATGAATTATTAAAGAAATGCATAGCCTAATAGTCAAAATGTTGAAGTTTTGACAACTTTTAATAATGTTGTAGCTACAACACAAACATGAAAGGGACGAGCATAGTTTAGAGAAGAGTAGAGAAGCCTTGAAAGGAGGATTAATCAAATACATGAGCCAATACTAACCTAAAAATGGCTGTCATGTTGCTACAAACTGCCACCAAAAACACCCAATGCACCCAAATAACAAAACAATTCACATTTTTTTCTTTTTTAAATGGACCCAATTTCGTCAAAATTTTGACCAAATCAGGCAAAAAATAAAATAAAATAAGTATTCAAGAAGCCCATTTAGGGTTTGGTCAAAAATCTTGGTCAAAATTTTAGTGCAAATGTACTAGTGTGAGTAGAGTGCCATGTCAAGATGATTAATACAGAGGATTTGAGAAGAAGGATATAACAAAAGAACTAGAGGAAAGGTTGAGCTATGAGGAACTACAATGGGGACTTAATCAATTGGACTTTGACAAGATAATAGGATTATTTAATCATAACCTAAGTGGAGAAGAAAGTTGTATTAAATCCTAAAAGAAGTGATCAATAGAAGACCAAATACATAGGCTTGACTAATCAAAAGATTAAGGAACTAGAAGTTTATGTTGAGTGATGTTAGAGTTGACTGAGTGATAGTAGAAGCCAAGAAAAATATAGTGTCAACTAAGCATTAGTACCGACTAACTAAGTATTAGAAAGTATACTAGACAAAATAGTTATTATCAACTAAATAATTTAGTGATAACCAAGTGTTAGAGTCCAGTGTTGGCCTAGGGACAAAATTTAACAGATTATGAGGGAATCTTGATTTTTAGTTGAAAAAATTAAATTCTTGGAATGTGGAAAGAATGTTGAAGATAAGGATGGATGACCTAAAGAATTTAGTTCAAGGGAAACTGTGTTTTAGCATTTCTATGCCTGAATTCAAGGAGAAGTTTGGAGAAGTTTCTACAGGAGAAAAGAGGAGACCAAATGATGGAAGGACTCAATGAATCTAACCTAGAACTAAGATCTATTGTGATGTTTAAGAGTTAAAAGATCAAAATGATCTATTTAAAGAGGCACAAGGGATAACCTAGTAAAGTTTGAGTAGTTGTTGATTCTTTTGATTAGCAAACTTGAACAAAAGGTTGAATAGTGAAGTATTGAGGTGAACAGTGATTTCTTAAAGGATTGCCAAGAAAATTAGTGATGGAGATGTTAACGAAGGCTAGTCAATGAGTCAACTATTGGACCAAATTTTGATTTGTATTTATAAACTGAGTTATATTTTTTAGATCAACCTAGTGTTACTTTCTAATCATTGTATCAATATTGAAATCTTTTAATCAAGGTTTACCTAATAGTCATATGTAAATACTTTAATTAAGCTAAAATTCTAATGGATTTTTCTAAATCCCTCTAACAAGGCCACTCCTAATAGGGTGATTAAATCCTTTGGCAAGGTCACATTTAATAATGTTCTTTGTAACCTTTAACAAGGTTGGCTCCTGATAGAGCTCACTTTAGAAGAGTGAAAAATTGGTGACATGTTATTGGCAGTTTTCCCAAATTGGGTTTCCACATTAAATCCTAGTGTTATACATATGTGGATGTTATCTAAGATGTTTTACTATTAATCTTTAAATTCTACAATTTTGTTACTATTATGAAAGTTGACTGCAAGTTTATGTTACCAATAATTTTCTATAGACACCGAGCTACTAAATATTTAGATCTGAAGTATTTGAAGTTATTAGAAGTTTAATTGGTACATTAGGACTTCAGGATAACTGATTCACCTCCCCCCCCCAGTTATTCTAAATCATTATTCTAATACTATTATCTCCCTTATCTTCTAAAATTACTCAAAAAAGTAATTGGTTAACTTTTCTTTCACCTCTTAAAGAATTTGATCAAGCGAGGTGCAATTGTACATGCTTTAGAACTCAACTTTAACTCATCTTAAAATTGATCTTAATTGTTCATCATAATCAATCATGACTATTAATTTTCCTATATTTTTATAAATATTGAGCTCTTTTCCTCATTTCTCATGTGCAATTAAATAATAGATTTATTGTACTAGTTTTTCTTTGGTGATATAGTGCATCAACATTGGAGATTCTTACTTATTGAGTTTATTTAAATTAAATTTGTATCTCATTTAGATTATCAATTATGTTTTATTCAAAAATTATCTTCCATCATTTTTATTTCATCTAGATTAATTTATTCTTGTTTCATCACAAAATACCAAAAAAATATCTTAGAATTGTATACATTTAAATCCTTAATTCTTGTGTCATTTAGTCACAGATAACTTAGCAATTTCAGAGAAATCATACTAGTATTAGATAGGAGGCAATATGTCAATTTATCACAATTTCTTGCATTCATCTATTTGATTATTTAATTATTCTAACCATGAATATAATGACTTATAGAAGTGTTGTGTTGCAATTATAGGAACAATTTTTGCACACACATTTTTGGTGCCCACCATGGGGTCAAAATTGTAATTTTGGCCGCATTATTTTTAATTTTCAAAAATTTCAATTTTCTATTTGTACATTTTTCCAGTTTGTCATATGGGTTTTGAATTTTTTTTTACAAGTATTTATAAGGAAGCATTTTTTCTTTTTGTATCTCATTTTGGCTCATATGAGGATATGCATTTTGGTATTTAGTCATTATCAAGGATAATTTTAGTGGCATATATTCACCAAATAGAAAAATTCACTCATCAAGGACCCTAAATTTGGTGAAAATTTGCACTTTTAGGGTCACCATGTCACCCACACTTTATAAAAATTGAGTCCCATGCTTAGGCCAATCGCCAATAATGATACATAATTATTTTTATTTTGGTGATGAATTTTCTAATGTAATCTAATATTTCCACACCATAAATCAAATATTTTTACCTACAATTTCCAAGGCTTGTCTTATTTAGTGGTCACATTCACCAATCTATGGTAAATAGTATATAGAATTGATAAGTGTCTCTATTCTGGAGACTTTCCAAGGAACTTTTTATCCTTCTAATCTTTGGCCCAAAAAAGAATAGATTATGGATAGGTGTCATAATTCTAGAGACTTTCTCTAAAACTAGTTGTCCTTTAACATTTTAGCCCAAAATAGGATTTATGCCATTGATTTAGGATCATCTAAAGGTTATTAAAAAGGGTCACTATGATTTGGATGATATAAAATTATCATTTCTAGGTATTTGTACTTTTGATCATAATTTTATTAAATAATTAAAGATTCACTAGGGCTTTATAAAATTGTCATAAGACAAAAACAAAATCACCAATAAAATTTAAAAATTTCCTATTTTGAAAAATAATCACCAATAGAAATTAAATTTTTACCTCTAAAGTAATGTTGGATTCATCATGATTTTATATCTTTTTCCAAAGGAGGGTTTCTCAAAGTTATCCCTAGTCATTATGTCCCTAATTGCAAGTTGTACTGGTTTCTGATAGAATGATATTTTTTCATATGGTGAGCACATTTTGTTGTACAAGTTTTTGGTGAATTTGAAAATTATCATTTCAATTCTAGAAACCAAGATTTTAGGGTCTTTGATCAACTTCTGGACTATTAGTAATGTTGACCCTTTTTTGATCCTTCATTTTCTAATATTTTTCACACAACCTAACAAGTTTTTGTAGAATTCTTGCTAAAGACCATCATTTCCTAAACTATTGATGGGTTTTTGCTACAAGTTTCCTTGGAGATAAAAACAAACATCTGGTCTTCTTACTTCTTTTCATTTCTAGTCATCTTAAGAGGTTCATTTATCACATTTTATTTGGTGTTATAGGAGTATACTTTTGGCCATCAGGTCCAATCAATAACCTAAAGGCATACAATTGATCATATGTATTGAATCTATTTAAATAACAAGTATTGGACCCATCTTGCATATTTTGGAAAATTCAAATTATAAGAGAGCATGCTCTTGTCTATTTGAGCCTAATTAGAAATCTAGACCCTTGAATCCTTTCTAGTCTTTTAGTTTCTCTTCTAGTGAGCCTTCCATTGAGGGAAAAACTATGTAGAAATGACTCAAGTGGGAATAGTTGACCTATTCAATCCAACCCACTATAATCAAATACCTCTTATTGAGATGAAATCCTCAAAAGATGTAGTTATTCTATTCTATTTACTATGATGAGTGGTCGGTCAGCTAAATACCTTAGTAACAAAGGATTGGACATCCTTCTACTTTGACTCTATGATTAGACAGAATCATATATTTTCCTAAGAATAATATACTGACTTCATTTTATTTTGTCAACCTGGGAGCATAAGCTTGAGAGGGTGGCTACAAAGTATATGCTCTAATTTCTCTTTAAGTCATTACAACTAAAATAGAAAAGGAATGTTGAAGGAAACTAAGCTAGGAATTGAAACAATATTTTGTCTTAAAGATAAGGTAATGTTGAAAACTAGTAAATCTATTTATGCACCTATGTCGTAGGAATAGTTCAATAATTCTATTATGGATGGCTATAGGAATAGAAAAAGTCTACTTTTCCAAGTAGTAAAAAAGTAAATAAAATCTATTCTAACAAAGAAGTTCACTCACCAAGTGGGCCCCCTTAGATGAGTGAACAAAAAGAAGGTCAAGACTAAAGGTGGAAACTTGAACTTTGTATTCTATTCATTCATAGTAAGAGATTACATCTGAAAACAAGATTACACAGTGCTAAACAAATAATCTATTCTATCTTCCTTCTAGCTAAGCCAAAAAAAATCTCTTTTCAAAGCTACAACAAGCATTATTTAAACGAAAGCTACAACAACTTCCTACTTCTATGATCACTCCATCAACAAGGATCAATTACTAATCATAAAGTTTACAATAGAAATAACATTAACTACCTTTTAACTCCTCCAAGAATATAGTAGATTGAAAAAGCTATATTCATGTGCTACCATAACGAAAATCACACAATAATCTACTTGT
This sequence comes from Cupressus sempervirens, assembly GCA_028749045.1. NCBI lineage: Eukaryota > Viridiplantae > Streptophyta > Pinopsida > Cupressales > Cupressaceae > Cupressus > Cupressus sempervirens. The sequence continues at coordinate 472,715,872 of CM053784.1, forward strand.
TGTGGTGATTCATCAATATGCTCGGCTTTGGCTTAGCATTGAAATATTGACCTTAATATACATGGTAAGTACCTACAAAACATTTAAATGCAACAATATATATATATATATATATATATATAATTAATGCTAGAAAAGGTATAATGTTCAAATTGTCACTCTTTGCAAATCCTATGGCTATAGGAAGGAACCTACCCAAACATAGCATGTATAAGGAAATATTTATCATCATGTAATGTTCCTTCATTAAACTATAGAAGTCCATAGGTTCAAGAAAATACTACATATTTGAACAATCTATACTTCAATCTTCATGTCTTAACATATAGATAATATATTAAAAAAAACATAAGTTTTTTTTCTTAAACCATAGAGTCATAAAATGTTTCTTGAATGATAATTGTCTAAAAATAAGATAAAAGGTTCTCAAAATAATGGTTTTTAGAGGCTCATCATTCCCCCCAACTAATCTATTGCTAGTCTCCAACAATCATGAAGTTCCTAATCTAGGCTCACCCTCTCAAGTCACTAAGTGTCCTTTCACCTAGCTCATTCTTCACATAATCAAAGTAACCATAATTTGTCCTAAGCCTCTTCTAGTGCCAAACTTCAGTAGTTATGTCATGATCTTTTGCATTTTCATTTGCTACTAGTAGTGGCTACAGGAGAACTGGGGGCTAATACCTTAATGGCAACCAATGTTTACATTAATTTCTCCCCAAGTCAATATACCAAGGAAACCTAATTATAGCAAGAGTCAAGTTTTGTGTAGGGTGGGGTTCTCTTATTTTTAGATCATGTGGCATTCTAACCCATCATTGTCTTGAGGCAACTATTATTGTTTCACCATTCTAAGATAAGTGTTGTTCCCAACCTGTAAAGGCCTATTATCTAACTGTACTCACCTTACCAAGTCCTGCAGGATTACCCAAAATAGAAATCCAATCCAACTATGTTTGTCTAGAATGTTGAACTTCCAGTCTGAAAAAAAGGGTGTTTTCATCTCATTCTTGTGGTAGGGTGCAACTTGATGTTCTCTACTTATTTCATTATTTATCCATGACATTGCTTCCTTTAACTACACATCACCTACATATAGGACAGGGTTCCATTCAATGTCATTGGGCACTACTAGATTGTGAAGATATAATTCACATAGTAAATTTTTCAAAGCCATAGGAATAGATCAAAATGCATCGTAAAACTCATGGAGTGTAGAGAAAGAGGGGTTAAGACCTTCCACAATTCTAGTCAATTTATAATTTTCAAATTTTTCTTTAAGAAACAAAGCATATATAGGTGATGGTGACCTACATTCTATTAACTTAAGAATCAATTAGGTGATATGCTCAATTCTTCTCTTTAGAACTTCATTCCGATTTGAACTTTGTTTCAACTGGAAACTCTTCTCACCAATAACATGCTTTAATTTTTCTTTCTCCAATTTCCATTGATCTCTTTCCCGTAATAGCTATTGAAACAAATTAATTCCTATGGACAAAGGTGTAGACAAATCTAGTGGTGGAAATGGCTTGTGATTAAAGAGGTCTATCCATTCAGGTGCCAAATGGTGAGTTTTGTTGACACTCTATAGTTTGGAGTACCCTCCTTTTATCATGAGAATAGTTTTTCCCTCTTTTTCTTCCCTACTAGATTCTGTGGCTACTATAGCTAATGTATCTAACCCTTCTTGATCCACTTTTTTCTAGTACTTCTTTAATAATTTCAGGTCTAAATTCTAGATAATCCTCTAAAGGGAGTACTACAAAATTTTCACTAATGTCTTGCATAGTAAGGTTTCTTCAAATTCCTTAGACATTTCAAGCTCACCAAATTCCTTATCATTGTCAATAAGTACATAATCAACACTATAGCTTCCAGTTGTTGATTATGGGTTTTGCTCTTAGTTTCATTGGCTTCAGTTTGCTACAATTTTTCCTTTGGAGAGGACTCCTTTTCAATTTTAGACACTTTAGGGGTAACTATGGGAATAGAGGCTTCTGGAACCCCACTCTTAAAGAGTCTCACACTTCACCTCATGGCTGGTGTTAACAAGCATGGCAGATTCTTTTGTTTCCTCTTGCTTATAGGTATTTCCACTATAGGCACTTCAAGAGGTTTTTCTAGATCTTTCTCCACTTGAGAGTATAGGGGTTCATTAAGGTTACTCTCCTCATCCGATTGTTCTAGCCTTTCTACTTTAGGATCCAAAATTTTACATTTGTCTTTCTTAGTGGAAGACCTATTTTCAATAGATGATGGGGCCTTAGGAGCATGAGCAACTTCTACATTTTTTCTTTTCTTTTTGCTGACAATGGAGGGTTTAGCCTTGTAAAATATCTTCTTAGTTTGTCTAAGACTAGAGGGAGAAGCTTTAGGAAAATTTTTAGCTATGGGGACAATTTTACAGAAACCTATGGATGTTCTTTCCCTTTGTCCTACACCCTAGCCTCTAGGGCCAACCAACCTAGGCTCTACCTCTTTTAACTATAAGAAATCCTCGACCTAATTGCTTGCTTATTTAATTCCCTTTCTACAATTAATTTTATTAAACCATGGTGAGAGATAGATCAATCCCTTCCTATCTACACTAAAGAATCTTGATTCTTAATAATGTTAAATAAAAAATTTGGAAGGTTTACTTGTCTATAATCATGTCGTAGGTGAGCCAACATTTTGAAATGTAGGGCATGCACGTATTTGTAACATCCCTCACATGTGAAATACTAGATGATAAATGTGCAAAGTTGAATAAACTCCATTGGCAAGGATAGCCTAGAAGTACCTTGTTTCTTATCAATGTCCAATGGTGGGTCCTAGTGTATCTCAAATTGTGCCCTATCTATCTTTAGGTCAAACTATTTCTCCCAATTTTTTCCTTCCTATGGCAACCCAGTGGCTATCAGCTATCACCTCTTTTGAGAACTCAATTATCAAACCTTTAACCATAGAAATGTCATCCCTTAAGGTGGTGATGAATTCAAGAGCTACCTCTTCATCAAATACATTCAAACTAAGACAATAATCCAACCATCCCCTTCTCCTAAACATTTCACAGCTAACTGCATCTCCTAAAAGAACTCAATGATCAATGGGCTCATTCCTTTGTATACCTCCACCCATGGTTAATTTCAGTTGAATTATAGAAAAAAAACCTAATTTTTCAAAACTTAGTGGATCAAGGTGTTGGGACTCAAAATTGAAGCCTCGATTTTGAGTACCATTAAGAAAATTAAGCCCTATAAATGCTTTTTGATGCATATATACCTGGCTATCCATTTGAGGCCCATGAGGTGTTTAATAATTCTAAAACCATGCATTCAATACATCTATGTGTTTTATGAAGTTAGATTTTCATTCTGAGCCGTTTCGTGAAGTTCTATTTTGAGCAATTGTCAAATTTGCATTTTTGCCTGTGTCAAACAACAACAGGAGGTTGTGTTTGGAATTGAATATCTTGCACCCAGTAATGTTTCATGAATCACCACTTTGGGAGTATTTAGTGTCCATACCAAAGAGTCTATGTTTCATATTTTGATTCATTTTTAATCTGTTTGACTAGGTTTTGAATCGCTCAAAGTTAGTCATTTATTGATGTCATGCTAATGTAAATTGTTCATAATTCTGGAAGGCCCTGTTTGACTTAATATAAATTTGATCCAATTTTAAAAATGCTAAAATTTCTTTTTTGTTGCATTTTAGAGGTTAGAAACTTATTATGTTTCAATTTTGAGCTTATGATGAATTTGTTTGATTAGTTTTCGAACGTGATTTCAAATACAATTTGTAACTTTTTACTAGTGTCAGTAAGTGCAGATTTGTCAATACCCCTATTTGTGATGTCATAATTTGAAATTCATGATAGGTGAGATAAAATGGATTCTACCACTATGTTGTACTCTAAAAATACTTCAAGTGTGGCAATTTTCAAGTCTTGATGAATCCGTCTGCACACTTTTCCAGGTCCATTCCATTTGCAAAAAATACTTTTCTGCCAGTGTTTCTGATTTGCAATTTTGAGTAGCCCACTTTAACTGCTTTCCATTTGTACCCAATTATTCGTCATGAGACCTTATCAAAATTTTATACTCTCCTCATGATAGAGAACCAACACCCCATTTTTCATGCCCCCAAGTATCCATTTACCCAATTTTCAAAGCCAAATCTAAAAGCATTTTATGGTTTTCTGACTTGTTTTCTTGTAGGCAATTTTAAAGGGGTAACTTTGATAGTCAATATCTTTTGATTGAGAATTTTTTGTGAGACAATATTTGACGAGGTAAAAGTGTGTAGGAAAGAGATTCAGTGTTGTTGATTTTAGAGCTTAGTTATTTGTTTGGGTCAGTTTTTAAAGACAATCAACAAGCCCTGCTAGCTAAAAATCATAATCTACAAGAAAGTGATAAAACTCCCTGCTAGCTAAAAATCATAATCTGCAAGAAAGTGATAAAATGAGTTTTAATTGGCAATTCAGTGATGGATTTTGATTTGGATCTGCATCAAATGATCAATTGGTCACTTTGACATTTCAAGTGTTTATAAACAAAATTTTTTTTAGCCAGAGCCACTTTGAGGCCCAACTAACTTTGTCTGAATGATAGGGTAGGTTTGAGGATGTTTTATGATGACTTTGATCATTATGTTGTTTCAATGCAAAACATGTTTCTAATCAAGCTAGGGATGATGGTTTACTTTACGCTACTTATGGAACCCCCAAATACATTGCCTCTAAAGTCACCAATGATAAAAGTTATGATGGGGCAACATCAAACTTGTGATCATGTGGTGTTATCATGTTTGTTTTGATGGCAAGGTATTTTCCTTTTGATGGTTCAAATCTCATGACATTATATAAAATGATTTAAAATATATATTTACCTGAGATTGTAGAAAATGAATGGTTTTTGGGGAACTTCTAAAGGAATTTTTAAGAAATCACTTGATTTGAAGCTTTCTTTTATGAATACTATGTTGGAAGTTGAAAATTTTCAAACATATTTCAATGGTTCCCCACTCATAAATTGGACTATAATGTTGCATTTAAATCTAATTGTCTATCTTCCTCTTTTTTAGCATCTGGTTTTTTTTTTTTTAAGGCCACAAATAGAGAGAATTGTCCTATTACAACTGATACATGGACTATCATACTGATCCAGTATGGAAGAGCTAGCTTTACAAACCTTGTTTTAAATAAATTTGAAGAAATGAAAGCTAATAAATGCAAGCCTAATCTAAGTACATGTAAACTTCTTATTACATTTCTTTATGGAAAGAAAGGAAGAAATATAATGATAGCAATCAAAAACATGGAAGCCGCTTCAGAGAAGGAAAATATGTGGAGAGGTACGGTAGCATAGCAGGGGATCAGCTCTCACATTAGAAAGTGGGGATGCTTGAACAAATTTGAAGGGGATAGGATAGTTGAAAGAAGCCCACAATTTATGCATACTTCACAATAGACTGTTAGCCAAACATGGTGTAAGAAGAAGCAACATGGACAGGAGGTAGACCATGCAAATGAAGTCCACACAAGGGAGCCAAAGGTGCCCATGATGAAGAGGGCATGGTAGTAGTTGAGAGAAAGTAGTAGGGAAAACTTTCATGGGACTGGACCACATTAGGAAAGGGAGATGCCAGAGGCAGAGTTTAGCTAAAACATTAAAAGGAGAGTTATATGAAGCTACCTAAGATGACCATCGTGGGTGGTGAAAAACATAAGGGGAGAATACAACATATGAAAGAGAAGACTACCATGCCAAGTAGGGGATCTTGGAAGAAGATAGAGGAGCCACAACATAGAAGAAAGCTACCAATCAAGAGCAGACCCACTCATAAAAGGGCAAAGAAAATGGCCAAAAGAGCATTCATGCCAAAGGGCAAGGAAGAAACTTGCAAAATTTAAGATGCACAACACATTGTAAGTAAGAGAAGAATCCATATTACCCAGCATGGAGGAAACCATGGTCTCTTGGTAGACGTCTATGCAGGTGAAAGGTTTTGGAGAAGCGAGTTATGCATTAACTATGAAAGTAGAGGTATTCCCATTATCCCATATTGATTATATGCATAAACATGGAAATGTTTAAATATAGAAACACTTAATAAGCATAGTGTCTTAAAGACATTGGCCCTTTGGAAAGGTAGTAGGTTTATGGTGGGTCTGACCTAGTCACTGATAGCTAGAGGCAACCAGATAAATTTTGAACTAGCATGCAAGTAGAGGCTCGCTGGATGGAAAAGTTAGAAAGGTGCTAGAAAAGTTAAGAATCTAGGAAGGTGCCATGTCGCCACTAGAAAATGGCAAGGCTTTCTGGCATGCAACATGGTTACCTCCTAGAAAGTTGAAATTTTGACTAGTGACCTCCTAGAAAAGAAGAATTCTAGTGAAGTGTGAAATTTGGCAAGCAGGCTGATGAAATGGCAAACTAACATGGCAGTCCAGATCTCATAGATGAACTAGATGGTGACATGTGGCAAGAGGTGGACAAAGTATAATGCCAAATGGCCCTGTGTGGTAGGTAGATCTCACTAATGCATAGGATGGTGACACATGGAAAATCTAACAGTGGTCACCATGTTTCCAAGATAAAGATGCACGATAGTTAACATGGCGACATAGTGACCAACTAGGTTGCAGTGACATGTTGCTGATGTGGCAACCTAAGAACAAAATAGAGGAATACACATGGTAGCCAGGTGATGTGGTGGTGACACATCAGAGTGAGGTGGATGATTTTAACGGTGACACGTGGTAGAGGTTTTTGAAGTGGCATGCTTCCCAAGGTCCTAGCATGGCAGAGAGTGACATGTGTCATTGTTGTGGTATTCACAACACATGCCCCATTCCTCACTAGGAATGGGGACCCCTTACTTTTTTTGACTCCCAGACTCTCGATTCGAGAGTTGGAAGAAGAAAATTTGTTTATAAGTTGCATCAAAATCCAAAAAAAAAAAAAAAATTAAAAAAAGAAATTTTAAAAAAAGAAATTTAAAAAAAGAAAAAATCACAAAAAAAATTGAAAATAGTCAAAAACACAAAAGCATTTAAAAATGGAAAATTTTCAATATATATATATATATAACTTTAAGAAAAATATATATATAATCAAAAAAATAAAAAATAAAAAATAAAATAAAATTTAAAAAAGTTTCATATGTCCATAAGTACACGTGTGCATGGGCTATGCGCAACATGCGTCGGTGCAAGCACCGAGATGTGCCCCGCACAACCTGATGTGGCTAGGGTTATAAAATCCCCCTACCTCACCCAAGAATTTTGTAAGCCATTGTTTGGTCAATTGTTTGTTTTGGCATCACAATGCAAGGTATGGAAGGGTTTTTTTTCCCTTAAGGTGCTAAGCACTATCACCAAATGCACTATGTGCTATCATCACATATGCCAAGTGGTAGTCGAGCTAAGTAGCGACAACATCACTTAAACCTATGCCTGCACCAAGTTTGGTCACAATGCTAGTCACTTGAACTTGCATTGTGCCAAGGTTGGCCATGGTGCTAGTCACTTAAACCTACACCCGTGCCAAGGTTGGATGTGGCACCACTTCGGTTCATGCCTATGCTAAGTGGTAGCAGCATCACTTAAACCTATGCCTATGCCAAGGTTGTTGTGGCACCACTTCAGTTCATGCCTATGCTAAGTGGTGATGGCATCACTTAAACCTATGCCCGCACCAATGATGGTTGCAGTGCCACTTCAGTTCATGCCTGCACTAAGTGGCGGCGGTGTCACTTAAATACTTTGCACCCATGCCAAGGTTGGCCACGGTGCCACTTCACTCTGCGCCCCCACCAAGCTTGGCTATGACACCACTTTAGTTCATGCCCACACCAAACTAGGGCCACAACACCCATATCAAACCCTTCAAACATGCATGCCCTTAAGTTTTTTTGTAATATATATATATATATATATAAAGCTTTGAGAGAAAAATTTAAAACAAAAAATAAATAAGTCCCCTAGGGGGATTTTTTTTTTTTTTTTTTACTTACATCATTTTTTCTTTTTTTCTATCTAATGATTTATCATATTTTATTTTCTCATAATGCACAAGTAACTGTAATGAGATCAAACGGTGTCTACATCTGGAGTAGTAGTGAAACCCCTTGTTTACAAGTTCCAAGACATACCCCCAAAATCAAGGTTACTCGATAAGTATGCTGAGATCAAAGACACTGACCTTAAACACATAGACTTGGGAAAATTCTTAAGAGTTTGCAATAGTATGATAGAAAGGTCAACCCTAAGGTTTGCATTAATCTATTTTGGATTAGTGAATGCAGCATCACATCTAGGGTCTATGTAGTCAGCTAAGTTGGTCATGACCCTATCTTGGTATTTTGTTCCCGATGAGAGGGTGGTTAAGAGTGTCACCAGAGAAGTGGTATTAGATTTGTGACCTAATAACATTAAGTGAATCTTCCATCTTCCCAGAGTCGATCAATTCATTTGACTCTCCTATGAGGTAGTTGAAAGATGGTATAAAGATCATCACCAAGAAGCCATCAACATCATACATTACTTGTACTTCATGGAGAAGCCACCTTGGGGAAAGACAATCAACAAAGTGGATATGAATCAGGGATACATGAAGGATGACATCAGATACTCTATCATTCTCTTGAGTAGAGTCATGGGCTAACCTATAGCAATTCATCTCACTCCATTCATGGTCAACTTCATAGAGACCATCAAGCATGCAAAAACACCACTAGATTGGACCACCACACTTAGTGAGAACTTGTGTGAGCAACTGAGGATAGTAAAGGACAAAAAGAAGTTCTATATGACTTTTTATGTCGTGTACCTACTAGTAGCTAGGTCAATGAACTATCCTAGGTTATACAAGAAAGGCAGTATGCAAGTCACCAATGCTTGGCCATACATAGTCTCTGCTCAGTTGGTGAAGAAGAAGCTCTCACCATAGAGGAAAGAGTACATAATCGTAAATGATGCTTTCATCTTTGTGATCTTTTGATTCATCAAAGGGGACTATGGGAAGATTTTTTTTGAGGAAGCCAAGGCAAAAATCACAGCTCTCAGAGCATATTTCATACAGTTTAGGACATTTACATATATTCAAGTAAATCGGAAGAAATTCCTGAGGTACCCAAGTGACAAGTTGGTCCTAATAGAAATATCTCAGTAGATTGAGTCAACTTATGAGAGGATCAAAAGACAACAAAGACCTTGTTGTGAGTGGTCATTGGTCATACGAGCATATCAGGTTAAGAGGAAATAAGATATCTTGACTTTTGAGTGGGAATGGGAGAACTACCCTCTTGAAGAGTAAAACTCTCCTCAACCATTCTTTGACAATGTTGGTAAAGTGGAAAACCTAGCAAGGAATGATTTTTGTCATGAGGATGCCATTGAAGATCATTGGATGAATGCCATGAACAACTATGATGTCCACATCAGAGACTATTATAGGATGACTTTGTATTTAGCAGAGAAGGCTCTCAATTTGACCATCCCTGATGAGATAAGGCTACAAGACTCCAAGGAACTACTAGATCCCCTATTCAATGTAGATAAAGTTGGTGAGAGACCCATTATAAATGTAGAAGTTGATGGAGAGGAAGGAGATGATATCAATCATCGAGCAAGACATGCCATTCGAATGACAAAGAGTTGGATTAAGAAGCCTTTTCCACTCGATCTAGTTTTAGATATAGTCATCTTCTACAAACATGCTCATCTAGAAAGGGGTAAAGGAAAGAAAGTCACTATTCCTACCTTTGCACTCCAATCTCCTATCAGGCCTAAAATAGTCTACCAGCTTGATCACCTAGTGGGATATTATCACCCATCAGAGAGAAAGGGAAAGAGGAAGAGAGCCTCTCCTCAAAAGATTTAGATGGAGCCTATTGTAGAATAGGTCTCTTCCTAGCAATGGGAGCCAAGTCCACAAGAGCCCCAAGATGGTGGAGCTACCCAAATCCAGGTTGAAATTTAGTTGCCTCCAGTTGTGTCAAGCCAACCAAAAGAGGGAGAAATTCCAAAAACCTCTACTCCTCCTATGCAAGAATAGTCTACTTCTCCTATGGTTTCGAAGAGACAAAAAAGGATCAAGGTTAGGATGAACAAGATGCAAAGAGTTAGGAAGAGATTAGTGCCTAATCCATCAGTTCCTGAAACCATTCCAGAGGAAGAAATAGATGAGGAAGAAATGAAATTATATGAGGAGGAAGAACAAGTGCCCCTACAAAGAAGAACTTGGTTAACAAAAGCCACAAAGTTGGAAAGAAGAAAGAGTATCATGAGTACCCTACCACCCACCCAAGTAGAACTTGTAGAATTCTCTTCTTTAGAAGATGAAGTGTAGCAGTGGGTGAATGAGTAAAGGGAGCAAAGTGAAGATGTTCTCTCCATCTCAGATTTTGATTTCATGCCCGTGTGTATGGAGTTAGTTGGAGGTAAGATCATGGACACCCCTACAGGTGAACTCCAATAGAAAGACTAGATGCAGATGCCACCAGAGACACAGGGTCCTGATCTCACTCCATCTCCACTATGGATTATGGTGGTAGATAAGGGTTCAGTCACTCCTCCACCTCTGAGTTCAAAAGAGGAACATGTTAAAAAAGAACCATCATTACAAGAGCAACCAGAACCAAGGGTTACTGATGAGGCATCAAAATAGGCATAGATAGTAGAATATGCACAACAACCTTCTCAACATGTTGAGGACCAAACTATAGGATCTACAAAAATTTAGACTACAGAAGAAGAGTCCTCATAGTAGGAGACTCTAAATAAGAGTGATAAAGGGAAGGAGGTAGTTGAACACACCCCTTCATCATCTAGAGCCAATGTTGTAGAGAGACACATCCCAAGATGGTTCTGTAAAGAAATAATGGGAAGTACCAAGCATTAGTTTCATGCTTCAGAGGATGACATTTGTGATATTGTAGAGATCTTGAACAAGCCTAAGTCTCTATTACATGATGCAATACCATTTGCATTCATCACTACCACATGGAACTAGGACTTATTTGCACAAGTGTTTCACCCTCCTGAAGGTACAGATGCAGAAGTTATTAGTCTTGAGGACTATCAAGTGAAAGATATTATGTTGGGAAAGCCTACACGGGATACCACTTGACAGATGATGACTATGGGAGTCAAAGATGTTCTCAAGCACATTGAATAGGATGAGATTGAAATTAGAACACTTCAAAGGTAAGTTGAGATCCTAAAGAGATATCCAGCCAAAGTTTTTGGTCCTCTTGATCCTCAATGCCCCAAGGAGACTCTAAATACCATTCTTAGAGAAGGTGAAGGTGTACGGCTCAACCCATTTTTGAAAGCTTGTCAGGAATGGTGAGACAACCTTGAGGATAAAGGTGTCACTATAATCATAGGAAGTTTGAATTTTTTGCATGCTATGCAAGAGAATGTTGATCAGATCATGGCAATTTTTAGGTAGGACTTTAGTATCATAGATTAGGTATAGGCATGGAGCAAAGATTTGTAAACTCTACAAGCCATAAAAGGGAAAAGGTACCACATTCTGATTGATTTATACATCAGAGAAGAGCTAGACATGATAGATGATTGGATAGAGAATATTTTGGATGGAAATAAAGGGATGAAAACATTGCATGATGAGATACATAGGCTCAAGGACCAAGTCCGAGAGAAAATTTTGGAAGCAAAAAAGTTGTATAGTGATGCATGCTTGGACATCATTGAAGATGAAGAATGAGAGAAGGTGTTTCTAGTTGAGGTATTAGTGGAGAATTTCAAGAAGACTTTAGAGGAAGCATCCAGTGATGAAGACATTAGACAAGCCTTCAGGACAGAGGAAGCATTGTTAGAGTTGGACACTAAACTCAGAGATTTTGCAGAGACTCGAATTGAGGTGGACAACTATAGACAGAAGGTCAAGGATAAGTATGTGGCTTTAGATCTTCCAAAAGCTACTAAAATTATTGAGATGATAGATAAATTGAAGGGAAAACATCCAAACATAGCTTTGGGATGAAGATGAACAAAACCCAGATGCCAGAATTTCAATTTTGACACTTAGTAAAATTTTGAGTATTTTTGACCCAGTCGAGGTCCACAAGTCCGTAGCTCTATAGGTCCATAGCTCCATAGGTCTGCAGCTCTATAGGTTCATAGCTCTACAATTTAGAGGTGTACTAACAGTTGACTACCAATTACAAAAATAGCACTTTCTATGCACCGGGAGTGCATTTTGATGGCAAGTTAACTCCGACACACACCTAGTGAAGGGCTAGCTTCTATTTTTGGTGTCTCCATGTACTTCCACTTTGATTGATGGCTTCCTCCTACTTTCTCTCTCATTTCTTCTTTTTTTTTGATATGTAAAGGGCTCATGCATCCAAATAATGAGTAAAACATGGATGGAGTCCCTCTAAGCGCCAGATTAGTTGATAGTCTGTAAATATTTAGTTTATTTTTATTGTTAAAATCATTTTATTTCATGAAAGATATCTCTCACTCTCAACACAAATTGAGGAGATGATTTCTTATAAATACCCCATTGTAAAATGTAACAAGGGCCACCATTATTATGCAATAAAATTATGCTTTTGGTGCTTGCATTTGGAGTGTAGTTATTCTTGTCTGAATGTGTCATTGTTTTGTGAATTTTATTCATGAGATTGTGATTGAGCCAAAGGTTTTTTGGTTTTGCAATCTTTCAGTTCTAGTGTTTGCTATAGATATATGAATTCTACTAATGTAACAAGCTTGAGAAGAGATCACTCGATTACGTATGGATAGCTTTTTGTCTCGCATGCATGTACTTTTTGTGGCCTTGTGATTTGATGAAGAGTGAAACATCATTCAATTTGTTAAAGATTCTCACCGATGATTGCATCAATAGATTCTAGTAAGCACTACTCCTATTTTTATTGGTTTCCTACCAATTTCTTTGAAGGTTTAACTCACAATGTGTTGTGTTTTGTAGCTTATGTTTGTTTAGGATTTCAATTTCAAGTCATTTCAATTTCATGTTATTTGCTTTCAGTTTTTCTATTTTCTTTACTAACCCCCTATTAGAATAGGACCTCATAGTAGCTGCATTGTTAGAGTTACATTCATTAAAAAGTAGAAATTAAAAAAATATTGTTCTTTTGGTGTAATATTTTGAAATAGTGAATAGATTTACTTCGATTCTGAGATAAAAGAGTTTTTTGAACTAGCAAAGGCCTCCTTGTGAACACTCACATTTATCTTCTACTGAGTGGATTTTGATACGTCTTAAGAAAAACACTAAAGCTTGGAGTGGATCCTTAAAAAGATTTTCTTTTTAAGAGAGGAATTACACAATGGATTCCTATCATTGATCTCATGCAAAATGAATGCCCAACAAAAGTGGTGCTAGAAGGAGGGCCACAAACCAAAGAACATACTCCTAAAAACAAAGAAAATTTGACAAAGTTTTGAAATTTTTGCACTCTTGCAATAATCTGCACTTTGTACAAGTTTAGAAAATACTTCTAATTTTTTTAGAAATTTAGGTACGTAGGTCCATAGGTTTGCAAGTCTACAGGTATGTAGGTACGCAGGTCCATAGATCTATAGGTCTGCAAAACTCTGTAGTGCGCAAAATTTAGAGAGGTGAGAAAGTGTACTTCTGTAGAGGTGCACTTTTTCCAAATTTGATGCAAGCTAGATGATATTGATCCAAAATCCCCATTTTAGTGAGCATTAAGGTCTATGCCAAGTACACACAAGTTTCTCGAGCTTACCCACTTTTGTAAACTACATAGTGACAAGGGAACATTCCTAGTTCAACCACTTTCTTTCAAACTTTCATCATCTTCTTCAACTCCACCTCCACTCTAACCATCTAGTGAACCACCACATACTCCAATAGCTACTCCCCAAAAACCACCATTAGGTCCACCAAATCCTCTAATGGCCTTTTTTGTAAACACTGTAGACTCACCAATAAACTTGAGAGGTGCACTCCATGACCTTCCAAAGAATCTTGAGAAGTTTTTCCCAGGATTCATCTATGGTTAAACTTGAACTGTTGAAGATCATGTCAAAGTTTTCAAAGAAATTTGCAACTAAAAGCAAGTGGTTAATGAGGATGTGGCTCTTCATTTATTTCCCTACTCTTTGGGGGAAATTACCTTCAATTGGTATGTCAATTTGCCACCTAGATGGATCGAAGATTGGGATACATTTGAAAATTTGTTTTTGGAATAATTCAAAACATTCATCAATCTAGTTGTGATACATAAACAATTCATATCAATCAAAAGGGACCTAGTTGAGATAATTTCATGCTTCAACCATCACTTTCATATGGCCAACTACAAGTTGGAAATGCATACACCATACTGGTTGAAGTCACTTTTTAGATTTATTTGAATGCTATGGACCATCTTACTATGATCTTTCTAAGAAGACTTCCTGTAGTGAATATTGACGCATTAGACAAAGTCTTTATAGAAGTGATCACATTCACGAAGCAAGCTAATCCTAATGGAGGAGGAATGATGCTTCCAGCACATGCAATCCCTACAATGCCAACATACCCCATGGGAGCACCCACCGTGCCTAGCCAGTTCATACCTATGAACCCAATTCCATTACTGTAGGCACCCCACTCCAAAAACTCAAGAAATAACATATCTAGGGTATGAGCCTCCAAAAATAGCTTTCTTTGAATAGAAAGTGATAGTTCCTATGGAAGCAGATAACAATCTTCTTTCAAAAGTTGGTCAAATGAAGAAGACCATGTTACAAATGAATAATGAGCTAACACATCTTAGGTTGTCACAAGGAAAAAATAACAACTTCCAAAGGAATAATTTTGGCCCCTACAACAACAATTTTGGTCAGAATTACAATAGGAACTTCAACAATAATAGTAACAACAATGATGCAAGAAATAACAATGGCAGAGGAAACAACTTCAATCCTCCTAATCACAATAATGGCTTCCAAAGGAAAAATCAACAATGGAACACTTGACTAAATAATGGAATCATTCCTACTAATAACAACAACAACAACATTCAGTATGCTAATATCAATCAGTATGATGATAGCCAAAATGTGCCTAGCAATGATGGTTCATACTACAATGGTAGTTAGCTAGTAAATCAAAACTCACAAGTAAATGAAAATCCTCCTCCTATTCAATTCAATGTGATACTATTGGAATCTTATGATTCTACATAGAATACACAAGTGGAACAAAAAGAAAATGAGGAATTCTCATTCCCATTTAGCCAAGAACTAGATCTTCAACATGATGAGATGTTTGCCTTTAGAAATGACAATCGGAATACATACAATCTTAGAAATAGAAAGGATCCCTTGATAGATGGAATTCCTCCTAGTTTTCAACCAACTCCACCTAATCCAAGAGAAAATAACAATCTGCCACCAATAAGACCAGTCCAGGGAGGACAATAGTATCAAAATCAAGTAAACATACCAACAATATTGAAGAACCCCACTTGGTCTACTAAAAAGTACAATGTAGTAGAAGATCTAAAGAAAACTAAAGCCAATATTTCCATGTTCAACATGTTGTAGAATTGTCCACAACAAAGAGAAGCACTCATGAAGACATTGGATAATACAAAGGTTTTCCACAATACAAATTCTATCCCTCAAAAGATAGTGCCCCAACAAGTAAATAATACAGAAGTGATGCCTAGTATGTTCAAAGACAAAGTTGAGGTACCCCTATTTTTGCTGACTATAAGGATATATGGGAAGAATCTTCACAATTGCCTCATTGATTCAGGAGCTTCATGTAACGTAATGTCATTATCAATAGCTCAAAGGCTAGGAGTTAATCCTCAACCCTCTAATAGAGTGGTGATATAGTTGGATAAGATAGAGGTAAAAGGCATTGTAGTATTGAAAGATGTGTGGATACAGTTAGCAATTGATCCTCAAATCTAGGATGTTATCGACATACATGTGGTCGAAATCCCAGAGACATATGGATTACTTCTAAGTAGAGAATGGAAAAAATGTCTGAGAGGATGGTTCTCTATAGACTTCACTCAATTATGGTTGCCATGGAAAGGATTGAACAATCAAATCAAGATAGATGTTGAGCCCAAATTGAAAACAATGACTACAGATTACAATGCCTCGAATGAGATAGCATTCTTACAATTGGATTTGGGTTCATACAAAGTGATGGTATTAGATATGGTTCCAAACCATACACCTCAAGACCAGAATGAAGAACCTAAGGTGTTGGAACCCAAAAGTGAAACTATGACACAGTTCATAGATAGTATGGTGACTAATTTACAATGTTTAGGAGAAGAAACTGACCCTAGCATCCTCCTCCTTTTGGGATTTTGTCGATTACACAAAGTTAATCACTCTAAATTTGAATGTTCATCATGTCAAGAAGCAGTTGCGAAGGTATTGACCCACATGATGGAAAACAAGGATACAAAGACCTCAATAGATGAACTCATAGAGAGTCAAAATTTTGTGAACTCATCCCACCTTATTGAAAAGTCTAAAGAAGAAAGTGAAGATGTAAATGTATCATACAGTGATACCTCTTCAGATGGTGGAAGTATGTCTTCTCCTCCTCTAGGGATGATTAAAGTTCAAAGAAGAAGATGATATGTGAAAGGTAAAAGATGGACTTTAGTAGTCATTCATCCTGAACCTAAAGTTAAGGAAATCAAATAGTTGATAGGGGAAATTTGAGATAAACAAGAAAAACACACACTCCCTCTATCTACAAGTTATGAAGGGGACTCATCAAGTCCTGCACAAGGAAAGTTACAATGGGTTCCTAAAAAATAATCATTCAAGGTTCAAGTGAAAGAAAAGTTAAGGAAAAATAAGCACAAAGTTAGAAAACCCAAGGAAAATGCAATTTGGACACTCTACTTTGATGGTTCTAGGTGCAAGATGGGAGCCAGTGTAGGTATCAATTTGGAAAACCCAAGGAAAATAATGAGAAGTGCCAAGCATCAATTTTGTGCTTCAGTGGATGACATTTGTGATATTGCAAGGATCTTGAACAAGCATGAGTCTCCATTACATGATGCAATGCCATTTACATTTGTCACTACCACACAGAACCAAGATTTATTTACATAAGTGGCTCACCCTCTTGAAGGTACAAATGCAAAAGTTATTAGTCTTAAGGACTATGAAGTGAAAGATATTATTTTGGGAAAGTCTACATTGGATACAACCCAAAAAATGATGACTATGGGAGTCAAAGATGTTCTCAGGCACATGGAATAGGATGAGATTGAAATCAGAACACTTTGAAGGCAAGTTGAGATCCTAAAGGGATATCTAGCCGAAGTTGTTGATCCTCTTGATCTTGAATGCCCCGAGGAGACTCTAAATACCTTTCTTAGAGAAGGTGAAGGTGTATAGCTCAATGCATTTTCAAAAGCTTGTCAGGAATGGTGAGATAGCCTTAAGGATAAAGGTGTCACTATAATCAAAAGAAGTTTGAAGTTGTTGCATGCTATGCAAGAGAACATTGATAAGATCATGGAAATTTTGAGGTAGGACTTCAGTATCATGGATGAGGTAGGGGTATGGAGCAAAGATTTTCAAACTCTACAAGCCATAAAAGGGCAAAGGTACCTCATTCTGATTGATGTATATACCAAAGAAGAGCTACACATAATAGATGATTAGATAGAGAAGATTGCAGATGGAAATAAAGTGATGGAAACATTGCATGATGAGATACACATACTCAAGGACCAAGCCCAAGAGCAAATTTTGGAAGTAGAAAAGTTGTACAGTGATGCATGCTTGGACATCTTTTAAGATGAAGAATCAGAGAAGTTGTTGCCAAAGAGGTAGTAGTGCAGAATTTCAAGAAAAAATTAGAGGAAGCATCCAATGATGAAGACATCAGACAAGCCTTCGGGATAGAGGAAGTATTGTTAGAGTTGGACACCAAACTCAAAGATTTTGTAGAGACTTGAATTGAGGTGGACAACTATAGAGAGAAGGTCAAGGACAAGTATGAGGCTTTAGATCTTCTAGATGCTTCTAAAATTACTGAGATGATAGAGAAATTCAAGGACAAACATCCAAACATAGCTTTGGGATGAAGATGAACAAAACCCAGATGCCAGAATTTCAATTTTGACACAGTAAAATTTTGAGTTTTTTTAACCCAGTCGAGGTCTGTAGGTCTATAGGTCCACAGCTCTACATTTTCATGCAGTTCTATAGGTCTATAGCTCTATAGGTCCACAACTCCACAATTTAGAGGTGCATCAACATTTGACTGCCAGTTCCAAAAATAGAACTTTCCATGCATCAGGAGCACGTTTTGATGGCAAGTTAACTCTGACACATGCCTAGTGAAGGGCTAGCTTCTATTTCTGGTATCTCCATGCACTTCCACTTTGATTTATGGCTTCATCCTACTTTCTCTCTCATTTCTTCTTTGTTTTTGATATGTAAAGGGCTCATGCATCTAAATATTGAGTAAAACATGGATGGAGTCCCTCTAAGCACTAGATTAGTTGATAGTCTATAAATATTTAGTTTATTTTTATTGTTAAAAGAATTTGATTGCATGAAAGATATCTCTCACTCCCAACACAAATTGAGGAGATGATTTCTTATAAATACCCCATTGTAAAATGTAACAAGGGCTGCCATTATTATGCAATAAAATTATGCTTTTGGTGCTCGTATTTGGAGTGTAGTTATTCTTTCCTAAATGTGTCATTTTTTTGTGAATGTTATTCATGAGATTGTGATTGAGCCAAAGGTTTATTGTGTTATTTCTAGTTGTGCGATCTTTTAGTTTTGGTGTTTGCAATAGATATATGAATTCTACTAAAGTAACAAGATTGAGGAGAGATCACTCAATTGTGTCTACATAGCTTTTTGTCTCACCTGAGTGAACTTTCTATGGCCTTACAATTTGATGAAGAGTGAAACATCATTTGATTTGTTAAAGATTCTCACCAATGATTGCATCAGTGGATTCTAGGAAGTGTTGCTCCTTTTTTCATTAGTTTCCTATTGATTTCTTTGAAGGTTCAACTCACAGTGTTTTTTGTTTTGTAGATTATGTCCATTAAGGATTTCAATTTCAAGTCATTTCAATTTCATGTTATTTGCTTTACTAACCCTCTGTTACAATAGGACCTCATAGTAGCTATATTGTTAGAGTTGTATTCATTAAAAAATAGAAAATACAAAAATATTATTCTTTTGGTGTGATATTTTGAAACAACGAATAGATTTACTTCGATTCTGAGATAAAAGAGTTTTTTGAACTAGAAAAGGCCTCCTTGTGAACACTCACATTTATCTTCTACTGAGCAGATTTTGGTATGTCATAAGACAAACACTGAACCTTCGAGTGGATCCTTAAAAGATTTTCTTTTCAAGAGAGGAATTATGCAATGGATTCCTGTCATTGACCTCGTGCAAAATGAACACCAAATAGTCATGAGGTCACCATGTCATTGACAACATTGTGGAATGCTAACTAGGATAGTGACATGGCGTGATGATGTGGTAGAACATATAGCCAATGAGATAATGCCACATGGCACTCAATTGGAAGGGTTGGTTGACAAAGCAAAAAATGCACCAATCACAAGATGACATGTGTTAAGAAGGTGGTCAACCAAGTTTGACCCGAATGAAAAATGGAGGGAAATTTTGAAAGGTTCAAAAAATTGAATTTTTTAATACTTTCCCAAAAAAACACATGCAGGTCAAATTTTTAAATAAATTTGAAGTTATTTCCTATAGTGTAGACTTTAGGAAATTTTTTAATATTTTCAATAATGTTGTCTGAAGAGCTTGATTAGAGCCTAGTTTTCAAATCAAGATTCAAGGGGTTTTCGATATGCCAATATAGTGATATTATATATTTCCAAAACCAAGAGAAGATGAACTTTCCAATTATGGAGGTTTTTTTTTTTTAACACAAGTGCTCACTAGCTCAAGTTATAGGCAAAAATGCAAATTTTGGGCCTTCTTGGTGAAACTAATGAAATTTGAAAATGTAGTTATAGGCATGATAAAAGCTTTGTTGGGTTGATTTTGAGAATATTATGCCATTTTGGTATAATTTGGCTCCATTTTTTTTAGTTATGATGGAAGATTTGATTTACCAATTGTAGAGAGAGATTAGAGAGGTTCTTTTCACTATTACCAGAGGTTTTTCAAGTGGACACATGTCATCTTCACAATAGTTCTAAGAATTCAATCTCCTCTGTGTCATTCTCTTTCTCATTCTTTGCATTGGTTCCAATTTTTGCAAAGAAAAAGTTTCACTACTGTAATACTATTTGGGGTTCTAGTTTTTCACTATAAGACCGTTGGTTCTAGTTTTTGATATATTTTTCCTACTATGACACCACATTCCTTAGCATTTCTCTTGTATGAATAGCAGTAGTGAAGATAAATACAGAAAGTTTGGATCTATTAGGTGTTTCTATGTTTTAATTTCAAGCATGTGAATGTATAATTTCAAGGAAATGAATATAGTTGAGAACAAATCTCTTTAGTTTCATTCTAATTCTCATCTCCTTTCTCTGTTATTTGCAATATTTTTTTTTAAGAACAAAGAGCTTAAACTCATTTGAAATCCCTTAAGGTTTTATGTCTAGATAAGTTTTCTATTAGAACAAAGAGCCAACTAAATGCTTATTTACCTTGATAGGGTTGTAGGTTTCATTAGGAGGATATTCAATAAGTAGTGAGATCTTTATGAACATAGATGTCTATTTACAAGATGAATGGATAGATCAAATATCCAAATATAAGAGTATATCTCAAGTATCCATATGTATGTTTTTGATTCATGGGAATTGCCCAATATATAAGACATTGATTAGCTACAAGATCATCTATTCTTATTGCTACATATTTGGGGCTTTGCTGAACTCAACATCATTAATCAAATATATTTCCCTTTCATGTTGAAGAGTTGAAAAGGATGCCCTCACTCAGCTTATGAATTGCATTATCTTGCACTTAGCTAGTGCAGATCTATATTATTGCATAAGTATTAGGAGATATAAGGGTTAAATCTACTTATTAGATTCAGGAATATATTTTTCATTGGTACCATATAAGTGAATTTGAGGTCAACCCACCTAGGTTTTGCAGAGCCTAAAGTAGAAGAAGGGTCTAGCCTTGTAGTTGGCCTAGTGTCTGAAATAGTATGTTGAAGATGGGAGTTAGTTACCGCTAGATGTACCTTATTCTCATCAGGGTAATTTGAAACATGTAGCATTTCAAAACACCTACATGAGGTTTACAACAGTGGCCTAGTTTTTCAAAAAAATGACATGTACTTGGAGAGTTTAATGCACCATATCTCATAATATCCTTCTTGCATCAAATTTCATAATTTTAGCTCGTGTACATGTTCATCACCCAAACATGTTGCAAACAATCATTAAAAATTAAGTAACTATTTTAATGTCCTTAATTTCATAATGACACAATCATAGAAGGACAAGTCACCAACATGTGATATTAAATATGCACTTAATTCTAGTCATCTCAATGCACTTTGAAGGTACATGTGATTTGAAATTTAAAATATATATATATATATATTTCTCTCCCCCAACTAAATAAAGGCATGGCTCCGACTAGGCCAAGATAGGCAAACATGAAGAATTATAAACAATACTAAATTGTAACAAAGCACGAATAAAATATATGCAAAGTTTTGTGGTAGGTACCTGGCAATTATTGTAGGAAGGACATTTTGGAAAGATCATAGGAATTGATATAGTGATGGGATGGAATAGTAAGATGGAAGAGAGAGAAGTTGAAGTGGAATGGATGTGAAGAAATTACTTCTAAAAAGAAATTGTTTATTATGAATGCCTTGATCAGGGTCAAGAAGTATCAGGAGTCAAGGTAGGAGACTCAGACTCATTGGCTAGAGGAATGACAATGTCCTTATTATACTAGAATTGTTGTAGGAACTCTTCACGGATAACTAGTTTATGATAAAGCTTGAGATAATTCCCATTGACAAGTAGTTTGAAGCAAACGAGATCAATGGTAGATAACTGAACTACACCATTTGGAAATATGACAACAATCTCATAGGGTCCTAACTAATGTATTTGCAACTTCCCTAGATTATGCTAGTACTTTGAGTTATAAAGGAGTCCCCAATCTCCTACAACAAACATTTTCTATTTAATAAACTTTTCATGCCACTATTTTCTCTAATGTTGAATGATCTTAGTATTGTTCAATGTAGATCTCCTCCATTCATCAAGACCATTTAAACTCAGGATTCAGTCCTATTGGGAAATATTGAATCCTAGCCTGAGCTCCAAGCTAGTCTTCAATGTTTTATATTTGAATTCTATAGGCATTATTACTGACTTACCATAAACAAGCTCGAAGGGTGTAAAACTAGTTGTGGACTTCTAGGTGGTTCTATAAGCCTAGAGAGCTTCAAGAAGGCATATGGCCTAATCCTTCCTATGAAGTACTATAGTCTAGGTGAGAATAGATTCGAAATCCCTATTAGAAACTTCTATTTGACCATTAGCCTAAGGATGATAAGGTGATAATTTACCATGCCTAATAGTATACTCCTTCATTAGAGCAGTTATCAAATTTGATGTAAACTGGATCCCCTAATCAGATGTCAATTGCCTAGGAATGCCAAACCATGTAAATATGGATTCATATAAAAATGTTTCCACATTGATATCCCTTGGGTGTTTCATGGGTTTAGCCTCTACCCATTTGGTTACATAGTTAGTGCACACCAGAATGTAGGATTTTCATTGTGAAGTAGGTTCAATGGATCCTACAAAATAAATCCCTCATTTGTTGAAGGGTGTGACAACTACTTGAGGCTATAGGGGAATTTCATCTAATTTAGTGGGTCTTCCCATTTAATGACACTTGTCACATTTCTTTGTATATCTGATTGCATCCTTGTGTAATCTTGGCCAATAATATCTAGTTGTCAAGATTTTGAATGTTGTGCTTTTGGCTACAAAGTGACCTCTAGAAGGCTCATCTTGATAGGCATTCAAGACATCATAGGTTTCATCTTCTCTTAGAAATATATGGATGACTTGATCAAGTCAAGTACAGAGCATGAATTCAATAATCCATGAATAATTAAAGTTCTTCTCTACTAGTAACTTTCTTTCTTGGGCAGAGAAATATACTAGAATTTTTCATATGGTGAGGTAGTTAGCAATATCTACATACCATGGGTTTCATTTGGGAAAAAAAATATATACTCAATTGGAAAACTATTGTCAATGACTAGGGAATCATTAGGGACATGTAATTGAGAGAGAAAGTTAGCTACCATATTAGCCTTACTAGGTTTATCAACTATGGTGATGTCAAATTCTTGCATGAGCAATAACCATTGAGCCAATCTTCCTAAAATTTTAGGTTTATTCACCAAATATTTTATAGTAGAATGGTCAGTGTGAACAAATATCTCATATCCAATAATGTAATGCTTGAAATTAGTGAGGGCATAAATGACTACAATTAATTCCTTTCCAATGATAGTATAAGTAAATTTTCCACCTTGTAAATTCTTACTAATAAAATAAATGTCATGTTCAATAGAGTCTACCTTCTATCCTAGCACAACAATGAAGCATAGTCTGAGGCATATGTATGAATGTCAAAAGCTAGGCCCCAATTGAGTCCTCTCAAAATAAGCATTTCGGTAAGAACTTCCTTAAGTTATAGGAAGGATGTTGCACAGTTATAGTCCCAAAAAAGTTTAGAATCCTTTTTGAGCAGGTTGTAGAGAGGTGTTGCAAGTTGACTAAAGTTTTTAATAAATCTTCTATAATATCTAGCATGCCCCAAAACATTGTGTATATCCTTCTACTTCTTTGGCATAGGAAAGGTACTAATGACTTTAATCATTGCTAGATCCACTTGGATGCCCTTAGATAAAATGAAATGGCCTAGGACTACCCCTTCCTCCATCATCATAAAACATTTCTGACTATTTAAGGAAAGGTTAGAGTCCTAACATCTCTGGAGTACAGTTTCTAAGTTTTCTTTTGCTTCTTCAAAAGTAG
This sequence comes from Cupressus sempervirens, assembly GCA_028749045.1. Taxonomy (NCBI): domain Eukaryota; kingdom Viridiplantae; phylum Streptophyta; class Pinopsida; order Cupressales; family Cupressaceae; genus Cupressus; species Cupressus sempervirens. Next base: position 472,739,920 of record CM053784.1, read on the forward strand.
CACCATAAATGGTGAAATCATCCATTTAGATCTCCATATAGTCAACAAAAATATCTAAAAAGATACTAATGATAGCTCATTGAAATTTGGTAGGGGCATTGTACAAGACAAAACGTAAGACTATGTAGGAAAAAATTCCCCATGGGTAGGTAAAAGTTGTTTTTTCTTGGTCTTTTAGGGCTTTTTGAATATGAATGTAATTGAAACCATCCAAAAAAGAAAAATAGTTTTTACCAGCTACGTTGTCAAGGAATTGGTCTATAAATGGTAATGGAAAATGGTCCTTCTTAGTGGTTGAATTAAGCTCCCTATAATCTACACAAAATCACCATTTTTCCTCCCTTTTTGGGTACTATGACTAGGGGTGAGACTCATTGGCTATTGAAAATGGGGTATATAAAACCAACACTTAATAATTTTTGTAATTCATTCTTAACAATATCTTTTAAGATAGGGTTAACTCTCCTCTAAGGTTGTCAAATAGGTTTGAAGTTAGGGATGATGTAAATCTTGTGAGTGTAGAGCATAGGATCTAATCCTTTTATGTCCATGTAGTCCCAAGAAAATTTGCTTCGATTCTCTTGTAGTAACTATAATATAGCTTCTTTTTGGGAGGGTGATAAGGAATTGTTTACATTTAGCTCCTTTCCTAGACTAATTTTCATCTTAATAATCTTATTTTCCATGAATAATTGGGCAACAAGAAAAGAATCCATCTCATGAGGTAATGATGAATGGAGAAATTAGGAAGCTTTTGAATGATTTATTGAATTCAAAGATGGTACAATGGTTTCTAAGATACATTCAATTTGAGGACACATTGGAGATTCTATTCCATATTCATTCAAAATAATGGATGAAATTATTTCATCTTCTTCTTGAGAAGCTATAAATGAATCTTTACCTATGATCATCAACTAATGGATGGAATTGGCTTCTGGATCATCATCACCCAAGTCTAGCTAGATCACTTGGTCATCTAGTAAAAATGGTTGAGCAGGGGAGTATAAAGTTAGGTTCTTGGTATGAACACCATTGGATATTGTCATCTTCCCAGATTGACAAGCTATATAAGCATCTGTAGTGGCTAACCATGGTCTCCCTAAGGTTAAAGAATATCCTTGCATAGTAGCCTTTGGGGAAAGAACAAGATCAATTGGATATTTCTAGGAATTTAGAGTGACTATAACATCTTCTATCATCCCATCTTATTTAATGGTAGAGCCATCAACAAGTTGAAGGATGGTGGGTGTCTCTCTGAGGCCAAAGATATGCAATTGAGATAGTACCTCCTTTATCATGACATTAATAGATGCACCTAGGTCAACCAAAGAATTTTGAACTTAGATCCTATGAATAGTGACTATAACTATAGTACTCCCATGGTCAAAGTACTTGGGTATAATTAATTTCTCTAGCATTAAGTCAAACAATTGTCCTAGGACATGAATGGTTTTTGGATCTTTCTTCCTTCCTGGCTACTTAATACATGCTTTCTTAATTTCTTTAGTATAGGTAGGGACTTCCTTAATAGCATCAAGAAATGATATTTTCACTATCATATGTTTCAGTTGATTAAGAAAATCAATGACTGCATGTTTCTCCATGGGCTAGCCTTATTCTATCAACCTATGGGGAAATGGAGGTTCTTTGGCTACAAAAGAGGTATGTTAATTTGACTCATCTATATGCTCATTTGGAGGATCCTTAACTTTTGTTATTATAGGTTTTTGGGGTGCAAGAAGAGTGGTGTATGACCTTAAGTGAATATCATTCAATGAGATGGCATAGCTTTGCTATGGAGCCTATTGTTTAGTATTGTTCAGATTAGGGTTAGGTTGGACTAATAATTGGGTCCACTTGGAAGGAGTATTAGTAGCTACAAAAGGAGGCATTAGATCTTGTTGCTAAGTTGGTGGCAATAGGGTTGGCTGACTAGATTGGGTACTCCAATTTTGAGGTTGCTACCAATGTTGTTGAGGTTGTTGCCAACCCTACTGAGGTTGCTAACAACCCTACTGAGGTTTTTGCCAACATTGCTAGGGTTGTTTCCAACTATGATTTCCACTAAAACTAGTATTTTAAATTTTTTTTCCATTGATTATTATTATTATAAATTTGAAGAGGATCTTGTGGCATACCTTGTCTTTGAGCCAATGGCCTTCTTTGAGAAACATAAAGTACCTCTCTATTTTCATCAATGGCTTTGAACTCAATTGGCATTAGTTATGTCTCCACACTTGCAACAAAATTGCATCTACAACACTTTTTCTTTTCTCTACAAAGTGGACAATATTCAGTCAACATTGCATCAGCTTCATCTTTCTTTATTCAAGCTTGCATGGTGTCTAGCTAAGTGGCTACACCATTAATGATGTCTTTCTTGAAGTTAGATAATAAATTAGATAATTCCATCTTGGATACTGCTAAGCTGTCATTGGACTTATGTGGTAGATCTCTAAGTCCCCTACCTTTCTTCATAGTAGATCTAGAATAATCCATGCATATACTCTATATATCCATCCAAGTCTTTTGAGTGATATCCCCTCCCACCATAAGGTCTAGAGCTTCAATGCTTCTTTCATTTACACCACTCAAAAAAAGATGTTTCTTTGATTCCTCATTCAATTGATGTTGTGTGTTACATTGTAGGTTGAACATGAATCAAGAAACATAATATTCCAAGGTTTCATCATCTTTTGGGACATTTTGAAAATGTCATCCCCTTTTAAATCTTGATCCCTACAATATTCCTTATACTTTGTGAGAAAAATATTGCTCATTATAGGCCATTCTACTATAGCGTTATCACCAACACCATGAACCATCTTAGAGTAGCTTCTTTGAGGGTAGAAGGAAACAACTTTAGTTTGTGGGCATTATTTTTATAGTCATAACTTCTACATAGTATGTAAAACTCAAAGAGAAACATTTTAGGGTCTTCAGTGATCAAGCCATAAAACTTGGGGAGTGTAGCAGGAGATATATTTTTCAAATTTTGGTTACCTTACTAAGGAGGGATAGGAAAAGTAAATGTTGGTTGAGTCTAAGGCTGAGCAATTCTTGGAGGGGGTATTATTAGTGGTGTTTGATAAATGACAAGATCAAGTGGATTATCTTGGTATTCAAGTTCAGCAAAGAGATCATTCATATGCATGGGTTCATTTGAGGATGAGGGTATTCATTCTTGAATGGCAGTGAAGGGATTTTCAAATAGTTCTTCTTCATTCTTTCTATGAGGTTCTTTAAATTCAGGATTAAAAATGTCTTCCTAAATATTATGGGGAAGAAATCTCCCAAAGGGTCTCTTCTTCTATGCATGCAAAATAATGTGAAATCTAATCTAACATAATGACTTCAGGGTTGAATTAGATTGACACCTTCCTCGTCAACAATGCAAAAAAATGGTTGGTCAGCTAAATACTTCAGTAACAAAGGATTGGATATCCTTCTACATTGACTCTATGATTATACATAATAATGTATTTTCCTAAGAATAAGATACTAACTTTGTTTTATTTTTCCAACTTGGGAGCATAAGCTTGAGAGAGTGGCTGCAAAGTATATGCTCTGATTCCTCTTTAAGCCATTACAACTAAAATAGAAAAGGAATGCTAAAAGAAACTAAGCTAGAAACTGAAATGACATTTTATCTTAAAGCTTAAGGTAATGCTACAAATAGTAAATCTATCTATATACCTATGTTGCATGAATAGTTCAATGATTCTATTATCAATAGTTGCAGGAAAAACAAAAGTCTACTTTGCAAAGAAACAAACAAGGAAATAAAATCTATTCTAACAAATTAGTTCACTCACCAAGTGGCCCCCCTTAGATGAGTGAACAAAAGATGGTAAAGGCTGAAGGTGGATACTTGAACTTTTTATTCTATTCATTCATAGTAAGAGATTACATCTAAAAACAAGATTACACACTACTGAACAAATAAAGTATTCTATCTTCCTTTCGGCTAAGCCAAAAAAAAATCTCTTTTCAAAGCTACAATGGGCAATATTTAAAGGAAAGCTACAACAACTTTCTACTATTACAATCACTCCATCAATAAGGATCAATTACAAATCATAAAGTTTACAACAAAAATATCATTAACTATATTTTAACTCCTCGAAGAATATAGCAGGTTGAGGAAGCTATATTCATGCACTACCATAATAGAAGTCACACAATAATCTTCTTGTTGTGATGATTCATCAATTTGGTTGGCTTTGACTTAGAGTTGAAATGTTAACTTGAATATGCACAAAAGGTACCTACAAAACATTTAAATGTAATAACTTCCACATACATATACATTCATTTCATCATCAATGTTAGAAAAGGTATAATGTTCAAATTGTCACTCTTTGCAAATCCTATGGCTATAGTAAGGATTATCATCATGTAATGTTCCTTCATTAAACTGTAGAAGTCCATAGATTCAAGAAAATACAGCATATCTGAATAATCTATACTTCAATCTTCATGTCTTAACATATAGATAATATATTCATAAAAACATAAGTTCTTTTACTTAAACCATAGAGTCATAAAAAATTTCTTGTAAGATAATTGTCTAAAAACAAGATAAAAGGTTGTCAAAATAATGGCCTTTTAGAGGCTCATCGGTGAGTGTGTAGGGTCTCACGGTCTCACACTCATTTATGAGAGTACACTAGTACTCATAGGGAACTCTTTTGTGTCTTAATCCTATTTATGGGACTATGACATAATACAATGGTATTTATGTAGGACCAATAGGTTTTAATATTATTTGTGAGACTAACTTATATTTGATTACTTTTAGGGATAAAAGGTCTTAATATTGCCTACAAGACTACATGATATAACTATAAATGAAACCCTTACTAAGAACTCTAGGATATAAGCTACTTATAACACTTGGAAAGTCTCATAATCTTTGTGCAAGGATCAATCCAAGTGGTTTATTTGAACATCGAATAATTTTATTATCACCATCTATACTCCATAGAATGCAAACATGAATGGGGTATCAATATATAATTGTGATTGAACATAGATGCCATTTAAAACCCCAAACTTGGTAGTTCTTGTGAGACAATTAGCATGTGAAAACATTTTGGGACTTGACCAATTTAATTAGCTAGATCTATGCTTGAACTAACTTCATTTATGTTATACTAGTGGAAATCTCTTGTAAATACACATAACATCATTCTATCATTGAGAAATTAGACATTCTCATGCTTGTATTCCACAAATTTTCTTTGTCCTTTATGGAATTATTTGAGATTACTACTTGTGTCATTTTCTATTTCTCAAAACTATATAATAATGTCTTGAAAATTGAACTGATAACCTATTTGTATCAAAAATTTCTCAAACACTGAGCAAAATTGTAAAATTATAAAAACTATCATTCTATTTTGCATTTTGTCTTATAGAAGCATTTATTTTAAAACTTGTTGCCTTCAAATTTTCATATGAGAAGATAAAAATTATTATATTAGATACCTTATATTGTTTTACAAGCAAATGTTGAAATACTATTGAAAAATGTCAACATTTGCATATTATCATCCGGAAATTGTATTTTTTTGTTTAATAATTGCATATTGTCAAATAGCCTTAATATTTTCTCATACGATTCTATAAAAAAATTAAAAATAGAGAGCTTATTTTGACCTAGATTGTCCTTTGTTAGACCTATTTATTTTTGGAACTAATCTATACTCTTTCTCACTTGGAATAGTAAAATGATATTGGACATTTGATATTGAAAACCTATCGATCTATAAATGATCTTGATTTATGGATGAAATTTTCTTGTTATCAGTCAAATCTATCGCCAGCTACTATGTTGTCTAAACTTACTGCAAGAGTCACCATCTAGACTATTTATCTATTACTTTGATATCTCAAACCTTATTTAACACTACACCTTCTATCATCAACCAAACCAAATTTTGAGACATAATTAAACACAATATAGATCTAATTATATTTCTATCAATCATAACAATCATTAATTCCTATTCAAATAAGGAGCTCACATAATTTTTCTCAAGAAAGACAAAAGAAAGGAAAGATTCTACATCCAATGATAAATCATCATCATCATCACCACCCAAAGAATGATTTAATATGCAAAAAGAACCTAGCTCCATGATTTTAAGGATTTAAGCCTCATAATTCAACAACAAGCCAATGATAAATTATTTGAAAATCTTTCACCTAAATTTTTTGACAATCCTTCACCTAAATTAAAGTTTATAACTAGGACTAAAACTCCCACACGCAAGAAAGTCAATACTTAAATTCTAGCATCCACATCTACTATAAATATGTATAGATAACACCAAGATAATAAGGAGTCTTCAAGATCATCTAAAGAAAAAAATGATACCATAGTCTATAGAGGCTTATCTAGTGAGTCTTCTATTGATCTAGAGGATATCAAGAAATGTTCAAAAGACAAAAATTTCTAAATATTGATCGAAATTTTAATGAGAGAGGAAAAAGAGAAATATTTCCTCAAACTTTATCTAGAAGGAACTGAGCTACCACCCCACTTTAATATGGAAACTATCATAATGAAAGAGGAAAAAATAACCATGTCTATTCTCACTAAATAATTTAATACATTGCAAGATCAAATGCAAGAGATGGAGCAAGAGAAAGACAAAACTGCTATCAAGTACTCTTTGGACACAATATATCCATTTCCTTTTGATAATTACCTATTCATGTCTCCTTTTCATAAAGGGGTAGAAATTCCTAAATTTTACATGTACTTGGGTACCTCACATCCACATGTACACATAAGAGGAATTTGTTTCCTCTTTATGTAAATCACTAATGAGAAAACATACCTTATGTGTTTATTTTAATCAAGATTTGGTGGAAAAGCTATGTAGTAGTTTTCTAGATTATCCATGGGAATTAAAACTCTTGACAAGCTATCTAAACCATTCTTGCAATAATATTCATATAACATTCAATATCTAGTGACAATGATCAATTCTTTGTAATACGAAACAAAAATTGTGAGAACCCTTATTGAATTTCCTTTAGAGATGGAGGAGGGTATCCTTAAGGTATTCTTTATAGATCATTGGAATTGAAAAGTTGGACATCTTCATAAAGGATCTAATCGGTGAAATGAATTATAATATCTAACTACAAGAACCATCTTCATTTGACAAAATTGGTGAAATTTACTATAAGGATAGAGAATATGATGCCGAAAATAGGGGAGACATTGTTATATAAATAAACTAGATAGGGATCTAACCTAAACAAAAACTAAAAAGATATCAAAATAAACATTGAGATGTTGTGAATGATGAAGTTGTAGACGCTATCAACCCCAAAATGAATAAACATGTATGTAATCTAATGAGCAATATAAAAGAGAGAAATTTTTCTAAAAATGTTTTACCAACACCAAAAAATATGGAAACATCTTCAAAGAAAGACCATGAGAAATAATACCTATACATGATTTCACACATTTGAGAGAGTCTCATGAATAATCTTTTTAGAATATCCTTTAGAAAAACATTATCATATTTCTTGATAACTCATGACCATACAAATGAGAAGTCAAACCAAAATAGTGGAATGATAATGACTACTATGAGTATCATCTAAATAAAGGTCATAAAATCAACAATCACATAAGGTTGAAACATGTCATCCAAGATCTTATAGATTGAGGTTTTTTTTTTTATGGAAGGACATAATTCAAATGTTGATCACAAAGAATTCAAGGAATCATTTCCAAAATATGAGAAGGGAGAAGGTTCAACATAAAAATCCAAGAATAATGCTAAGGTGAAGCACACTTATTCCCATGTCGAATGTTATTAACATGATAGAATAGTTTGTTCTAAATACTACAATATGGTTCTTGTAAATAAAAAGGACAAAATTTTAATCTATAAATATAATAATAGGGTTTTGAGCTAAATTCACTCTTAAAGGATTTGGGACCTCATCTGTGAATCAACAAACATCGTTATCAAATACAAAAAATACTATGATTGCCAACAAGACTTCAAAATAATCATCTTCATCCAATGCTATTAATTACAATATTCTTGAACAATTATAATGTACCAATGCACAGATCATGATCTTTGAATTATTAAAAAGCTCACCTACTCATAGGGAAATCTTGGATAAATCCCTCACTCAAGAAAACGAACCTAAGGACTTAGAATTAGTTTGGTTTCAGTCCATGCTCGATCACTTGGCCTCACCCCATTACTAGTCCTTTGTAGAGGAAGATGGAATTTCCTTGAGCCATCCACATAACCAGATATTGCACATTGAGGCCATGATCTAGAAGTCACATATTAAATGTGTATTGATACATGAAGGTGTTGGATTGAATATATACACATATAAACCAATAAAAAACTTGGTTTCTTTGAGAACACAATTGATCCTCACAAAAGTATTACCATCATAGCTTACAATGAAGATGAGAGATCATCTAAAGGTCTTGTTGTGTTACCTATCAGAATTGGACCCATCAAAAGTGATGAAATTTTTCAACTACTAGATCTTATATTATCTTATAACATCCTATTGGGAAGGATCTAGATAAATGATAGGCAAGTTGTACGTCGACATATGGTCAATGTGTTAAGTTTCCCTATAATAGATGTGAGGTCATGATTCTTGTAGAATCCAACTATGCTTGCAATATGTCAAAAAACTTTGTAGCACATAATAGGGAAACTACAATGAATACTACTATTAAGTTGAAAGGCTTTGGAAAACACCATAAATCAAGACACTAGAATGGGGGACTATAAACTAGAGCACGTACCATAATTGCTATCTTTCCCCCCATCTATCTATTAGGATGAACCATGGATAGAAATAACAATTACATAAAAATATAACCAATACCATAAAATAATAAATTACACAAAAGAGAATACAATAAAAAAATATTTAATGTGGTTCACCAAATTCCTAGGCTATGTCCACCAACAACGCGTCCAATATTCTTATTATCTAGTGATTACAACTCAATACTACCACAAGAAGCTACAATCTCATCATACATAATAAAATACCTAACCTTGAGCCATTTTATACAATCTTTTTAATGCTTACAAAATTAGGGCTAGAATAAGTTGTCAAATAGAAAAATAACAATTGACACCTTCTACAATAGTAAATTCATTTTTGTCTTTGGGGGTATTGTCCCCAAACCCCCATAGTAATAATCTTGGGGGAAATTATGCTGAATAAAGTAAGATAAATTAACCTCTAAGTTTTATTAGGCTTGACATCATAATACTATCCAATCCTATGGTCAAACCTTCAATTATATGGTATCATCAACATCCCAATAAATTTTTTTTGATATTGAAACTTTCATACAATCAGCTATACCCCTTGAGGATGGAAACAAAGAAAATTCTTTTTAGCCTACCTATATAAAGGATAATATAAGGATAAAGATGTAAAATATTGAAAAATGTCACCTAAAAGGTATGGAAGAGGATACAAGCTGATGTAATATATGGGATATAAAGGAAAAGGTAGGTTTAGTTGAGTGTGATAAAAAGATTAAAAATTTTCTGAATTCTTTTAGGAGCTAAGGTAGCACCATAGCAATCTATAGTTTAGGGATGGGAGGATCAAGATCCTTAATAGATCCCCTAAAGGTTGGCATGGGCTAGTCTACATACTACTAGGAGATATTTGGACATTCTCATTTTTATAGAATCATCTACCAAAGGCATGTGGGATTGGTTTTTTTCAAAAAATGAATGTAAGCATTAAAAGTGGAAAACTCGTATGTCATCCTTAGCTGGCTGCGTTTAGATTGCCTAGAAGGTATTGTTATTTTATTCCATTTACTTATCCTCTACTATTGATCTTAGATTGGTTTTGACAAGTGAGTGTCAACACACTTAAGTTATTTACTTAGTTCATGTTGAACAAGTAGAACATGTTGAGCACAACATGTATATTATAGAGTATACTGAGTCCATAGTGAGTGTTGAGCCACTCAAGTGTCGAGTCATTCAAGTGCCAAGTAGATAGTGTATGTCGATTGATTCAAGAGCCAAGTAAATAATGGATTTCACATTATACAAATGTCAAGTCAAAATAGAAATATTAGTGTAAGTTAAGCATCAAAGACTTCAGGTGTCGAGTAAGACAGTTTTGACATATTTGTTTGTAATGGGACAAACAACTATGTAAACTATTTTTGAGCTAACTTAATAATGAAATATGATATTTTGGAGATAAGGATGAATCTTAATTTGGATTCCCAATCTATTACATGTAGCCAATCAAAAAATGGGAAGGATTAAGTAGGAAAATGGATGATTCATACCTAAGCATAAGTCACCAAATTCTTCTTAAGGAGGATAAACCCTAAACTTTCTATGAATATTGAAGGAGCAAAAAGAGAATTTTTCATGTGTAAATAGAGCATTCATGGTGGCTAAAGAGTTATGATTTGAGACTACATTGTAGAATCAGTTAGAGAAGAATAGAGGAAAGAAGACATCATATAGCAAAGAGATATCTGATCAAGAAGGATCAATAAGGCATCCATTTAGAGGTGATCTATTATATAGAAATCAAGTGCTAACTGTAGGATCAATGCTAAGACATTTTAACAGGTGATTTCAGTCAAAATTTCTTAACAAAGTAGTCCTAACAAGATGTATTGAAATCCTTTGATAGGGTACTTAGTTGTGAGTTAAAGTCCTTTAGTAAGGCACACTTCTAATAGGGTGTTGAAATCCTCTAACAAGGTGAGACCTAATAGTCTTTGTAAGACTTTAATAAGGAAAACCTTTCATAGGGTAGATCATGTTTCATGGTCAAAAAATTGTAACCTTAATTGGATACAATTTATTACTATAGTAGTGAAGATTTATGGGTGCCATCCCCACCCCAATTTTACCTTCTCACTTGGAGGGTTTTTGGGTAATCACATATGGTGTTATATATGTCTGAATGTTTACTTGCTTACATGTTTTAGATATACATGCTTTACATGTTATTTCAGTTTACACATTGAATGTATGAGATGGATGTGTGATGAAATTTTTATGGGTCCAAGTTTAAACTACTGATTCTCACCACCCCCCCTTCCTTTACAAGTTTACTTTTCTGATTGTAATTCCAACAATTGGTATTAGACCATTGTTCTCTAAAAGAGAATATTTGTAGCTTTGAGGAAAGATCTTTAAATGAAAGTTTACAAGTTGGGAAAGACTATTAAGAATTATCATTCTACATCAACTGAATGAAGCAAGAGAAGAACTAAAGAAATCCTTGAAAAGAAGGAAGGAAATTGCTATTGTGGAGAATGACGCATAATACAAAGAGATAGACACTACTAAGCTATTTTCAACTGGAGACTCCAACAAATTTGATGCAACAGTTGTAGATATAATGGAAAAGAATAGATCCCAAGCTAAGGAAATGAGAAATCTCAAGTTAGAGGAAGAATCAAAAGCAATTCTACTTTGTGATTGAAGAAGAAAGCCATGGAAGACAAAGCCATGATTGAAGAAGATAAAAGAGTTTGGCCAATAGACTGGAGGAGAAATCATCAAAAGTAACCAATATTTCAAACATGCAATTGGATACTCTAAGTTAGATAATGAATGCCAACTATGAGTTAAATGTCAAGGATACTGAGATAACTACATTGAATTTGGAGAATGAGAAATTGTAGAGTGACCTAAAAAGGGAAAAGGAGTTTGTTGAAAGTTTCAATAAGCCTAATGAAGCCATCAAATACTTTGAGCAATTATTGAGATCCCCTAGATCCAATAATGATACATCTGGACTAGGATACACAAACACTGAAGAAGGATAGTCATTCAAAAGTGTTGAAGAAAGGAACAAAAAAGGTAAGAATTCCAAACCTCATTGTCATAATTATGGTAAGAAAGGACATATTGCTAATGTGTAAAAGAGCAAGAATACAAATCAGAATGTCAAATACAAGAGCATGGTTCATTGCCATAAGTGCAACAAACAAGGTCATTAGGCACATGAATGTAGAACCAAGACCATGCACACACAAAGATTTGAAGGATATTGTTATAACTATCAAAAGTATAGACATAGAGGTTTTGAGTGCAAATCCAAACCCATGTGGTCATCAAACAAGTAAACAAAGGTAAGGAACAATGGAAACTCTTATAACTATGATTATAATACAAGGTATAGCTATCATTATTGTCAAGAATATGGACATGTTCCTAAGAATTGTATTAGGACACACTTCAGAGGTAACTCCACAAGGTGGTTAATTCAAACCACATGTTTTAGTTGTTTCAAGACTAGTCACATTAGTAGGTGTTTCTCAACAAGGTCAAAGGAACCAAGTTGTGAATTTGATAAAGGCAAAGAAAAGGAAGATGTTGAAAATATTAGAAATGAAATGAACAAGACATGGATGAAGAAAGATGATTGTAGTACATAAAATGGAGAAGGGATCACTTCATCCAATGGGTCAAATGATCACACCTCATCAAACTAGGCAATCAAGAGGTATGTGGGACTGATATTTAAAGGTTATATCATACATTAGTTCTAGAGGATTTAGTACTAAAAATATTACATTAGCATGAATGAAGATGCAAGATGTTATTAGGAATTCAAGAAAAAACTTTAAGTTTTTCATGTTGGTGCTGAGCATGAAATATTTCCTATGTGTGCTGAGTAAATGCTAGATGATGTTGAGCTATAAGATTGGCTAGTTGATGTTGAGGTCATAATGGATGTCAAGTGAGCGTAAAATTAGTTGATGTTGAGCTTAAAGTTGTGTAAGCACTCAACATTAATTGCAGAGTTTCAAAGGATATTTGATCAATTTTAGCTCATTTCACATCATTTCAAATTCAAGAAAGAGTGATGAGAGTAGACAGAGATCTAGAAATCCATTCAAAGTAGTTGTAGAATATTTTAGTAGTGATTCTACATCATTTTGTCTGATCTTATAAGGTATTTATCAAGAGAAAAACTACGTAGTTTATATTTTCGTAAATCCTAGTTTCACATAAATGGCATCTAGTTTGAAGAATGTAGAGGAAAAGGAGGTTTTGAATGTTCAATTAGTAAGTAATGAAGTTAAGAAACCAATTTTCAAAGCTATTCATGATATTTCTTACAAGTAAGACCCTTCTCATGTGTTATCTATGATACCACTGAATGTTTTAATGGTGAAGAAAATGTTATATCTATAAGATAGGTAGCATTGGTGACATGGAGATTAGGGAAGAATACAATATATTATGTGATGATGGTGCACTAAAGGAAGAGTATAAAATTGTTGAGAGGAAAGGGTTGACATGAGCCCTAGATTTTTCAAATGTATTCAGGATCGAGTGGATTAGGATAGTGCTTAGCCAAATTCATGATAGTTCATTATGGTTGGATAATGGACCTATCAAGATAACTAAAAGAATAATCCATAGGGTTACTAGTTACCCAACCCTAGATTGGCCTAAGACACTAAGAAGTGACTCAAAAGAGGTGATTCAGAAAAACATTGGAGCTGTATGCAACAAGAGAGACATGATAATTGATACAATTATTATTCCATTGATACAGTTTGTTGTGAGGGTTATTTTACATAAGTTTTACCAATCTAGAAAATTGAATAGTGTGTCCTATATAGCTATGGATGTTGGATACAAGATTGTCAAGAAAGATCATACATATGATCTAGTAGAGCTACAATTGCAACAACTAGTTGAGAACCTAGGAGAAAATAGAAAGATAGAGTGCACAATGTAAATTTGGTTCTATACTGGCATATTCTTTTATGTGCAAAACATCTTTCCAACATTTAGAATAGTTGCATGGAAAGCCAACAGATCAGTGGCAGTGCAAATAGGTGAATACATTGAGCAATTGGGAGAGAACATTGAATTTGTGATGACTAGCTATTTAGAGGACTTCAAGCAATAAATGAAGAAGAGACTAAGAATACCAGTGTCACTAGTAGAGAAACACTATGATAACATTTGTTTTGTACTGGATGTTGACTTTACATTTGTCCAAGCTACTATAATAAAGGTGAGATGGTTGAGACTTTTAGGATATGAAATAAATGTAGATGAAGCCTTTACAACTATAACAACTTTACTTATAGAAGAGGTAGATAAAACTATAAGGGCATTTGGGAACTATGAGTTGGAAAAGTCCAAAATCACCATGGAACTAAAGACTGCCTTAGTTATTAAGAAGAAGGATAAGCTAGTGAAGAAACTAAAGGCCAAATTTGGTGAGGGTGCCAAGTAGGAGGAAGAAAAGGAAGAAGAAGATGAAGAGGAAGAAGATTCCCAAACACAAGCACCTCTTGCACTAACATAAGGTATGGGAGAGGACTAGGAGGAAGAAGAAGAAACTGTAGTCACTGAAGGTGCTGAGGAAGAAGAAGTCAAGGAAGCACCTACTCCTATTGAGCCAAAGAAGAGAAAGGCTAAAGCCCAACCAATGACAAAAGCCAAGAAGGTAGCCAAGCCAAGCCTACTACACCTACTACAAGGGCTAGTACACATGCAACAACTCAAAAGGATAAAGAAAAGACCAAATCAGTAGATGACAATGACCAATTTAAGTTAGTGAGTCACAATCCTCTTTTAGACTTATAAAATTTATGTGAAAATGTTAAGAATAGTGTAGACTTATCAAGATTTACACATCTTTATTTTGATAATTTGGGTAAAATTGAAAAGAATCAAGTGGAGGAAGCCATATATGCTGTGATGGAAAAATTCAAAACCACCCCACTAGAGATTTCCAACTCAATACCAAAGAGTTTATATGATAGAGTTGAGAAAAAATGAAACTATTGTCTCAACTTGGAGAGACAAATTAGAGAAACATTTATAGAATAAGTGATGCCTAAACTAACTAAGGCATGGATTATTAATGCTATGAAGAAATATGTAGTTAGGTTTGTACCTAAATATAGAGCCTTTAGAATTTTACAAAACAATATTGAAGATGTAGTTAAGAAGTCCACACAAATGTGGAAAGTAACATATGGGTTAACTACAATAAAGGAAGGTGAGGAAGAACCCATTAAACTAAATGATAATGAAGAAGATGATTAAGAAAAAATAGTTGAGGGAGGAATAGAAATGCATATAGGTGGCAAAGGAATAGTTGAGGAAGAGTAGCATGAAGAATAGAGCGTGCAAGATACATAATTGTCGAGTGCTAGTCCTCAACATGTAATAGGTGAGAACACTAAAAGACTAACTATTAAGGATGTTTCTAATGTCATAGCTTAGAACATCAATACCCTTACTAATGAAGATCTCAAAAAAATACTAGACTAGTCCACACTATAGGAAAAACTTTGTAACAATCCTATATTGGTTAGTGTGGATGAACTACAGAAGATGGTGATTGATACTGGAAGGGTAGAGGTGAATCCACAAGAACCACCCTCTATCATCCCTCAAGTCACTAATGTACAACCTTTGGTCGAAGAACCTAAAGCTATATTAGATAAGGTTCATACTATTGAGATGGATACAATGGAAGTACAAACCACTATTAAAGAATATCAAGAAATAGGTCAAATAGAATTATCTACACCTACAACACAAGATCAAGTTGCAAGTCAAGACATTGTGGTAAAATGGGGCAAGCTTGAAGAGGCAGAGCTGACACCTAAGGTGAAGGAGCAAGTTTCCATCCAAGCCCTAGTAACCTTACCAGTATCTAGCACTCCTACCATGCAAACTCTTTAGAATCCAAGCATAGATGCAACTCCATTGCAGATCTCAGTATCAAGCTCAAGTTCATTAAAGGTAGAAGAAGCAATACAATATGGATATGTGAGCCTTGATGAAGAGATCATTTTTCCCAAGTATTACTATGGTTAAATGACCATAGAATAGATGGGAATACTCCAATAAGCCCTAGCAAGGAAGAAGCATCAAGAAATTCATAGAAGGGAGCACAGGTAGAAGTAGGCATTACATGATATAAAAGACATCTTTTTAGATGCATTTAGTATGCCAACTCTAGATGAGACCAAGCTACTAATGGAACAATTGAAAAATATAATGGAATAGGCCAGTGATGCTGACCTAGACACAAATACAAATTTTTTAGAATGGTTAGAAAAGAAATTCCAAAGCAAAGTAAAGGAAAAGATATCAGGTGATATAACACTACCACAAGTTGTATTAGCAACTAAGGTTGAGGATGTGAATAAGGTACTTGAGAACATCTTCTCATTGTACACTAAATTATGCAATCCATCACTTTTCACCCAAGAGACTATAAGTTACATCTTGATCTTGGAATGTCAGATCAATTCACCAAGTGCAAAACTACCTATGAATCCAGATCAGAGTGAGAAGCACTTCAAGACATTACTTCAAACACAAAGTTAGTTAGTTGCATTGTCAGAAAATCAGGCCAATATCAAGGCCAAATTGACTAGCATATAGGATACTTTAACCCCTCATATGGAAATTTTGCACAAGGAACTAGGCTATGGTAATACCCTAATGAATAATGACCCCAATCTTTTTACACTAGATGGTCTAGTCCACCTTGTTGCAGAGCTAGCTATCCAAATCAAGTCATTGGAAGTAGCATGTGAGAACTAGGATGCAACTCTCAAGATAATATTGTTGAAAATTGGCTAATAGTGATATGTAATTGTTGTCATTAATGGAAACACATGATGTACATGTTGATAGGAAATCTCATAAATAAAGATACTTAGTTTTTGGCTATCAAAAAATTTTCTAAGTATAGAATTTGGTTTACAATAGTGTATTGTTTTGTTTATAACATGTTGCAGACATTATTTGTGTCAAAAAAAGTTACATGGAGATAGTATACATGTTGGTGATGATGTGTATTAACCTCAATTTTTTGTACAGACTATACAAAATAGAGTTATTTGTGTTTTGATGAAGTAGGACAGTGGAATTGAAGGAAAGAATTGCTTTGATTACAAAACAATTACTTGTCCAATTAGGGCCAACATCCTAGATGCTTATTCTAACTTGGAAAAGTGAATTTTAGTCTTAGCTAAGCTAGAAGTATTTTATGTAAAGGAATGGTATTTATGAAAAGGACTTCTTGCAATAAGAAGTGTGCAATCTTGGTTTATTAGTTTTATCTTGTAAGATAAAAAAGTGAGTGAACTTTTATGAAAGTGATATATGTGAAGTTTTATTTGGTGATCCAAGATCAAGCTAAAGATCAAAAATTAGACAAGGAAGGAAAATAATAGTAAATTAAATGTTGGAGCAGTGAGATATTCTTGTAGTTGAAATTGCATTTTTGGTAGTGTTCTCTTCTTGCATACATTATACTACAACTCCTAACAGGGTTGGAATCTCCTAACACGGATTCAAAATCTCCTAACAGGGACTAGTTATATTGGATTTTCTCATTGAATCCTAATAGGGTCCATCCTCTAACAAGGAACATATATATTAGTATTATCTAGTGGGTATCATCCCCACCAAGGTTTCCCTAGTTAACAACATATGGTGTCATGAATTATCTTTGTGTATTGTTACTATTACTGTTCAACATTACTTTATTTCTTTGTTATGCATGGTTTAAAGTAAGTAATAATATCTAGTTGGTGATTGAAGTTTGTAGATAACTAATTCAACCCCAACCCACCCCCCCCCCCCCATCCCCAACCAAACTTAGTAATCCTTATTTCTAAAAATTGGTATCAGAGCATAGTTACTTCGAAGAGGTTTAATAGCTTAAGTAATTTCCCTATGGATATGGAACAATTGATGAAGAACCTCAAAGAAGCTTTTGAACAAATTGATCTCCTTACTAAAGAAAGAGACAAGCTAAAGGATAGATATGAAGACTCCAAAGTATACATTGGTCAATTAAAATAAAAGGTCAAACATTTGAAATCAAAGCTTGAATCTACTAAATCTAGAACTATTGATGATGACTATTCAAAGTTGAAGATAGAGTACAAGATCTTGAAGCATGAATTGAATATTAAAAATCTAAATTTGAATTTGAGAAATGATCCTAGCAATGTTGAATTTGATTTGAAGACTAAAAATGAAGATCTAAGAGAAAGTTTGACAAAGAAAACATGAGTTTAAAGCATTGAAAGAAGATCATGAAGAACTCCATAAGTACAACACTATTGTGAAAGGTGAATTGACATAGTGCAAATGATAGCTTGAGAAACTTTATTCTAGGAAAGAAAAACTTGATGATTCTATGTCTATACAGAGACCTTGTTATGACAAGACTAGTCTTGGTTATCTGATTAACATGTTTGCAAAGAAGCCTGAGATTAGATCAGATCTAAAAGAAAAAGACAAATCTGATGATAAGATTGAATCTAGTCAATCTTCTGACAAAACCTAAAGAAATTGAGAAAATCAATTAAGTTGAAATAATGGGTGAAACAAAGAAAGTGGAGACTCCCAAGAAAACCAAGTATAAAATTAAAGGTAAGTGTTTTTTATGTAATGAAATAGGTCATATGAAAAGATATTGTACTAATAAGTCATTTAATCATGTTAAGGACTTTTATTGTCATAATTGTCATGGTATGGATCATAATGCAATTGATTGTAGGAAACCTAAGTATAGTATTGATAGAACAAATAGATAATTTTTAGAAATACTAACCCTATAGATAGAAGAAGATCTAATGAAAGGACATCAAGAGAAAGAAGATCTTATGATGATAGAAGGCAGATTGTGTGTTATAAGTGTAATAACTTAGAACACATTGCTTAGAATTATCATGCACCTGATGATCAATAAATCCTAGAAGTAGAGCACCTATAGGATAGTTATGCAACAAAATTAGACACACATTGAAGTATTACAAAATGGACAAAAAATTCATAGATAGAAAGAACAATGGAAGAAACTTCGAAAACAGAAAGAATGATAGAAGGAAACATGAAAGGAACTCCAGATCTAATAGTGAAGAAAAAAGAAATATTGTGAGTGAACTTTGAGAAGAACTTAATGAAGTATTTGTGAAAGGAAAAAATATCTCAAAAGAAAAATTAGATGAAGAGATAGGCAAATCAAAGTCAGTTTTTGAGTTTGATTCAATCAAGTTGAATTAAGTTTGTTCACAACATTAGAATTTGAGAACTTTAGTTATAGACCAAATTAGACGTAATAAAGTTGAGAAAAGGTTTATTCATTCATGTTTAGATGGTACATAAGCTCACTTGTGATTTGGAGCTCATCTAAACAAGTTATGATGAAATTCAAAGTTACTAGTACTATAGTAAAAGTTGATTCTATAACATAAGATGAAAGTATACTTTTATGGAGAATTTTGTGATGTGAAGTCTCGAGGATGCTTTTCATGATGGAAGGAGGCTATAGAAAATCTCAAGTGACATCCAAAGATCAGATAGACAAGTTTGAGTAGTTATTTGATTGCAAAATGCAAATAACAACTTTTTCATATTTGTGAAGTATGTAATTAATGCAATTTTCAAGTTAATAGATAAATGGAGTATAGAATTGAATTTTACTTCATTGAAAACACTTTCTAAGTGAATGATGAGACCAAAATTTGCCTTTATTTTATGACAATTTTAAGATACTTTGTTGGTACTCTATTTTATCTTTGTCAAAACATTTGTGGACCTATGTTTACCGAACTTATGATAAACCTATGGGTAGGAACTATGCCATCTTTTGCTAATATTATATATAGTATGCAGTATTTCATATAGTTATCAAAATGTGTGTTCTTATATTTGAATTTAATTTGATAAACGTTTATTTGAAAATGTGTCTTTGTATTGAAACTAACCTGTCAATGAAGACTAAAAGATGATTGGAGGAATTCAAAAGTTAAGTTGCAACAGCATTCAAGGAGAAGAGAATGCTAAGGAGCAACCATGACAGATGAAAGTTGCAACAGTTCTAGAAGACACGGTAGCAAGTCAGGAGGAGCTATGAAGACTTATTACCTTCTCTACATTTATTCTTTGGTGAGTGGATGTTTAGAATTTATTATTCTTGCCTTAAGTCATTATTCCCTCTTCTCACCTTCAATTGTTATCTTCCTATTTTCTCTGTTGCGGATTTAAAGCTAGGTCATTTACTTTTTTGTTATGAAATAAATGTTGATTTCCTGTATATATATAGGAATTGACCCAAGTGTGTTAATTTTTTGAACTAGTTAGAAGAAATAGTTTAAGAGAACAAACTATTAACTTTTACAGTTGTGTTTTTACAATTTTGTGTTATGTATTTTTGAAATCTAATGAAATAGTTTTTGGCTTCTATCTTGTGTTAGTAGTTTAGTGAAGCTGACCAAGGGGGCCCACTTGGAAGGTGGATTAGATTAGGATAGAATAGATTTATTTCCAAGCATTCTTAGTTTTATAATTAGAAGTTGTAAGTTCCTTCTTGTAGCATCACACTTTGTGAATGTTACTGCAACATATGTGAGAATAGTTATTGTGGATGAACCAAGTTGGAATGTTTTTTATCCTTTCATTGTATTTCTAGCATTCATAGATTTAAGAATGTTAGTTTCCTATTGCAATAATGTAAGTTCTTTTCCTTGCATTTTACTTTCCTGTGGCATAAGCTTAGTAACTCATTAAGAGACCTAGTGCACATACTATGCCAACCATTTCAAGTACACATCCCTAGGTTGACAAGATTAAATGCACCTCATGGCAGGAAAAATAGTCCTTAGTTTGAATATATTATTTCTAAGCATGACCTAGAGCATGCCTATGATACATCTATTGTGAGGCAAATCATTTTTGGCATCGTTGCCTAGGATGGTGTCAAGCTAGGAGCATTTTTCAGTCATAGTTCTTAGATAAATTTTTTTTCGAAATCTCCAATTTGCAGTTCTTTCACCAGTGTGAAAAGTTTAATTGCATGCATCGAAGAGGAAGATGACAAGATGAATATGGCATATTTCTTCCATGGGAGTCTATTAATTTGAATGAAGAAATTGAAGAAGAAGAAGTTGAGTTACACTTTGAAGACACAAGCCCTATTTTTTCTACAGCATCATCATCAAGATCTGAACTAATAGAGATAAGTGGTATTCAACCCTTCACTGAAGTCTTGGCTAGTTTTCTTGATAACACTGCTCTAAATCCACTAGTTGTTAATCATCTAGTACCCAATGTCCCTTTTCAGCAGCAACCTCATAATCTAATACCTCCTGTCATGGCACAACCTACTTTTCCATTTCCTCTTGCAAGTCTTGTAACCAATGCTAATCTTAAGAACGTACCTCCTACTGCTCTTCCAAAGTTTTATGGCCTAGCAACTGAAGACCTTGATACTTTCTTGTTTGAATTTGATATCCTTTGTCATAGTTCTGAGTACAAAATTGATGCCCATAAGCTTAAATTTTTTCCAACAACATTGAAAGAATCAGCTCTACGATAGTTCATGGGCTTAGGAGCCAATGTAGTAGGAAGTTGGGATGAGATGCAAGCTCTATTTCTAGATAAATATAAAGAATATTGCAAAGCATCTAGTTCAAGAGGGGATGATTTCTTTAGGATATCATAAAAGGAGGAAGAAACACTAGAAGATTATGTTTCATGTTTCTCATATACACTGCAGAAGAACCCTCAACACATGTTCTCTGAAGATTCACAAAAGTTGGTTTTTCTAAGAGGTGTGAATGATGACTATTTAGAAGCATTGTACCTAATGGCTGGTGGTGATGTATATCAAGCTTCCTAAGATGATCTCAAGAAGATCTATCAGAACTATTCAAGGTCAACCATGAAGAAAGGTTGAGGACCTCATTCCACAATCACCAAAGGAATCACTTAAGGCATCTAAAAGCTTGAGATATCTAACCTATTGTCAAATTTCAAATAAGATATCATCAATGATGTTTCTACACATCTAGACACAATGACTACAAAGAAGAAGTGAGCCAAAACTGAGTTACAACTAGCTAAATACTGCCCTCATTGTCAGAAGTAAAAGAAGGATTACCAACGTAAACTAGTCGCAAGCATGGAGAACCAGCATCTTCCAACTGAGTACATCAAGATAGATGATGAGCAAGTAATCTTTGTTGCTCAATTCCAACCATGGGTCCAATGTCAAGGTATGCCTCAGGACCCCTTGAAAAATTCAAATTCATATGGTAATCAATGGCGAAACTGTAATCCCCAAGGTCCTCCACAAAATCAACCCAATTGGAACAATGTTGGGCAAAAGAATCAGCAACAATCACAATGGCCTTAGAATTCCCAACCACCTTGGCCTAACCAATAGAGTAACCAATGGTAGAACCAATAGAACTGCTGGCACAACTAGTAGAACCAATGGAAACCACCCTAAGGGAATTGGCAATCTACAAACCAATGGAGGGGATCTCAAAAATAGCCTAACCAAAATACTGGTGCTCCATAATTACCACTTCTAGTTTAGCAACCTGCTTTAATGCCACCACCTCCAAATCCTAGACCTCAAAAGAAAACACAATTACCAGCACAACCTCAGCCAAAGCCAAATAGCCAACAACCATAGTAGCCCATGTATAATGTCGATGTTCAGTAGTATCCTTCTTACACCCTGAATGTTGCTAATATACATCTGAGATCTGGTACAACTTTACTAGTGCCTAAAGCACCTCTTATAATTGAAATACTAGATTCTCCTATAGCATTAGAACCCTCAGTTGCTAGAACTATTAACCTAACCAATGTTACTATGTCAACCCAAGCTCAATCAGTAGTAGAACCTCCTTTTCTAGAAAAGCTAATACAAAAGAAACATGAACAAATAGAGGAACAACCTTTTAAAATTGTTGATCAGTTGAAAAGCATGCATGTCCAAATACCCCTATTTCAAGCCATTAAGGATGTTCCAATTTATGGAAAAGCTTTTAGAGAAGCCTACTTGAAGAAGCCTATAAGGAAGAAAAAGGACCCCACAACAGTCCATGTTGTGGGACAATTAGCTGACATCATGCTAGGGAAATTGATTACACCAAAATATTCTAATCCAGGAAGTCCAGTAGTGAATGTCAGTATAAATGGTCAGTTTATTAAAAATGCTTTAATAGATCTTGGAGCTACTATAAATGTTATGATCAAGGATACCATGAAGAAGTTACAAATAGAAGGACTAAGGGCTACACTGGCAATTCTGCAACTTGTAGATAGTTCTACTGTTACCCTTGATGGGATGATAGAAAACATAGTTGTAACCTTAGATTCTCTAGAATACCCTACAAACTTCATGATTTTATCCTCCAAAGTTAATTTACCTGGTTACCCTATCATCTTAGGTAGACAATGGTTAGCCATAGTCAATGCAAACATAAGTTGTAGATCAAGGAATATGACTGTATCAAATGGCCAAGCAACAAAGAAATTTGATTTATAGCCTCTAGCCCAACCATTACCAGATTTGATCACAATTGTTTGCCTAGATTTAGGAGATGAAGAAGAAGAGTTAAACTCTATAGTATAACTCATGATGTTGCATAGATAGTCTTTTCTAAAATTGCAAGATGAATTTAGTACTTCAGAGTATCCTCACTAACAGTTGTGTGGTAGAAAAAGATGTATCTAAAAGTTCTGTGTTGGAATTAATCACATATGAAGAGTGTGATAAGAATTGTACTTTCCTTAAAGAACCTGAAATTCTTTATCCACTTTTACCTTGTGAATTAGAAGCAAGCCTAATTTTTGAAGTTTCTCTGATAGAGTCCACCACTATTGTTGAACTGACTAAAGGTCATACTCTTCATGTTAATCCTAAGTTAAGACCCACACAGATGGAATAGTTAAAAGAATTGCTTCGAAGGAATGCAAAGGCCTTTGCATGGGATTATAGTGATATGAAAGGGTTGAGTCCTACACTATGCACTCATAGGATATACATCAATAAAGGTTGTCTACCACTCCGTCAACCCTAGAGAAGGATAAATCCAAGCCTTAGAGAGATAGTTAAAATTGAATTGAAAAAATTACTTGATGCTAGTTTTATTTATACTATATCTGATAGTAGATGGGTGTCACCCTAGTTATAGTGCCTAAAAGGGGAGGAAAATGGAGAATTTTTGTATATTATAGAGAGTTGAACAAAGTTACCAAAAAGGATCACTTTCTTTTACCATTCATAGATCAAGTTTTGGACACACTAGCTGGAAAGAAGTATTTATCTTTTCTAGATGTGTAGTGCCTGCCCCTAGTTCACATATTGTTATCATTGCTAAAATCTTTTAGAACTAGTTTTATGTTGTTGGTTAGCAGCATTCTTTTGAGATTATCAGATATTGTGCTATGGATTCAGTTTATTATGTGATGAGATTACTTAGACTCTACATTTCATGTGTGTATAATGATTATTTTTAGTGTTCGCAATTATTGATGATGATGATTACATTGCTTTCAGTTATTAATGATGATTAGTAAGATGATTTATTATCATATGTGGTTTCTTATGGATACTTACCACATACTTGCATGTGTATGGTGTGCGTGTTTGCTTTGTGTGTTTGATTTTGTATGGCATGTCTGATGTGGTTAAGGAAGGGAGTCGTAGTCACCTGCTATTCGGGATCTACACGATGCACCACTTCCTACCATTGTCTATTTAGTTTAGTATATATTGTGTTTGTACATGCATAGTTTTTATGCAGGTTGTAAGTATCGGGTATCGACTTCCTTGAATTGTCAGGATGAGCGTACCCTATCACATTATCTCAATGATAAGAGAGGGGAGATAAATTCTCAAGTCCAAATCCCAACTCTTTGAGCCATTTGTCCTAATTGGAAAATTAGGACAAGTATCTGAGTTGAATACCCACCGAATGTGTCGGATGACATATTTTGTGATTTTTAACCCTTTAGATTTATTTTGTATGATTTGTTCTATGATGAGTTTTCATATTTTATCTTGGAGGTCTATGGTGAATTTTCCATTAATTAAGTCTTAATAAATAGGTTTAATTAATAAATTATTTATTTGAGAAAATTAATAAAATATCATGATCTTTGATATTTTGATTGTAATTAATTAAATGTGAATTATTGGGGAAAAGGCATTAAATAAAAGAAAACTAGAAATTAAAATTAATAATAATTATAAAATAATAATAAAGTAATAAATAAAATAATAATAATAAAAGTTATAAAAATTTAAATGAAAGTTATAAAATTTAAATAGAGATTATTTAAAAAGTAAATTGGAGTTATAAACTTGCATGGGAATTAACATGTGTCAACAACACGGGGGTTAGTGCATCAATTAAGCACAAGGTGTCTACAACTTTATGACTTATGAAAAAAGTTGGAAAAGACCCATGCTTAGTTGGTGACACCTTTCAGCGGTTTCAAGAAGCAATCCAAAAGTTTCTTGAGAGCTCTTTATATTCAGGCATTTATAGAAGCTTAAAAAAAAAAAAAGAGAAGAGGTTTTGGAGTGCAGTTGGAGCATTGGAGGACTTGAGGACTCTGAAGAAGGGAGGAGCTTGCTCTACGGATTTTCTGAGGAAGAGCGATTTAGCATTAGAATCCGGGTAGATTCTTGTGATTTTTCTTATGCTATTTCTGCATCATGCATTCCTGTCTTCTTCATGTCTTCCATATGTCTTCTGAAGAATTTCATATTTCTATTGTATGCATTTTCAATTTGGGCAATTAAATTTATTTGAGAATTTTATATGCATGGATTTAAAAAAAGAGAAAACGGGTTTGGGTTCAAATTAAAATCAAATTGAAATAGATTTGAAAATGGTTTCAAGATTTATGGCCAAATCCATTAGTGAAATTATTGGATAAATTTAGAGAACAATTACCTTTTAAGAAAAAAAAATTAATTGTCCTGTTGCTGCCCCTTAGATAGATCCGAACTCAGTTATTTATAACTTTTTATTGTGATTGCATTTATTTGATCACTCTAGTCAGAATTGGTGCAACTTGGCCCTCTCCAACATATTTCAATTTCAGCTCGATCCAACAGTTCATTAGGGAGATATGGCCGTCGTACTAAGACTGTTTTATTCAAGGACAGATATTTCTCCATTTCCCATAACCAAGAGTTCTTTATGCTTAAACTTCACAAATATAATATGTCAAAGCATATAATGAATTAAAGATATTATTGAAATCTTCCCTTATTAGAATCTTATTAATATGCATTAATTTTATATGGTTTATTATCTAATCTAATTAAATCAAATTTAATTAAGATTAGTTAATAGTAGAAGAAGTGTAATTAATTATTAGTCAATCTAAGTAAATAGATTTTTAAATGAGAGAAAATTAAAAGAAAAGAGATTTTTAATATAGTTTATATAGTGGACTTTTTATAATGTATATTGAATAATTTAGACATGGTAATTTTATATTATGTTTTTAAATGAGGAGACTTTAATGATAATGGATTAAGATTTAATTGACATGGAGTCACTGTTATAAAATTGTTATAATTTGAATTACTATGGTATTATTAATACGTTATATACTATTAACTAAATTATTGATAAACCTTAATGGTATTAAGAGTTAACTAATGAAGCTTATGTAAAGTTCTCTAGATCGATTAATAATAGTTTTGATGAGTTTACTATTTATTAATGTTTGTTGGGACTAACAAACTATTAATAAATAATAGTGTAAATAGTTTAAATAGTTATCAATTAATACGATCAGAGTTAATCTAAAGGAGATTAGTTAATGATTGAAGTACTGTAAAAGATATTAATCAAATTGAATTGGTTAATAATTTGGAGTATTAATTAATTGAATTATCGTACATAGGGGAAACTTATTTGAGATAATAATACTTGGTATTGGGGATTTATTATAACTTGTTATTATTAAAATATAAATGAGAACATTGTTGCAGAGTGACGAATGTGATCATTATAGATTTCTCATATAGCTTGTTATTAAATATTAACAAGTTATTATTATTGAACTATGAATGCGAATATTTGTGTACTAGATTATAGTTAACTTACAAAATTATAGTTAGTTATTAGTCAACTAATATTAATTGGAACGTTGCCATGGATATGTAATTATTAATTAAATTAATTAGAGTTAATTAGATTTAATTAATAATTAAGTTATGAAATAAAGTTTTAATTGATATGCTCCTCTAGAAAAGTTGTGAAGTATGTATATCAAAGTTGACAAGTCGTACTCTCATGACTTAAATAATGACTTTAGATATTATATGGTTGTCAACGATGATAACGAATTAATTAAAAGACTCAAACTTTAGTAATACTTAATTAAGTTTCTAATTGAAAACTATTAGAATGTAATAGGTCATGGATGGTGTACCTATGTTAATTGATTATTTTAATGAAGTTATAATCTTCTTATTCAAAGATTGATAATTGGTTCTTTTATAAACGAATAATGATCCTTTGATTATGTTGAAATGTAGAAGTAACATTAAGAAAGAGTTATCCAATTAGTACTATGGATATTAGCAAATAAAGCAAATGATTTAATGAGTAAATAGTTATCCTTAAGTTATTCTTAGGGTAATGCTATCGAAAAACAATTGGGTTGACTTATAGGTCAAATGATGAACTTAAGACATTTGAAAATATTCTTGCAAACAGAAAACTGAAAACCCCTACACATTATTCAAGTATGTGAATTTAGTAAACAAAAACATGTGTTTATATCGTGTATTCTTTATG
Organism: Cupressus sempervirens; assembly: GCA_028749045.1. NCBI lineage: Eukaryota > Viridiplantae > Streptophyta > Pinopsida > Cupressales > Cupressaceae > Cupressus > Cupressus sempervirens. The sequence continues at coordinate 472,767,578 of CM053784.1, forward strand.
CTTCTTATTTTGAGTTTTGGGTTGACTAGTGATGACCAGTCCTAGGTTGTTACCAGAGGCTTGGGCGTTATGAGATGTGATGGCATGTTGATTGGTCTCGATCTTTATAAGCCCAACCATGGTAATGTGATCGTATGCTCTATGAAATGTTTGTATTTACTGATTGTTATTGTTCATCAGTGTTCATGTGTGAAGCTGAGATTTATGTGAATGAGAAACTTGAGCTAATCATTTTTGAGTCATCGATCAATTATCTTTGGATTATTTTCTAGTTGCCATGATGGGACTGAAATATGAATTTATTTCTTGATGATTTCATGTTGTGACATGTTTGACTCAACCATTTTGGAGTCTTTGATCAGTATGATTTTGAGATATTCTTGGTTGCTTGTTGAGAACCATTTATCTTGAGATATATTTTGGTTATTGAGAACCAATTGATACTTATGATTATCAATGATGCTTTCAGTTGCCAATAGAAAATTGTTGTGGTCATGATTTTCTATGGATGCTTTTTCAGATGCTCATGGAGATTTGATGATTCTTATCTTTGAGATTTGATGATTCTTATTATGGATATTTGATGCTTTTATGCATATTTGATGATTTTATTATGGATTATCTCTTATGATTTTGAGATTTATGATTCCATGAGCTTAGGGTAGGTAATCTACTTGTAGTGTCAGGAAGTGGCTTGCAATGGGGGTCGGGGCCCTAAGTGGCTGCCAGGGTAACTCATTGTAAGTTTGGTTAATAAGTGATAACATTTACACACTAAATGGGGATTAAATGAACCTAAAAAGATAATTGTTGATGTTCTCACCCATGCCTTGAGTGTTTGTACAGGCTAGGATGGAAGTAGTGAGAACACATGGTTGTGACCTTGCATTCCATAGTATGCCTCGTCAGTATGAGAGGATACTAGTGGCCGCATGAGATCAGTATGGACCCATGGAGTTTAGCTAACTACCAGGGTAACTTGTATGTGATAAATACGATGACACTTTCCCGCTTGCGGAGTAGGTTTCCTACATGTCATTGTGTACCTCTAGGAATTAGATGTCGATTTTGTGTGTGTTGGAACCTTTGAGTTAGTATACTTTTAGGATTCCTGAACTTTTTATGCTGTGTATTGATATCCTATTTGGGACTTGAGATTATCTTCTTAGCATGGTGGGAGTGGACCACTTAGGTTTCACGCGGTCGGGTGGTAATGTATTTTCACTCTTATCATTTGAGATCCGTTCGAGACACCGTGGTTGGAGTATCCTTGGTTGGTATTTATTCTTCATTATGTTCTTGGAGCATTATGATAGATAATATACCTTATGATGGATGTATTTACTGGTATGTTTCTTATATTGATGATTTGTTTTACTTTGCATATGTTAGTTGATGATTTATTATGCTTTACTTTGCATGTTAGTAGAATGTTTTAGGAGTGACATTCCTACTATGTTAATACCGATGATCTCTTCGATGCTTTGGAATGTTATGCATAGAGGGATGCTAGGATCCATGATGGTCTAATAATGCTATTAATGGTTGGGAGGAACTGTGCACTTAGTTATTTATGTTTGTGATATATGGTTATCTTTTGTGATGGATGTTTATATCTTTTGTGATGATGTATCATGTATGATATGTGGTTTCATTTATGTTATTGCATCATAGATTAATATTAGATGATGATGATGTACTTTATTTACTTGGATGTTTATTCTTTTAAGCTTTTCATACCCTGTGATATGTACAGTGGATGATTGAGCTAAACTAAAATATAATTACAAAAGGACACTTGTATATTGCTTAAGTACATTGGATGTATCATTGTTATTTCATAAGGATGGGATGTTAGATGAATAGTTAATTTAGATGTGATACAACATTAAGGGATCTTTAAAGAATGTAGCATGTTATGTATATATGTTATGCTTATTTTCATTTGAATTGTTGCTATTGCTTCCACAAATGTTATGAATGGTTTTATTTTTCATGTTTAAAAAAAAAAATTGTTTGGCAAACTTAGTAAAATTCTTTGGATCCGTTGACGGGGCATTACAAGATGGGTATAGTGGTTATAATAAAATCAGTATTGCTCCTGAAGATCAAGAAAAAACCACATTTACATGTCCATGGCGTACTTTTGCATACTCTATTTTACCATTTGATCTATGTAATCCTCCTGCAACATTTCAAAGAGTAGTTATTAGCATCTTTACTGATATATCACATGATTGTATGGAAATCTAAATGGATGACTTCACAACATTTGGATTCACTTTTGAGGAAGCAATGGTGAATCTTGAAAAAGTTTTGGTCAAATGTTAAGAACATAATTTGGCACTTAACAGTGAAAAGTGTTTTATGCTTATGCAGGAAGGTGTAGTACTTGGTCATTTCATATCCACTATAGGAATACAAGTGGATCCAACTAAGATGGAGGTAATTCAAAAATTACCCATACCTACAAAGTCAAAAGATATACAATCTTTTCTAGGTCATGCTGGATATTATAGACATTTCATAAAAAAATTCCGCAAAATAGCTTGTCCCTTGTATAAGTTACTCACAAAAGAAGTTGAATTTAGTTGGACATTTGAATGTGATGAAGCCTTCCTATAGCTTAAGAAAATTTTGACTACAGCCCCAGTTTTACAAGGCCTCGATTGGAATTTACCTTTTCATATATATATATATATATATATATATATATATATATATATATTCCTCTTATTACGCCATAGATACAATCTTAGCATAGCAATCTCAAAATCTTGAAAATGCAATTTATTATATCAGTAAGAGCCTTCATGGCCCAGAGCTAACTACACTATGACTGAAAAAGAATTGCTAGCAATAGTTTATGCCCTCAAAAAATTCTAGCATTATATAACTAGCTATTCCATATTTGTTCATACTGATCATGCAACAATTAAATATCTCATGAACAAACCTTCTATAATAGGCAGGTTAGCAAGATGGTTACTATTGTTGCAAGAATTTGATATAACTATTGTTGATAAGCCTAGAAAAGCCAATGTTGTAGCTGATTATTTATCAAGTATCCATCATGATGATACTGACACTATTTTGGTAGATGATGCATTTTTGGATGAGCATTTGTTTCATATTTCTATTCAAACTCCATGGTATGTAGACATTGCTAACTACATTGCAGCCAATAAAATACCAGTACATTTTTCTTATAAGGAAAAGAAGCTTCTTGTAGAGAAAAGTTTCATTTCTCCTAGATAGATAATCTCTTGTTTTACACTAGACCTAATCAAGTTATGAGAAGATGTGTGAGAGAGGATGAGACATATGACATTCTACATGCATGTCATAATGAACCATGTAGAGGAAACTTTGTAGCAAAAAAGAATAGCTTTCAAAATCTTGACAACTGGTTATTATTGGCCTACACTTCAGAAGGATGTAGTCAACTATACAAGGAAATGTGACAAGTGTCCAAGGATGGGCTTGCCAACAAGAATAGATGAAATGCCTCTTAATCCTTACATGTCATTAGCACCATTTAACAAATGGGGAATGGACTTCATTGGACCAATTGATCCTCCATCTAATGGGAAAACCTATATTCTTGTGTGCACTAATTACCTATCAAAATGGGTTGAAAATAAGGCTATGAAGCATGCTCATGATGAAAAAGTTATTCAGTTTCTGTATGAAGAGATATTTACTCACTATGGTGTACCCAAGAAACTAGTCACTGACCAAGGTGCACAATTCACCTCTAATCTGATCTCAAAGTTGATGAAACAATATAATATTAGGCACCAAAAATCTAGTCCTTATCACCCTCAATCTAATGGACAAGTAGAGGTCATGAACTGTGAACTGGAGAACATTTTAACAAAAATAGTCCATTTGCACCATAGGGATTGGACCAGCATATTACAAGAAGTTGCTTGGGCTTACAGAACAACCTAGAAGACTACTATAGGATTCACACCATTTGAACTCTTATATGGTAAGGTAGCAATGGTTCCAATTGAATTTGAACATAAAACTCTAAGGACAACATTGGCATTGAATATTGAACTCCCTATAGCACAAAGATAACGTCTTCTACATCTTAACTCTTTGGATGAGATGCAAAAAGTTTCTTTGGAACATATTGAACTAATTCAGAAACAAAGGAACATGTACACTCGAATTGTGTCACACTCTAAACCCTTCTATCCAAATGATTCCATGAGTTTGAAATGCTTGGATGTCGGCTTAGAGCTCCCTATCCACAGAGTGCAAGAGAGTATATTTCAAGAATAAGAAATCTCTTAGATGAGCCTTAGAGATACTCTTCTTGCTAGTAAACCATGCAATGGGAGGTTCCAAAGACAAGATGCAAGAATGCAAATGTCCCAAGGAGTTCCTCAAGAATGCAATGCAAATGAAGATTAAGCTATAATGAGATGCAAAGTGGAGCTATGCTAAAACATGTATGAAAATGTTACAATACCATTATTAAGCTATGTGAGATTAAGCTAGATGTAAAAATGAAAGCTAAGCTAAGCTAGAATTCCATGGATGAGAAAGTGTAGACAAGAAATAGAAGTTCTCCACAAAGCTCCAAAGAAACCTGTTAGAAAACCTGCAGCATAAAAATATTCAAAAAATGAGGATTGGATTGAGGGGGAAAGCTCTCTCCCTTTTAAAGATGTATGGATGGTAGAGATCAAGATGAAGATGGTGGATGATCAACGGTGGAATTCAAAAAGAGGAGTGATCCATGTGCACACACAAGTCAACCAAAGAATATAAGTTGACTTGTCATATAAGACAAAAGTCTCACAAGCCTTTTCTTTTAATTGTAAAATAGAAAAAGGACTTTATGTGTGAACTTTAAGTGGGTTAGAAGAATGGGGTCTTTTATTTAATTAAAAGGGGACATGTTCTTTTAATCAAATAATGAACTTAGGATAGCATAGTCAAACTATAGTTTATAATCAAATAAATTGATTATTAGCAATTTGGTCTAGATAAATGATTAAATTAATTTAGCCAAAATGTTGAAAAGGGGACTAATAGTCTAGATGACCATTTTTAGGTGATTACATTTACCCCTCTTTGACTAATGCGTGATCGATCTGGGAACACATTATGTCAAAGAAAATAGAAAGCCAAGTAGGCAGTGATAGATAAAGATATCTGATTCCAAAGAATGAAATGCAGAAATAGATAGCAAGTCCTGAATGCACAGCCTGATAGCGGTAGTACTGAACATTAGGAAGATGATGTTAGGATCTGAAAAGAATTCTAACATCTAGCAAAGTGAATAGATCAAGAGCAAGTGATAAGGTCAAACAAATGCTCCTAAGAAATAGGTAGTTGATCTAGTATTTTTTCCCCCTCGGGATTGAAATCGAAATGAGGTAAGAGGAAGTAGAAAAATTAGCTAGACATGAAAAAAATAGAATATAGCAATGTCCAAGATGACAGATAGATGATTAGAACCCAAGAATGACTATAAGAAACTGATAAAATGCCCCAGTTTGACCAAAGTTGACAACAAAAGATAAATCATAAAAATTAGGTCAAATTGAGTAGAAAGAGGATTTAGATGTGAAAAGGTGAATTGAAGTAGATATGAAGCATAGAAATGATGAATACATGAAGAAATTAAGATGCCCCAGTGATGATTCAAAGATTAGACCACAAAAGGTCAGCTAACTGCTTAGAAGAAAGTAGAATTTTAAAAGACAATTTTGACCATCAAGATGAACTCGAATTTGGATTTCGATCCTGAAAATGAATCTAGGATGTTGAAATTATTTAAGAGGTCAAAACTTTATATAATGTGATGATAAGATAGAAAAGAGATGAAGTGAAAGATTAAGAAGGTGAAAAGACATGAACAAGAAGAAAGTAAAGAAATATATGAAAGGAGTTAGTTGATATGTCCACAAAAAGATGAAGAGAGAGCTCTCCCCATATGCAAGAATGCAAGATTAAGCTAGAAAATGAACCTAAGATGCAAGCTAATATGCAAAGTGGTTTACCAGCAAGAAGCGCATAACATTTAGACTCTTAATTTTATCATTGAGCATTTATTAGGGACATCATGAGATCATACAACCATCACTAGTATAACTATGAGGATATGAATATGATCAATATCAGATAGGTATGTGGAAATCCAATCTAAGCATCAGAGACATGTAAGTCAAGATAACTACGTGATTAGATTCCCTAAGTTTAATTTAGGAAGATTACACCTGTATCAAGGCATAAGCGCTAGGATAAACCCTGAGTGCGGTCTTGCAAAACAGTCAAGGATGATACATTTGTAAGTCAACATGTTGAATAGGACCAACATAAATGCTTACAACACTATAGAAAAACAAAAGTATACCCATAGGCAGAAATCAAGAAAATATATCCCATGCCCCCAGTCTTCTAGTCAATGACATCCTTGAAAGACTATTAGAGAGGGAACACATGGCAAAGAAATCATCATAGACAACACACAAAGTAGATATAGATCAGCATAGCTCATTCGTTTAAGTGTTAAAGTGCATGTGTGCAAGTCACTTGGCCATTTCTTCAAGACTTGATTCTGATAGTGAGAAATATCGCGACATCGGAGACCATAGGTAAACTATCTGTAAAGTGTTAAAAAACACTTGATGTCAAAGTGGGGGAAGTGTTGAGAAACATTATTTTGTGAGTTGTCAAAGAAACCCTAATGCACAAGAATACCTCAATAGGCTAAGTAGCTATGCCCCCGAGATGAGGACAAGAAATAATTCCAAGCTAGGAAATGTGTAGCGAAGTGGATGATTGAGATTGATAGACATAGGTGCAAGGGTTTCAAGTAGCACCTGTTTCTAGGTTTTCACCACTTGATAGATTTTTTCAAGACTTTTTTTTTTTTTTTTTTGGTGATACATCAAAGCACCTATTGCTAGGTTTTCACTAAGATGATCATTTTTTTAGGACATTTTCTGATTTTTGGGAGTTTTTAGAAGGTTTTAGATATCACTAGTTCTCAAGCAAGATCACATCATTTTCTCCCAATGTCTAGCAAGGTATAGGATATGATGGAGCAACTAGCCAGTGGATAAGCAAAGATGGATGAAAAAAGAGTATGAAGCAAGTGAAAGTGATCCTCAAGGATTGACTCCTCAAGAGTACCCAAGCTAGGGAAAGAGTTGAAATAGTCATATGAAGCATATTTTGGATAAGCAATGGAAGTAATGAGAAAGATGGTGTGTAGGATAAGCATTGAAGCCAACAAGTGAGATAGCATGAAGTGTGTAGTCCAAAAGAGTAGCCATGTCAAGAAACCTATGAGAACCATGTTTCATTTATTATGATCAAGACCAAGGGGTCAACTAGATAGTATAGCAATGGGATAGAGCAATAAGAATAAAGCTCAAGATAGAGGCTATGAGTGAATGGGAGAGCACAATAGAAAATCTGGTGGATAAGATAGCCAATATGAAAAGATAGCTCAACATTGTCAAGATCAAAGAGAGAAGAGGGGATAGATGGATGATGGAAGAATTACACATGATGCCTGTTTGCCAGGTTTTCATCATGGTACTTATCCAAGGTGCCACAAGAAGTAGTTTTCACCATAGGATAAATTTATTTCTCTTTACTTTTGCTACCAAGGTGCCACAAGAAGTGGTTTTCACCGAGGCACGTTTTCATTTTTTTCATTTTTTCAATTTTTTCTTCTTTTTTTTTTAAATTTTTTTTAGAAAGAGCTCAAGCTTTTTGAATTTAGATAGTGCTCCTATAGAAAAGATAAGTCATGATAAGCTGAGACCATAGACTGGTATGCTCAAAAATTTTGATAGGGTGATGAAAGGGAAATGGTAGTAGTAAGAATATATGGAGGATAAGAGTTCATGTATAGAAAGGAGGTGTAAGATTTAGAGGATTTCACGTGGATAGCTGAAATATTGGACAAGATCAACATTGACACACACCTTGAAGGGTATTGGAATGATGGAGGAATCATGGATGAAATAGCTTGAGATTTAGATGTATGAGGTGGTAGAAAAGATTTGGAAAAAAGTGGAGTGGAAGGCTTTGGAATATTTTTAGGAAGATTTTTGGAAGAAGATGGAATAGAAGCCTTTGGAAGCTTGAATGTCAACTTTGAAGTATTTTTAATATTCAAGTCTTTTAAAAGAGACTTGGGAATCCATATAGCTTCAAATTTTCCTTCGGATACTTCAAAGCACATTTCTTCAATAATGGGTTTAGGAACCCATATTTTCTTTGGTTTAGCTCTTTGAGTAGTGGACCTTTGTGGTCTCTTTTGTGCATTCTCCTTCTTAGCATTCACATGTTGATTAGATGGGACATAGTGATCTTTCTTTTTCAATGGATTCTTATGTTTATTCTCACTTCCAAAGGACTTGGGATTTGTGGATGAATAAGGCTGATATGACTGGTTTAGGTGGATAGATGGGTGAAAAGTCATCAAGGATGAGTGTCTTTGTTGATCTTGAGGTATGACGAGAGAGCTAGGAGTGGAAAATGTAGGAGATGATGGAAAATAAGGTCCCAATATAGATGGAAGGTTTGAAGCCTTTAGCTTTGATGGATAAGGACCAAGGATAGACTTAGGAGATGCAAATGTATAGTGAAAAGGGACATCAACATCTTTAGAGTGAGCAACGTGGTCAAAGCCATCAATAGACTCATGAGTAGCTTTTACAGGAGCAACATTTTTAATAGGAGCACTTGAAGCTTGAGTAAAATTTTGAAGTGGATATGGAGAAGTAGAACATGAGGGGACACTTTGATCTTGACAAGTAGCTTTGGATAGCATAGGAAGAGAACTTTTCTCATAATTTTTAGTAAGCTCAAGGGAGATAGTGGAAGTGGTATCTTCATCAAACTTAGGAGGTCGACAAGATATAGGATATGGAGGGGAAAAATCTCGAAAGAGATGAAAGGGTGCTTGATCTTGATCTTTCTTGACATTTATAGCTTTTTCTTTTTGAGAGTCCTCTTGACACGAAGCCACTTCTAAGGACAAGGGAGAATGAAGAGTGAATGGAGTAGTGCTTGGATTAGGTATAGTAGTGCATGAAGGTTGAGGATGTTTAGGATTAGTAGTATGGAAAAGGTTTGCAGCCAGGTGAAGGTTAGCTAGAGTTTCTTTTAGAAGTAGCCCTTGAGGATACACGTAGTCTATGCGGAAAGAATTAGGTTCTTTATTTGATGGAGGCATTCTAGAAAGATTTTAAGTGTTGGGAGATGCATGAGTGTTGGAAGAAGTGGAAGATGTAATAGAGCTGCTACTAGACATAGGTTCATTAATGTAATCTTGCTCAAGAGAAGTATCTTCACCACATGAGTCACTAGAGGTATCAATAATTCCATTATGAATAAGATCTTGGATTTTATGTTTTAGCTCAATGCAATCTGAAATACTATGCTCATTATATTGATGATAAGCACAATAGATATCCAAGAATGGATTTCCATAGGAGCTAGACTTAGGCAACATGATGAGCTTGGTACCAAGAAGTGTTCTCAAAATGTCATCATAAGAATTCTCCAAGCGAGTAAAATTTCTCTCAAAACTATGTCTACAGTCCTTTGGTTGTTTCTCAAGTGAATAGAATGCATTCATGTCTTCATCATTATCTTCATCAAAGATAGGTCCATCATGAAATTTTGGAATAGGCTCAAAGTAGGTATCACTTGCTTGTCCTCTAAAGAGGTCTTTAGATCTAGAAGATGAAGACATTTGATGTCTTGAAGTAGAGCATGTAGACCTAGAAGAAGAGGATGACCTCAAAGAAGGTGACTCACATGCATGTAAAGACCTTAAGGAAGATTCATGTAATGATGAAATCTTCTCCTCTAACCTTTTCTCAAGTTTAGACTTCATTTCTGTCATGCGCTTAGAGAGATGAAGGTAAGAAAGATCATTTGTCTCTTCTAGTTCTTTGTATTGTGCATATAGATCTTGAAACTCTTTAGTGACATGGAGGATATCATGATCATCTAGATTCGGTTGAAGTTTGGTAGCACAAGGTTTAGATCCCATAGTTTTAGGTGCAAAGCCAAGCATAAAAGAGCCTACAAGATAACTTGATGTTGAAACTATAGGAGGTAGAGTGTTCACTTGCCAAGATAGTGGAGAGAGATGAAAGTGACTTGTCAAACAATATGTCCAAGAAACTTACAACATGAATGACTCAAGTCAATAGCTAGGCAAGATGCCCAAATAGCCAAATAGATAGAGCAAGCGGGGTGACAAGGGAACAAATTTCCCAACCCAAGAGTGTTGTCAAGAAATCAAGGTAACCATTTCAGCAAAAAGATAACTAGCAAGCAAACATATACCATGAAGATAGAAAGACCATGAGCGCTAAGACCAAAGAGCCACTTTAAGCATGTTCAAAAACTAGAGACATAGCAAATCAAAGTCAAATGATGAGAATCCCCTTAGCAAGAAACACAAGAAAAATGTTAAGACTTGATGCTTTGACTTGGTTGACAAAGTTTGACAATAGTTGATAGCATAGCAAGTTTGATGTTCAAAAGAATTTTTTTTCCAAGCAAGATAGTGACACATGGAGTATTCTTCAAACAATCAAGCAAGGGACAAAGCAACTTTGCATGATACAAGCATATGTGACATCTCAAAATAATTCCCTAGAATTATCGTCATGTGTATGTTCAAAAGATTTTCACTGGTATACCACATTTGAGAACACATCAAACAATATCTACCTAAAGGACATGGTTCATTACTCAACAACTTAGCCCACACTTGATGCTCCTTCACCTCACACCAAGTGGTTTCCCACAAGAGATATTGGCTTTGTCATAGAAATGCCATAAGCATAACCAAGGGAACACATATGGTGAGTGTAAAATCTTGGGGTGATCCAGGTAGTCCACTAGGATCGATCCTTGCACCAAGAAGTTGAGCAGCTAAAAAAGGTAGTTACTAACTTAGGGTGTTTAAATAGGGCTTCCATTCATAGTGTTCCTCTTACTCCCAATTACGGGACACCTCACCTTGCGATGAGTAACCAATCTTGCGACCACAAGAGTACCTTAAGCATTCTTGCCTAGTAATCTCCCTATGGTCAAAATCCCATAAGCGATCACACTAGGTGAAGACAAACACTATATCTACCAAAGTTTTGTGTCCTTGATAGCCTTGAGTTTATAGTGGGTTGGAAGAGCTAGGTAGTCAGCTTGTCCCTACTTGAGTCGTTCCTCTCAGGTTGTCTGAGAGCAGGCCCTCTAAAGGATTTTAACTACACAAAGTGTGGATCAACTTTTAGAAGTCAAGATTTTTTATTCACCACAAGGGTGAAGAGCATACTCTCCTATTCCAATTGTTTTCTCCCAAACACACCAGAAAGATTTAGTTGCCTCTTACTCTTGAAACCAAATGGTAAGTCAAGATTTCTGATTCACCACAAGGGTGAAGAGCATACTCTCCTATCACCAAAAGATCTCAATTGTAAGTTTTAATGTGCCTAAAAATAAACAACTAGTATATGCCACATATGAAAAAGTGAAAAACAAATAAAATTGGGTTTTTATGCGTTGGGCAGCCGTGCAAACAATCGTTAGTAGCCCTTGTGCATTTGAAGCTTTCACATGCGTTCTTTTTATGCAATGTTTCAATTTTTTTTTCACAAGAATGGCAACCTGCAATCACAACTTGTTAGCACCACAAGTTAGTGTGAAATAACATAAAAATACTACAATAAAAAATGGTTAGTTTCCTCAAATATCCAAGTTATCTTCCAACCAAGTGCATGCAAAGAAAGTGCAAACTAATCACAAATGCTCTCATTTTTACTCTTTGCTTTTGATCTAGTCAACAAAATTAGACTTTTTAACTATTATTTCGGATTCAAAAATAGAAATAAAAAGAAGAGACCCTTACTAAAAATCAAAGAGATTTTCAAAAATGCAAGAAATTCAAAAAATCTCTTCATTTGCTCCCTAGAGATCGATTTTGCCAAAACAGGCCAGATTTATCAAATTGGGTTTTTGATCCCCAATACGACCTCAAAATTCAAAACACAAAGAAAGAACCCCCATTATAATTGAAAACACTTTTTGAAAATGTAAGTTTTTAAAAAAAAATTTCTGATTTGCGATCAGAAATGAATTTTTATGAAAAAAAAAGAAAAACTCATAACTCCTAAAAATAATGTTAAAATGCTCTAAAAATCGGACTAAGACATTTTGAGTATATACCCAACTTGCAAAAAAAATTTCAGAATCAAAATCCAAGTGGTTTAAAAGATATGATCAAATCTTTAAACCAAGTTTTTGGCCTTCAAACCAATTTACTTATGGGTTGGCCTTAAAACCAAAGTGATAATTCTACAAAAGCATTTGATTAGATCCAATATGCTGCTGTAAAAAATTAAAGATGAAAAATAAAAGCAAATGGAGCTAGAAACTTGATTCAAGCCCCACGATGGGCGCCAAAAATGTACACTCGAATTGTGTCACACTCTAAACCCTTATATCCAAACGATTCCTTGAGTTTGAAATGCTTGGATGTCGGCTTAGAGCTCCCTATCCATGGAGTGCAAGAGAGTATATTTCAAGAATAAGAAGGCTCTCAGATGAGCCTTAGAGATACTCTTCTTCCTAGTAAACCATGCAATGGGAGGTTCCAAAGACAAGATGCAAGAATGCAAATGTCCCAAGGAGTTCCTCAAGAATGCAATGCAAATGAAGATTAAGCTAGAATGAGATGCAAAGTGGAGCTATGCTAAAACATGTATGAGAATGTTAAAATACTATTATTAAGCTATGTGAGATTAAGCTACATGTAAAAATGAAAGCTAAGCTAAGCTAGAATGCCATGGATGAGAGAATGTAGACAAGAAATAGAAGTTCTCCACAAAGCTCCAAAGAAACCTGTTAGAAAACCTACAGCATAACAATATTCAAAAAATGAGGATTGGATTGAGGGGGAAAGCTCTCTCCCTTTTAAAGATGTATGGATGGTAGAGATCAAGATGAAGATGGTGGATGATCAACGGTGGAATTCAAAAAGAGGAGTGATCCATGTGTACACACAAGTCAACCAATAGAATATAAGTTGACTTGTCATATAAGATAAAAGTCTGACAAGCCTTTTCTTTTAATTGTAAAATAGAAAAAGGACTTTATGTGTGCACTTTAAGTGGGTTAGAAGAATGGGGTCTTTTATTTAATTAAAAGGGGACATTTTCTTTTAATCAAATAATGAACTTAGGATAGCATAGTCAAACTATAGGTTATAATCAAATAAATTGATTATTAGCAATTTGGTCTAGATAAATGATTAAATTAATTTAGCCAAAATGTTGAAAAGGGGGCTAATAGTCTAGATGACCATTTTTAGGTGATTACAGCTTGGGCTTACAGAAAACCCTAGAAGACTACTATAGGATTCACACCATTTGAACTCTTATATGGTAAGGTAGCAATGGTTCCAATTGAATTTGAACATAAAACTCTAAGGACAACATTGGCATTGAATATTGAACTCCCTATAGCACAAAGATAACATCTTCTACATCTTAACTCTTTGGATGAGATGCAAAAAGTTTCTTTGGAACATATTGAACTGATTCAGAAATAAAGGAAACAATGGCATGATTCTCATATTATTAGTAAACAATTTTAAGTTGGTGATTGGGCACTCCTATATGATTCCAGATTCAAAGATATACTAGGAAAGCTACAAACAAGATGGTTGGGACCATATAAAATTAGTCATGTCTTTGATAATGGAGTTGTTCAACTAACTACCATTGATCTAGTACCCTTCAAACTATTAGTCAATGGTCATAGATTGAAATTATACAAATGACCCCAAACCAAAGTAGAGTTCTTGTAGTAGTTTTAGTAGCCAGATTCAAAACCAAATCAAGTAACTCTTCCTGCAGTCGAAGATGTCAACCTTTCGACTGCCACCCTTCAACATTAGTTTCTTTGTTCATGCTCATAATAAAGACTTTATGTTCAGATAATGTTCACTTTTTCTTTCCATCTCATCTCTCTACCTTCCACCCATCCACCTCATCTCATTTCTTTATCTTTGATCCATCCACTTTCCATGTCATCAATTTTTCATGTTTTCAATAAACATCGCGAGATGCTAACAGATGCTACTAATGATGATATCACTTCTGCCACCTTTTTAGTATGTGCAATAATCAAAATCATAGGTATAACATTTTCAAATTATCATTCACTTATAGTCTATAGATTTTGTTAATTATATTTAATACTACATAGTTTATATGATGGTGGTGTTATCTCAGTCCCTTACCTATACTAGGTCTAACAAGTGAGCACACTTGTCCAAATTTAGTAGGGGGCAGGGAAGGTCACTAATATCTAATGGAATTTTTATTTACCTGTAAAGATTTTTCCAAATATTTGCATTCCCTTCATTAATGAAAATTAATTGCCATAAGTACATAGGTATCATACTCTCTATTTTTGAATGATTTTCTATATCAAGCTGTGATGTGACTTATGTTTAAATTTTATGTGATCCGAACCCCATTTTTGGATGATTCTCACACATATTCATGATTTTCCTTCATTAAAAGTCATATTATTGCACATAACAATTTGTTATGTCATTAATTGCATGGTTTAAACAAAGAAGTGTGAGTTAAGTCTGCAAAATAATGAAGTAGTTTGAAGCTTGAATTCAAAAAGGGGAAAAATAGAGTAAACAAAGGAAGTGTTAAGAGAATGGGTGAAAAATTACAGAGGAGAGAACTAGTGGAATACACTATGTTACTCTCAAACGTAGAAGCTATGAGAAGGTTTAATGCATGTGGATGGCTAGGGTATTTTTTGAGTCTAACCACATTTGATGAGGAGCCAACCACAAAATTTACAAGGACATTCAACGAGGGTGAAGCTTCCATTTGCGATTTAAGGGTGATTGCAATAGAGGAGTGCATTGCTGAAGTGACTAGGCTACCTTTAGTTGGAGAACATTACCCTAGCACACATGATGAGAGGTTAGCAAGAGCTCAATTCCCTAGGCCACCTGATCTTCAAATGGACATTACAAAGCAAGGTTGTAAGAGAATGTCACTGCCACCACCATACAATGAATTAGCCATCCACATAATTAGGTATTTTACATGCAAAGGAAGATTCTCATACTTGCATGCACACCATTTAAAATTACTTAGTTGTGTAAGGCATAATCTTGTAGTAAATATTCCAAATTTTCTATATAATATGATTTGTATTAGTGTGGAAGAGACCCAGAAAGGAAAAGATAATTCTATTACTCATCATGCTTTAATCAGATTACTAATAAAGAGGTTTCTTAGGGATGTGTCTCCCATGACATGAGATGAATTTGTGCAAGCCAAAACTCTGCAACCCCAAGCTACCCCTAGCAAATAGCCTAGAGAGGAAAATACCTAAGAGGCTGAAGCCGAAAAGACCCAAGAAAATGTGCAAGAAACT
Organism: Cupressus sempervirens; assembly: GCA_028749045.1. Taxonomy (NCBI): domain Eukaryota; kingdom Viridiplantae; phylum Streptophyta; class Pinopsida; order Cupressales; family Cupressaceae; genus Cupressus; species Cupressus sempervirens. The sequence continues at coordinate 472,783,049 of CM053784.1, forward strand.
ATCCTTATTTAAGAAAATATGCCTTCACCTATGCAAGAGACTCTGAAACCTACTACTAGCAGAGCTAAGAGGAAATGAAAACTGTAGGAAGAAATCTCTGTTTAGGAAAAGGAAGAGTTGAACCCTACAACTGTAAGACAAAAGAGAACAAAGAAAAGTCCTGCAACAACTACTCCTGTAGTAGAGACACCCAAAGGGAAAAGTAGGCAAAATGTCATGATACAAGAGGAAACCCCTGTAAGGAGAAGCCCTAGGATGAGAGGGAAAGTTTCCAAAGATTCTACATTGTCTAAAACATCCACTAGGGAATCCCTTATGCAAATTGTTTCTGATCACTCTCCTCTCCATCCTAAGATTACAAGTATTCACAAAAATCCTACTGAGGAATGTAGGGATGAAATCAAAGAAAATCTAGATGATACCTTAGCGAACCTACCAAGTACTTCTAGCTATAGGGATGAACTAGTTCCTGAATATGTTGATCCAAACACTACTCTTGTTCCCCATAAGTCAAAATGGATTACAGGTGTTGTAGAACATTTATGTTAGGAATAGAGAAAAAGGAAAAGAGATCATGATGAATATAGTGGTTCCATCACTCTGTAGAAACTCCTTTTTTAGTTGTATGGACAACATCTATTTGTTGAAGCCTTGTGGAAAGAAGAGAAGAAAAAGATGAATAAGGTTATAGTATCTCAAGGTCAAGAAATTGTAGATTTAAAGGAACAGTTAGCAAGTCAAAAGCAATGAATGGATCATGCCCTCAAGCTAGTTGATTAGGCCCTTGCTTGTAGACCACCACCAAGAGTTTATGCTCTCTGTTTGAAGGAGCAATTTCTTTTGTTTCAATTAACGTTAACTCTTAAGAATTTTAATGTAGAGTTCAAATTAGCACAAGAATTTTATGGACTATATTAGAGAATTCACTTTGTGAATTATATATTCATAATTTTGTTATCCCTTCAAATACTCAATGGAATCCCTTGCTTTACATAGGAGATATACACTTAAGAGCCCTCATGTCCTAGATGTCCAATGAAGTGAATTATGATAGGCAACTAAATAATTATAGGGATGAGGAAAGGATAGAACCTTTGCCTTTAAGAGTAGAGAGTAGCAAACCAAATGAAGTTCTTAGGGATTGGTTCACATTAACCTATGGAAAGAAGAATCTAGAAGTAAGGGATAAGATCTTTGCTACCAAAGCTAAAGTTTATGTTGATTACAAAAATCTACCCTACTTTGCTTTTTAGAGAGTTATGACTAGTGCAAGGAGTAGATGGACCAAACTACCTAAATCTCTCAAAAAGTCAGAACCACATAGTCCCATTAGCTTGGAAGCAACACTTAATAGGGTTCCAAAATATTTAGAGTTAGGGAAGCAAGCCAAACTAGAGTTGTGGTCTCCCCTAACCATGCAACCTCCTATGCTCCTGTGGCCTTTGTATGACATTAATGTTGACAAACTCGACAAGATTTAGGAAGATCACAAAAGGGAAATGTGGGATAGAACCAGAGGATTTTACTACACTTTCAAGAGCAACAAAAAAGGAAGGATAGAGATTGGAGAATTCAAGTCATTACAAAGTGCATGCAATGCTTGAGGACAAGCATTAGTTTAGCAAGGAGCAGATGATGAGACCAAAATTTTCCTTTATTTTATGATAGTTTTAAGATACTTTGTAGATAATCTATTTTATCTTTGTCAAAAAATTTGTGGACCTATGTTTATCGAACCTATGATAAACCTATGGGTAGGAACTGTGCCATCTTTTGCTAATATTATATATAGTATGCAGTATTTCATATAGTTATCAAAATGTGCATTCTTATATTTGAATTTAATTTGATAAATGTTTATTTTCAAACATGTCTTTGTATTGAAACTAACTTGTTAATGAAGACTGAAAGATGATTGGAGGAATTTCAAAGTTAAGCACCAACAACATTCAAGGAGAAGAGAATACTAAGGAGCAGCCATGGTGGATGAAAGTTACAACAGTTACAAAAGACATAGTAGTGATTAAGGAGGTTCTATGAAGACTTATTACCTTCTCTACATTTATTCTCTGGCAAGTGGATGTCCAGACTTTATTATTCATGCCTTAAGCCATTATTCCCTTTTCCTACCTTCAATTGATATCCTTCTATTTTCTCTCTTGTGGATTTAAAGCTAGGTCATTTACTTTTCTATTATGGAATAAATATTTATTTCCTATATATACAGGAATCAACCCAAGTGTGTTAAGTTTTTGAACTAGTTAGAAGAAATAGTTTAAGATAATAGACTATTAACTTTTACAGTTGTGTTTTTACAGTTTTCTATTATGTATTTCTAAAATCTAATGAAATAGTTTTTGACTTCTATCTTGTGTTAGTAGTTTAGTGAAGCCAACCAAGGGGGGCCACTTGGAAGGTGGATTAGATAAGGATAGAATAGATTTATTTCCAAGCTTTCTTAGTTTCATAATTAGAAGTTGTAAGTTCCTTCCTATAGCATTGCACTTTGTGAATGTTCCTGCAACATATGTGAGAATAGTTATTGTGGATGAACCAAGTTGGAATGTTTGTTATCTTTTCATTTTATTTCCAGTATTCATAGAGTTAAGTGTGTTAGTTTCCTATAGCAATAGTGTAAGTTCTTTTCCTTGCATTTTACTTTTCTGCATCATAAGCTTAGTGACTCATTAAGAGACCTAGTGCACATATGGTGCTAACCATTTCAAGTATAAGTCCTTGGGTTGACAAGATTAAATGCACCTCATAGCAAGAAAAATAGTCCTTATGTTGAATATATTATTCCTAAGCATGACCTAGAGCATGACTATGATACACTTATTGTGAGGTGGATCAATGAAGAGCATCTAGAAGTGACTTGTCAGAGAAATTTTGTAGCAAACCCTATTTTCAAATAGAGGTCTTTTATAATTTTTTGCAAAATTTGTTCAATAAAAGATATTGTTGATAAAGATCATGGATATGTTAGTTGTTCACAGTGTTGAGAATAAGGATATAATTAAGCTCAAGGTAGTTTCTCTAAAACCTAGTGATCAAAACCCTAACTCTGCATTATCTATTTCTCCAAACAACATAGTTTACCTTGAAGATGTAGAAAACTATTTGAATTACAAGTTTGAGTTGATTGGTAGTGAATATATGAATAAGCATATGGAACTAGTCTTTAACCACAACACGACTATGAAGCCTTTTGATCACTTAAAGGAATTATTTTTGTTTCAATATCATTTCTACCATGAGCTAGATATAGATGAATGGACTCAAATCATATTGAGTAGGATACATGATGGAAAATTGTGGATGCAAGACAATGTAGTAGACATTTTTGCCAACCTAATTCATGAGGTAACTGGCCTTAATAAACAAGGTAGTGTACCCATAGGTGAAAAGATGGGTAAGAAGAAGAAATTTACACTAAGGTAGTATAAAATGGGAAAGCCATGGTAATCAACTCCATCAAGAAAGATGATGTGAGATTTCTTAGCTGAATTATTGCCTATTTAGTTTGTGCATGTTCTAAGATAGATGAACTTTCAGAAGGATTTATTTATGTAGCTTACAAGATATGTGTTGAGAAAGAGCAAGTTAATTTGAGTGAAATGTTGAGGATGCAACTCTTGGAAAACCTTGAAAAGATTATGAGAACAAATAATGGTGTATTTAGATTCTAATTACTGATAAATCACATATTCTTTCATGTGCTAAAGAGATTTCCTTACTTGTTAATAACATATATAATGAGTAGTGACAAATGTACTATGGAAAAGATTATAGAGGTATGTAGAAGGAACCTTGTAGACAAGGTATTAGACATTCGTAATTTGATTATAAGGACATTCCAAAATGAGATGAAATAGAGATTTAGGATCTCACCTACAATTTTTTATAGGTTCAAGGAGGACATATGTATTCCAGTTGATACAGACTATACATACATTCAAGTAGTACAACCTCAAGAAACATTTTTGGATCCTTTAAGCTATGAGTTGAGTGATGATGTTGTTGTTAGCTACATTGACTTGTTGAATTTAGAAAAAGATAAAGTTGAGTATAGATTTGGAAATAGCATGCTCATCAATCAACCTTGGAGAAGGCATCTCATAAGAAGGTTGAGTCAATTATGAAGAAGACATTATCTGAGGTTGGAATGACAAAAATTGAATATGATGAGATAGATAATGAAACAAGGTGTATTGAACATACAACCCTTGTCAATTTTAGTTACTGAGACAACTTCAAGACAAAAAATTCCTTATGTAGTAGTGTCTAATGTTCAGCCTAGTGAACACAAGAGAAAATCAAAGAGATTTGTTGAAGCAGTGTCAACAAAGACTAAGAGAGTTAAATAGATGGCTATAGGACCTAGAAAGAGGCAAAAAGAATTGTTTACAATTGGATCTAGTGATCATGAAGGGGTTGAGGAATAGGAAACCAAACAAGCTAGAAATTTGACTCCACCTCAACAAGTAGTAGGAAAAACTTGACAACCATGGAAGTTGAAGATTGAGAAGATAAACACAACAATTGCAAATGAGGGAAACTTTGTTTAGATGAACATTTTTTATGATCTATAAAATAATTTTGAGAAAGATAAAATTGATATATCTACTATGAGACATATCATTTCAAATGATCTAAGTATGAAGGATATCAAAGGAGTAGTGAATCAGAAAGTCTATGAGAGACTCTTAGAAAAGAAGACTCTAGCAAGAGAAGAAGACCTTGAACTTAAAAATTCTATGCTATGAACAATTTGTAGGATTGATGACGATGATTAGATTGATCTAATTTTTTCCTTATCCAAACTTTTACAGAAGAATAAGACAATTAAGAGTTTGCATAGATCACTAATGGAAGTGACTGATAGGTTGCACAGTACTTTGATAGTACAATATACTAAGTCAAATCTTGAACTGAGAGCATAGGTACACTAAAATCTTTTGATGAAGAGTTTACTAATTTATTGAATGTTGTAGAGGCAAAGGCTCAAATTTCCCATGATACTAACTTGTTTAGCACCATCTACCTGAACATCAAGAATGACTTAGTCAATATTGATATATGCATAAAAGAACTTCAAAAATGTTAGTAGGAAGTGAAAGTTGTGTATATTAAGTGTACCTTATCATACAAAATGACTAAGGATCTAGACAGTTAGATAGAGGCAAAGATGAATGAGCCAGAGGCTTTATCTAGCTTAATCTAGCACTCATATAGCAAAGTTGATGATATTGAGAGTCAAGTTTCCAATGTTCACAGCAATATCAGGAAATTGGAACTTTGGAAAAAGAAGATATTTAGGAGAACATCTAATTTCAAAGAATCCATTGCTCTGAAGTTATCATTTTTTGAGAAGTAGCCAGAAGAATGTGTCAAGGCCAAGGACACATATACAAACTTTTTGTATTTAGATATCAATGTAGTTGAGATTATGTCGTATGCATTATGTGCAATTCTCACATTAGTAGAGTCAACCAAAGAGACATGGAAAAAAGGTAGAATAGCCTAAAGATTATTTTTGATGATTTTATGAAGATAATATCAGCATAAGGGAAGGCAATAGTTTCAATAGTTTTTGACAATTTTGGACTAAATCTTGACATTTTGACCTTTGTCATTGATGTCAAAGGGGGAGAGATTCATGTGAAAATTGTATACATGTCATTGTTGGAAAAGATACAAAGGGGAGAGATACATGTGTAGAATGAAGTATATTGTAAGAGGGAGCATATATGTAAAGTTGTAATAGATGTAATATTTATTTTGATAGATAAGTTTTTGTCACTTAGCCAATATTTCCTATTTTCTTGCCATCAGTGCTAAAGGGGGAGATTGTTGAAAATTGGCTAATAGTGATATGTAATTGTTGTCATTAATGGAAACACATGATGTACATGTTGACAAGAAACCTTAGAAATGAAGATCTTAGTTTTTGTCTATCAAAAAATTGTCTACATATAGAATTTGGTTTACATCAGTGTATTGTTTTGTTTATAACATGTTGTAGATGTCATATTATGTCAAGCAAAGTTACATGGAGATAGTATACATGTTGTTGATGATGTGTATTGTTGGGCATTCATTTTGAATGAGGTCAACAGTAGGAATCCATAGTGTAATTCCTCTCTTGAAAAGTAAATCTTTTTAAGGATCCACTCCAAGTTTCAATTTTTGTCTTGTGACATACCAAAATCCACTCAGTAGAAGATAAATGTGAGTGTTCAAAAGGAGGCCTTTGCTGGTTCTAAAACCCTTTTGTCTTGGAATTGAAGTAAAATTTGTTCACTATCTCAAAATATCACACCAAAAGAATAATATTTTTGTATTTTCTATTTCTTCAATTAATGCAACTCTAACAATGCAGCTACTATGAGGTCCTCTTCTAACCTGGGGGTTAGCAAAGAAAATAACAAAATTGAAAGAAAATAACATGAAATCAAATAACTTGAAATTGAAATTCCTAAATGAACATAAGCTACAAAACACAACACGTTGTGAGTTAAACCTTCAAAGAAATCGGTAGGAAACTAATGAAAGTAGGAGCAACACTTTCTAGAATCCACTGATGCAATCATCGGTGAGAATTTTTAACAAATCAAATGATGTTTCACTCTTCATCAAATCACAAGGCCATGAAAAGTGCACTCATGTGAGAGAAAAAGCTATGTAGACACAATCAGGTGATCTCTTCTCAAGCTCGTTATGTCAATAGAATTTATATATCTGTAGCAAACACTAGAACTAAAAGATTGCATAACTAGAAACAATGCAATAAACATTTGGCTCAATCACAATCTCATGAATAAAATCCACAAAACAAAGACACATTCAGGAAAGAATAACTACACTCAGAATGCTAGCACCAAAGGTATATCTTTATTGCATAATAACGACAACCCTTTTTATATTTTACAATGGGGTATTTATAAGAAATCATCTCCTCAATTTGTGTTGAGAGTGAGAGATATCTTGATGCAATAAAATGCTTTAAAAAAATTCAAACAAACTAAATATATACAAACTGACACTCTAACTAGTGCTTAGAGGGACTCCATCCATATTTTATTCATTAATTGGATGCATGAGCCCTTTTCATGTCAAAAATAATGAAAGCATGAGAGAGAAAGTAGGAGGAAGCCATCAATCAAAGTAGAAGTGCATGGAGACACCAAAAATAGAAGCTAGCCCTTCACTTGATGTGTGTCAGAGTTAACTTGCCATTAGAATGCACTCTCAATGCATGGAAAGTGCTATTTTTGGAACTGGCAGTCAACTATCGATGCACCTTTGAATTGCAGGCCTGTAGGAAAATGCGAAGCTACGTACCTACAGAGCTCAATTAGCCAAAAAATTAGAGTTCTCAATTTTGAAAATGATTTCTAGGTTTTTCTCAAATGAGGTTTTAGATCACTTTTTGTATATGCTCCATGCCCCTTTCTGATGATTTACACCCTCTTTATAGCCAATTACTTTCATAAACTTGCACTCCCTCCACTTCTTCAATCAAAAATCTCAAGGCACCTACATTGAATCTTGTCCCCAATAGCTGCATAAGATGAGGAACCTAATTTACTTTATGTGTCCAACCTCTGTATCTTTGACCTTTGTCTTCTTTCCACCTATCCAATCCTTCCTAACAAGAAACCAAGTGATCTAGATTATCCAAGACGATCAAATGTTTGCAACTTTTTCATATTTTTTCACAAATTTTCTAGGCATTTTTAAATGACCTTTTTGGAGGTCTTTTTCTCAAAATTTCAAATTAGAACCTTCGTCGATCTTTAAAACAAGATAGTCAAAGGCTCACTATTTTAGGGACTAAAATTAGATCTTTAATTCTTCTTTCCAATGGTGTAAGCATTTCTAAATTTTGAGGCCCGAGTCAAAAATTATGACCTCGACAAGTTGAGGATGTCATTTTTACCTACAAATGAAGCAAACATTAGTCTGTAGAGTTAACAATGCATAGTAAAGACACACTAGCTACTCAAACAAAACTGGAGGTGAATCTTGAAATCTGGCTAAGTCTGAAATCCTAAAGCCCTAAAATTTGGCTAAGTCTGGATTCCTAAAGCGTTGAAATTTGGCCAAGTCTAAATTTTTGAAACCTTGAAATTTCCTAGAATCTTTACCTTATCTTGGGGAGGTTTGAAACCTATCTCAAAAGATTCATTGCATTTATTAAAATATATCTTAAGTATAAGGAATTAAATATATGTCAACTTATACTTAAACAATATATTTTAAACCCCTCTTATGGCTACTCAGACAAAATTGGAGGTGAAAGTGCGGCTTGGCAAGTGCACATGGTGCCTTGGGAGCATGGCAGTGTGAACATGCACAGGGTGCCTTTATCGTGCACACACGCACATGCACGAACTACGACAGTGCAAATGCATACATGTGGCATGAGTTGCGACAGTGCAAATGCATGCATGCCGTGAGAGCCGCATTGACGTGAATGTTTATGCCATGAGTTATGATAGCCAAAATGCACATGTGCATCGTGAGCCACACTAGCATGAATGTGTGCATCGCGTGAGCCACTCTAGCATGTGCACGGCGTGAACCATGGCAACACAAATGCAAGTGCTGAGTGAGCCACGCCAACACGTGCGCCATGCAAATGTACACAGAGTGCGAGCTACACCATAGCACACGCAGCACGAACCATGCTAGCGCATGAGCGCACGGGAGTGCGAACATGTTTGGTGGCTCAAATGTGTACGATGCTTTTTCAATTTTTAATATTTTTTATTTTTTATATTTATTTATTTATTTTATTATTATTATTATTGGTTCAATTTTTTGATTTTTTTGTGATTTTTTCAAATAATTGACTCTAAAATTCTAAGGTCTAATAAAACTCTTCTTCTCCCGACTCCCAAACTATGAGTTTAGGAGTCAAAAAAAGTAGGGGGTCCCCATTCCTAGTGAGGAATGGGGCATGTATTGTGGACACCACAACAAATAGCCTCGAAAAAAGGAAGAAATGACCAAGGCATTTCTTCATTAGCAAACATTCCTTCGACGTGTGTTAAACACCAACCAAGGTTCGAACATCCCAAACATCTTTTGGATGACTTCTCATTCAAAATCTCAAAACTTGAAACTTTCTAGCTCAGTGTGTGCATTATGTATTCATTCCTTTTGATGTGTCAGGACGCAATCAATCAAAGTTTTCTGACAACTCGAAACAATCTTCCACTCCTCCCAGCTCATTCACTCAAAATCTCCATGAAGGCTCTTTATCAATCACTCGCTTGACCCGATGAGAGAATCAGTTCGAGGGCTCTTGGCGGGATGTCACGTTCTTTCAATTTCTAGCATTTTGCATAATTACTCCATATCACTTAAAATGTTACTTTTGATGAAGCAATAGTTTGAATTGAAGATAATTTGTTTTGGGAATGTATCTTTTGCCATTTTAGATCTTGGAATCCTTCAGTCTTAACACCATCTTCTTCTTCTTCTTCTTCTTCTTTTTTGAATTTTGTATCCTAACTACGCTTAGACTATGTAGTCAGAACATCAGTGTCATTTCTTGGATTCAATCTCTTATGAACATCCCTTGCATTCCTCTTTTAGAACATTTTAGGAAACTCTCACGCCAAATGATGATCTTAGTAACCTTTCGAGGAGACCCCTCCTACTTAAACCAGTTGAATTTTGGATCATTCCTCATCATCTTTGACTTTAATTCAACAGCACCCAAAATAATCAAATCTTAAAATTTTCAAAGTGTTGAGAGCTTGTTGGTCTAGACTTCTGATTTCCAAACTGAAAGTCCCCTAATTCCACAAGAAATATCTGTTGCTTGGTTGGTATAAACACACAATGGTCCAAATGTTTTGACAAATAAATACCTCCTCCTGAAATCAAGACCAAAGAGTGGTTAGTAAAGTCTTGAGAAAAATCCCAAGTACACCTTACCCCCTAGGACTGACATAACTTACAAAAAATGAACACACGACTGAAAGAAAACATGCAACACCTAACTAGAAAGACTAAAAAGACTAAAAAAAACAAAAAAAAAACTTATTTACAGAAAGACTTGAATAATAAGAATGTGGGGTAGTTATTAGTAGATTTCTCATTATGTGCAATAGTAATGAACCACCCCATATAGTTCTCAAAAATGCTAACTTGTCTTTGTACTCAAAAAAATAAATTTTGGACAATCTTGGTTCAAATTCAAGGCACAAATCACAAAAAATTAGAAGTTGTGGTAACTCTTTATAGCCATGATTAATCCACAAACAAGTTCTCTTACCTTTAGCATCATATTCAAACTGAAAATCATCAAACTGAGAGGGATAATGGAAAGATATCACCTGATCCAACAAGTCCCCCACCATAGGGGTACACTCACACCTTGTAATTTCTCCTTCTGGTGGTCTCATCTCGTGGTACACCACTTCATGCACACATGGAGACACTTTAGGTTCCACTCTAGGCTCCCTTGGACTAGAAAACTCAATTACCAGCCTCCCTTTCAAATTACAGGATTCATTACCATCATCAAACAAGATGTTTTCTATCTCGTATCCCAAAGAAGTTTGTTCAAAATCATACTTTCCCTCCATCGCGATCTCCCTAGCTAACAAGAAATCAAGGCAACTTTCTTCTAAATGGAACTCAAATGGATGGATTCTACATGACTTAGTTATTGCATGGTTTGATATATGTGTAGAATACCTGCAAAGAGACATTTCTTTAGTCAAGCTTGAGACCAAATTGAACACTCTATCCATCTCTTCTAATGAAAAATCTTGTTTTGAGGGAGATATCTTATCTTTATCCAATGGGAAATCAATATCACAGTATGAAGAACTGGTATCTTCTTTTTGATGACTTTTTTATTTAAAAATCTCACCAACCTCAGGACCCTCCACATTTTCATCACCTTTTGAAACCTCATGGAGTTTTAGAACTTCAAAATTTTCCACACCCTCAAAATTTCTTGGCATATGCACACTTGTTGAAACATCAAAACTTGGAAGAATTTCTTCATTGAATGGGAACACAAACTCCTCTCGACCATCTTCATCATTTTTTTCTTCTACAGACTTATCACATTATTCAAACATCATTGCACTAAATTGCAAGGGTTGCTCCTCCATGACTTGGTAAGGCTGATCGAAAACATCATTGTGCCCATACCCATTTTTACTTGGACTCATTCCTGTAATACGATTATTCTCATTGTTGATGTTCCTGTAAAGGTTAGAATTTTCACTCTAATTTTGAGAATAATTGTTCTAGATAGAAAGTTGTCTTGGATGATTGACTTGGTTTCTTTAAGAATTTAACTTTATTCTCACAAGTTCATTGGATGAAAGAGACATTATCTCCTTCATGACCTTAAGCTCTCTAGCCATATTGCTTTATGGTTCAGTGGATGCAACTACCTTCTGCTCAAAGAAAGCGATCTTTTGAGACTCATGTATTGAATATGTAATTGTTGGCATTAGAGCAGTAGTAACCTGATTCATGAATGCAATAGCCTCTTTGAAAGCCTTTTCAATGGTATCAATGTCTCTAGGTGGGAGCCTTCTTAGAAAAATAGAAGTTAATGAATCCATTGTTCCAAAATAGATCTGGATGGCAACCTCCTGTGATACAGTGTATGGAAACTTTATTCTTTGATACATCCTATAGAAGCAATGATTAAACTGTGAAATAGTCTCATGGGGATCCCTCTTAATTGAAATGACCTAATGATATAGGAGAGCTGGATCAACATAGATCTTGAATTGTTCCACAAATTTCTCTCAAAAGAGTTCCAATACTTTATTGATGCTGGTGGCAGATTGAGGTACCAATTGAATGCCATTTCCCCCAAAGTGTAAGGAAAAAGGCAATATACCACATCCATATGTTGAATCTAGTTTTGATTACAAATCTCTTTGAAAATTTTAAGATGATCCTCTACTGTTTGTGATTCTCCATAGATGAACCATGGGCAAAACTTTTCAAAATTTTTGGGCAAGTCATGTAATGGTCCAGTTAGGTTCAAAGGTGAACTTTGGACATTGAAGAAAGACATGGTGCATAATGATGGAAATGTGTGAAGTGGAATGTAAAGCAAATGATGATGATGAAATGTGTAACGTGAATGGGTGGAGTTCTCAAAATCCCTTTATCACTGTGATGCTTGTGAAAGTGACTAAGTTCTAACAACTTGTGTTTATTATGGAAAAGCACACCTCTAGAGAAGCACACTTTCTCAAAAATAGTGCACCATAGAATTTTACAGACCTGTGGATCTGTGGAGCTGTGGACCTGTAGAGTTGTAGATCTACGGATCTATAGACCTACAAAGCTGCGGACCTGCGGACCTGAATTTTTGAAAATTTTAGAAGTGATTTCTGAACTTTTTACAGAGTGCAAATTATTGCAAGGGTGCAAAATTTTTGAAACTTTATCAAATCTTTCTTGTTTCCAATAGTAGGTTCTTTATTTGGGGCCCTCCTTCTAGCACCACTTCTGTTGGGCACTCATTTTGCACAAATTCAATGGTAGGAATCCATAGTGTAATTCCTCTCTTGAAATGAAAATCATTTTAAGGATCCACTCCAAGGTTTAGTGTTTGTCTTGTGACATACCAAAATCCACTCAGTAGAAGATAAATGTGAGTGTTCACAAGGAGGCCTTTGCTGGTTTTAAAACCCTTTTGTCTTGTAATCGAAGTAAAATCTATTTGCTATCTCAAAATATGACACCAAAAGAACAATATTTTTGTATTTTCTATTTCTTCAATGCATGAAACTCTAACAATGCAGCTACTATGAGGTCCTATTCTAACAAGGGGGTTAGCAAAGAAAATAATGAAACTAAAATAAAATAACTTGAAATTAAAATTCCTAAATAGACATAAGCTACAGAACACTACACGCTGCGAGTTAAACCTTCAAAGAAATTGGTAGGAAACCAATGAAAATAGGAGTGGTGCTTCCTAGAATCCACTGATGCAATCGTCGGTGAGAATCTTTAACAAATTGAATGATGTTTCACTCTTCATCAAATCACAAGGCCATGAAAAGTGCATTCATGCGACACAAAAAGTTATGTAGACACAATCAAGTGTTCTCTTCTCAAGCTCGTTACGTCAATGGAATTCATATATCTCTAGCAAACACCACAACTAAAAGATTGTACAACCAGAAAGAATGCAATAAACATTTGGCTCAATCACAATCTCATGAATAAAATCCAAAAAACAAAGACACATTCAAGCAAGAATAACTACACTCTGAATGCTAGCACCAAAAGCATATCTTTATTGCATAATAACGATGACCCTTTTTACATTTTATAATGGGGTATTTATAAGAAATCATCTCCTCAATTTGTGTTGAGAGTGAGAGATATCATGATGCAATAAAATGCTTTAAAAAAAATTAAACAAACTAAATATATACAAACTGACACTCTAACTGGTGCTTAGAGGGACTCCAAACATATTTTATTCATTAATTGGATGCATGAGCCCTTTACATGTCAAAAATAATGAAAGCATGAGAGAGAAAGTAGGAGGAAGCCATCAATCAAAGTAGAAGTGCATGGAGACACCAAAATAAGAAGTTGGCCCTTCACTTGATGTGTGTCAGAGTTAACTTGCCATCAGAATGCGCTCTCAATGCATGGAAAGTGCTATTTTTGGAACTAGTAGTAAACTATCGGTGCACCTCTGAATTGTGAACTTGCATGAAAATGTGAAGCTGTAGACCTGCAGTGCTACAGACCTACGTACCTACAGAGCTGTGGAGCTCAATTCACCAAAAAATCAAAGTTCTCAATTTTTAAAATGGTTTTTAGGTTTTTCTCAAATGAGGTTTTAGATCACTTTTTCATATGCTCCATGCCCCTTTCTAATGATTTACACCCCCTTTATAGCCAATTACTTTCATAAACTTGCACTCCCTCTGCTTCTTCAATCAATAATCTCAAGGCACCTACATTGAATCTTGTCCCCAATAGCTGCATAAGATGAGGAACCTGATTTGTTTTATGTGTCCAACCTCTGTATCTTTGACCTTTTTCTTCTCTCCACCTATCCAATCCTTCCTGAAGAGAAACCATGTGATCCAGATTATCCAATATGATCAAATGTTTGTAACTTTTTCATATTTTTTCACAAATTTTCTATGCATTTTTAAATGACCTTTTTGGAGGTCTTTTGCTCAAAATTTCAAGTCGAAACCTTTTTCGGTCCCTAAAATTGGATAGCCAAAGGCTCATTATTTTAGGGATTGAAATTAGATCTTCAGTTCTTCGTTCCAACGGTGTAAGCAGTTCTGAATTTAGAGGCCCAAGTCAAAAATTATGACCTCGAGAAGTTGAGGATGCCATTTTTACCTACAAAAGAAGCAAACATTAGTCTGTAGAGTTAACAATGAATAGTAAAGACACACTAGCTATTCAAACAAAACTAGAGGTGAATCCTAAAATCTGGCTAAATCTAAAATCCTAAAGCCCTAAAATTTGGCTAAGTTTGGATTCCTAAAGCCCTTAAATTTGGCTAAGTCTAGATTTCTGAAGCCTTGAAATTTCCTAGAATCTTTACCTTATCTCGGGGAGGTCTGAAACCTATCTCTAAAGATTTGCAGCATATATTGACATATATCTTAAACTTATAGTTAAATGATATATTTTAAACCCCTCTTATGGCTATTCAAACAAAATTGGAGATGAAAGGGTGGCTTGGCAAGCGCACATGGTGCCTTGGGAGTGTGGCAATGCAAACATTCACAGGGTGCCTTTATCGTGTGCGCATGCACATGCATGAACTATGACAGTGAAAATGCGCACGTGCATTTTGCAGTGGTGCAAACCCACTCGCACAACGCAAGTTGCAACGGTGCAAATGTGTGTTCACCATGTGAGTTGCACTGGTGCAAATGTGTGCTCCACATGAGCTGCACTAGCATGCACACAACGTGAATGCATGTACAACGTGAGCCACACCATATCACGCGCAGCACAAGCCATGCCAGTGCATGCACAAGCGATGCAAATTGTGGCAGCACAAACGCACTTGGTGGTACAAATGATTTTTTATTTTTATTTTTATTTATTATTATTATTATTATTTTGTTCAATTTTTTTATTTTTTTGTGATTTTTTCAAATATTTGACTCTCAAATTTTAAGGTCTAATAAAACTCTTTTTCTCCTGAATCTCGAACTATGAGTCTGGGAGTCAAAAATAGTAGGGGGTCCCTATTCCTCATGAGGAATGGGGTGTGTGTTGTGGACACCACAACATGTATAACCTCAAAATTTTGTACAGACTATACAAAATAGAGTTAATCATATTTTGATGAAGTAGGACAACGGAATTGAAGGAAAGAATCATTTTGATTGCAAAATAATTACTTGTCCAATTAGGGCCAACATCCTAGATGTTTACTCTAACTTGGAAAAGTGAATTGTGGTCTTAGGTAACCCAACAATATTTTATGTAAAGGCATGATATTTTTGTAAAGGACTTCTTGCAATAAGATGTATGCAATCTTAGTGTATTAGTGTTATCTTGTAAGATTATGAAGTGAGGGAGCTTTTGTGAAAGCGATATATGCGAAGTTTTATCTGGTGATCTAAGATCTAGCTAAAGATCAGAGATCAGACAAGGAAGGAAAATAACAATAAATTACTTGATTGAGAAATGAGATATTCTTGTAGTTGAAATTGCATGTTTGGGCAATGGGTTCTTCTTGCATACATTATACTACAACTCCTAGCAAGGTTGTAATCTCCTAACAGGGACTGGTTATACTAAATTTTCTCATTGACTCCTAATAGGATCCATCCTCTAACAAGGAACATATATATTAGTATATTATCTAGTGGGTATCATCCCTACAAGGGTTTTTTCTTGGCTAGGGTTTCTCTAGTTAACAAAATATGGTGTCATGTATTATCTTTGTGTATTTTTATTGTTAATTTTTAGCATTACTTTATTGCTTTGTTATGCATGGTTTAAAGTAAGTACTAATGTCTAGTTGGCAACTAAAGTTTGTAGATTACTAATTCAACACCCCTGCCCCTCAAAAATCCCTATTTCAAACAAATATTGGATGTCCATAAATATTTTCTAGAAAATACAGTATAAGTGTATAGCCCATTGACATAAGTGTCAAAAAGAGGGAGAAATATTTTGGGGGAGAATACAAATTTTGGGGAGATATAAGGAGAGTGAGAAATAAAGATGGAGAATAAGAAAAGGACAGAGGAAAGATAGATTAAGCTAAGGGTGAGAAAGTAAAAAATAATATGAAGTCAAAGAGTATTAGTTGAGGCATATTTACTTAGCAGGAGTACAAAATTTTGGATATAAAATACACATGTCAACACAGGGGGAGTTATCGAATTTTGAGGTATACAAGTTGTTACAAAATTTTGAAATTTTGAAGTTTTGTATATAAGCCAAATTATAGATATCATATGCTCATGAGATCAAGGATATTAATGTATACTCAAGTGTTTTTGAAACTCATGTCAAAGGTGGAGATTATTGATCTTAGATTGGTTTTAACAAGTGAGTGTCAACACACTTAAGTTATTTACTTAGTTCATGCCAAACAAGTAGTACATGTTGAGTACACGTATATTATAGAGCATGTTGAGTCCACAATGAGTTTCAAGCCACTCAAGTGTCAATTCATTCAAGTGTTGAGAAAATAGTGTATGCCAAGTAATTCAGGAACTGAGTAAATAGTAGATGCCAAGTGATATAGATGTTGAGTCACAGAAGGAAGATTAGTGTATGTCGAGCATTAGAGACTTTAGGTGCCGAGTAAGATAGTTTTGACATATTTGTTTGTAATGGCACAAATAGCTATGTAAACTATTTTTGAGCCAACATAAGGATGAAATACAATATTTTGGAGATAAGGATGAATCTTGAGTTGGATTTCCAATGCAATTACATGCAGCCAATCAGGAAATAGGAAGTATTAAGTGGAACAATTGATGAATCCCAATCATAGATTCATAGCTAACCCTAAGTCACCAAATACTTCTTAAGGAAGACAAACCCTAAACTTTCTATGAATGTTGAAGGAGTGAAGCTAGAATTTTTCATGTGCAAATAGAGCATTCATGGTCGCTAAGGAGTTATGATTTGAGACTACATTGTAGAATAAATTAGAAAAGAACAGAGGAAAGAAGACAACATAGAGAAAAGAGATATTTGATCAAGAACAATCAATAAGACATCAGTTTAGAGATAATCTGTTATCAAGAAATTAAGTGCTAACCGCAAGATCAATGCTAAGACATTTTAACAAGTGATTTTAGTCAAAATCTCTTAATTGAGTAGTCCTACTAGACTGTATTGAAATCTTTTAACAAGGTGCTTACTTAGTTGTGAGTTAAAGTCCTTTAGCAAGGCACACTTCCAACAGGGTGTTGAAATCCTCTAACAAGATGAGACCTAACAGTCTTTTTAAGCCTTTAACAAGGTAGACCTTTCAGTCAAAACATTATAACCTTAATTGGATACACTTTATTACTATAGTAGTGAAGATTTGTGAGTGTCATCCCCACCCCAGTTTTACCTTCTCACTTGGAGGGTTTTTGGGTAATCATGTCTTGTGTTATATGTGTGTGAATTTTTACTTGGTTACATGTTTTAGATATACATACTTTACATGTTATATCAATTTAGACATTGAATGTATGAGATGGATGTGTGGTGAAAGTTTTATGGGTCTAAGTTTAAAATGTTGATTCACCCATCCCCGCCCCACTCCCCCTCAGAAGTTTACTTTTCCTATTGTAATTCTAACACTCTACATGGCTATTTTCTAATTCTCAATAGAGTGTTCTAGATTTTTTTTAGAGTTTTTATAGTTTGATGGCATGGGCTCTAAAAAAAGGCATTATGTCAACTAGAAAAGGTATTGTAGTTTGAAAGCTCTAGGGGACTAGTTCTAAAAGACTTAAAATATTAGTGTTTAGCTTTAGCTACCAAATAGATTATCAAATATATGATTGGTAATGATCCTTGTAAGGTATTAATTAAGAGTAATATCTACCAATCAACTATTAAAAAGAGTAAATAGTGGAAGCAAGTACCTCTCCTTGATTTTATTATTGGAGATTTTGACCTCAATGTAGGTGGTTTCTTTATTTTTAAATCATTAGGGAAGGCATGGTGTCATGTGAGGAAATCTATTGAGTGTAGAGAAGCTAGTGGTAGGTCCCCTTCTTACATTGTTTGAATAGATCTCTCTAGTGGGGGGCCTCTCTCAATTTTAAACTTCTTTCCCTTACTCAATGATGCTCACCTAAGGCTTGGAATTCTAAAGGAATCTCTTTGGTTAGGCATATCTTGGTAGATAATTGGTTAGGTTCTTGGGATGAGATTAGTTAGCTGTACAATTTACTATCTTCATAAAAGAAGACTTATACATTGATCTCCAAAATCATGGACAAGTTATTTCTAGACAAATTGTTTGACAATGACTCTTTTCCTAATCATCTACAAATGGAATAATGACCTGAAGCTTCTTGACATTTATTCTAAACATATTTATAATACGGTGAAAAATGATGAAGATATAATCATGTTTATTAACCAAAGTTGGGGTCATAATTGGTTTTCTTCTATGTTAAAATTATTTTTTGATAGAATATGACACCCCCTTGTTGAACCTAAAAAACTCTATTTTAGATAATTATTTACCTTGAAAAGACTCTTTGTTGGGTTTGTGTCATCCTTAGTCAGGTTTCTACCTAGTTCATACTCATTTAGAATTGTTGGAACATTTATTCTTTTGATGTGAAGATTTTATCAAAGTGTGGTCTAGGTTTTATAATAAACCTCTTTTATGGGAAGGTCATGTGGGATTGTCATAATAGGAAATTCTTATTACCATTATGTTGAATCTTTTGGTTTTGTACACAAGTTGTTCTATTTTTTTCTTTCTATTGAGGTGCTTTGGTATCTTTGGAAGAAGACGAATGAGGATTTTTGTAAAAATAATAAGAGGGAAATTACAGGGAATTTAAACTTGCCTTTTTCAATATAATGTCATGGGTCTTTGCAGTGCTCGAGATTCCCAAGGACCATTTCCTAATATTGATTAACAATGGTGCTATGATTATCTATAAAGAGGATATCCAATCAACACACTATTTTGACACATATAAGGACATGTTAAAGTAGAAGGAAGTTGAAGCTATGAACTAGTTTACCAAAGAAAAAGGTCTTGACATAAAAAAGGGAAATGAAGCTATTAAAGAGAAGAGATATCAGGTTGGCCCAAGTTGGGAAGTCATTCCTTACATTCCTCAAGGTGTAGATCCACCTCTTGGTGCTTTTGATATTGATCAAGCTGAGTGCAACAACAATATTATTAGTACATGGGACTTGTAGATGTTTGCTTTGAATCATGGTGGTTACTATAGTAATATGTTTTGAAAATCTGATGAACAATATCATGTTTTGTCAAGTTAATTTTTTTGTATATATGTAAAAGAGGTATAAACCTCTATAAGTTTGTGTTTATCATACATCTTAAAGTTAGATATCCAAAAGAATAGTTATCACCTTTATACAAGCACGATTCTCTCATGATATGTAATTAATTATTCCTCTATCCTAATATAAAAATAGATAACTCATTTAAAAACATATTTAATATTCACATTATATAAAACAAAAAAAAATAATGTACAATAGTAAATAAAATTATAATATTATTTTAATAATAAAAAAATTATTGGTAAAGGCTAAGGCGAAATATTTTTTTATTAATATACAAAGTCTTTATTCTGTGTGGGCACTAGTAGGAGACAAGAGAGCTTCTAGTCTTACATAGGACATAGTCTAGAAACCAAAGTCCAAAATATAAAATATATATGGCTTAAGGAGGCATATATCCTTTTACAAAATTTTACTAGGGTGTACCGTTGCTTAAGAAAAAATTCTAAATATTTCAATTAGTCATATTATTAGAGCTCATCTATGTGTCAATCATTCACTTGGCATAAATGTATTGCTACGATGTGAATAAGAGTCTTTCCCTCACCTTATATGATTGTAGATGCAAAATTCAACACATCTTAACTAAGATCATTGTTAGATGAAATACATATTATATAAATAAAAGGAAAATCATAATTTTTTAGGCAAACTTACAAAGGAGGTTAGTTAAATTGGTTTGATGTTTAAAATAATGACTATTTTCATTGATCTAGTTAAGACATATAATGCCATATTGAATGGATTATTAGTTTCTTGGAAGTCCTTTTGATATTAATGAGATTATAGATGTTAGTGGTGCATTAAAAAATATGTTGAATAGAGCTACTCAATAGGTATATAAGAATTGTTAACTTTATACTAATAATAAGTGAATTTAAATTTTTAATGCCAAGATTTAGGATATTTGTGTTCAATTATTTGACTCCATAATAAGCTATCATTAAACATTATTTAAATAATGTCTTTGTGAGAATAGTTAGTCTTATTCTTGAGATCTAATAGTGTTTTATTAATAAAAATTAATAATATTTTGGGAGCCATATTTATTAAAAATTCAATTAGCATACTTCTTAGATTAGATTAGTCACCTTCTAATTTTGATTCATCCATTTCTAAGATTTTTTCCATTAGCCATGTCTTCTTCAAAATTATAGATTCACTATTTTCATCTTCAAAATCATAATCCTTAGAAAGTTCTTCTTCATTTGAGACCTCATTATCAAAAGTATATTTTGAAGATAAATCCAAGGAGAGTTCAAAGCTTATTCTATGATTTTTATTTATCTTATCTACCATTTCATACTAGTTTCTTACAACAATATTGAAACATCTTGAAGCTTATTTGAGTATCGAACTTGTGCATCAAATGGTTTGGACACAAATGCATTGTTAGTCACGTCAGTGTCTATTGAATTTAATTGTGAATCCGCTGATTTTTTAAAATTATAATCTATTAAATTTTTAATATTCAACTCCTTTTCATTATTGATATTAAAACTATTGGAGGTTTTTCTATCTTTATTAATGAATTTAACTACATTAGTAACTTCATTGATACCTTGATTCTTAATTGAATTAGGTTCTTGATAACGCAAGGAGTTTGAAACTATTTTTTAAAAATTTTATTTCTATATTTTTGTGACTAAAATTATCTTGATGGTGGTTCCCATCAAAAATTGAATTTATTCATTTCTCTTGATCATTCTTGGTTTGATCTAAAAGTTTGTTTGTTTTTTAATCTTTTCTTCTAAGTCTTTCTTAAGAATTTTTTTTCATTTTGATAGATTACATGTTTCATCATGAATTATATCAATGTATATCATCATGTTGCTCAGAGCTATCATATTATTTTCAATCTTACTTTTATAGTTGTTCACATTAGGTCCAAATTTTTAAAATTATAATTTGGGTTGCCTATTTTTGTATGAGATAACTCTATGTTTACAAACTTCTCACCTAGTTTTTCTATAATATATGTTCTATTGGATCATTCTCCAACATATTGGAAGTTCCTCTATTATTTGTTCTTTCTATAGAAGTAACCTTGGGCAAGATGAAGATAGATTTCATAGGATCTTCTCTATTCATGTATGCTTCTAAAATATTACATTCCAATGTTTTCTCACTATTAATAGTACTATGTTTGTTTGTTCTATTTATAGAAGTAGCCTTGGGAAAGATGGAGATAGATTTCATAGGATCTTCTCTATTCATCTATGCCTCTAAAATCTTACATTCCAAATTTTTCTCATTATGAACAATACTATGTTTGTTTAAAGGATTAACACCTTGGCTTAATAGTTGTAATTTATGATCAAAATCAAGTCTTCTCTTGTCAAATGTTTTAGAATCAGAGGTAAAACTCATTTCTCCTTTTTCTAAGATATATTTTTTATGGAACAAACTAAACCATTCATTTTCTAAAAATTCAAAACTTGGCTCCTTCTCTATAATATCATTATTCAAATCAATAGAATAGAAATCTCCAATCACTTCAAGATTAGCAAAAATAATTTTAGCATCATTTACTCCTTTGAAGAAAGATGGATTTATTTGATAAATTGAGTTATTCATGATAATCTTAATTGGGCTTAATGTTTTATGCATGGGAGGATCTACTATCACTAATAAATTTGGGCCTATTTTTTGATGAGGGTTGGTCAATTTTTTGAGAGAAAATGGTCAAAACATTTCTTCATTATAATTTCATCAAAATTTTGATGCAAGACAAGTCTATCTATTTATCGATGAACAACATCATTGAAAATGAACCCAATCTCTATCACGAGGTGATATTAGGCCATTACTAATAGACATTGAAACTTCAATGATTACCAGTGGTTTTTGATGAGATTTCCATGTCATTGATGAGAAGCATCATCAAAACTATAACAAAATTGTGACAAAATGCTAGGAGATTCTGACAATGGTGTCATGTCATCAATGACAAACGTCATCGAAAGATCAACAAAAGGTCATCAACACTTTGATGAGAGCCCTATTTTGGAAAAATAAAAATAATTTTGATAATGAATTAAGGGTATATTGATCAATGATTTGGATATCTGTGGGGGTCATGAGATTTCTAAGAAATTTCCATGCATGGAAGGTTTAGATGTTGCTAGTGGGGATGAAAATAATGGTACTAGGGGAAGAAAATAATAAGAAGGTGATGGGAATCAAAGTGATGAGGAGGGTGTGGAAAGGGATAAATTGGGTGAACATTTTGGATCTATGAGAGGAAGGGGAAGATGAGTAAGAGGTAGAGGGTCTAAAGTTAGTAAAAGTGCAAGAAATAATGCCATTTGTGATAAATTTATGGATAGAGACTTTGATTTTCCTCCCAATCATAGTGATAAACAAGATTTTTATTGTCAAAAAGTCTCACTGATGTCAAGGGCACAAAGTGGAATAGGAAAAACATTACCCATTCATATAGATTAAAAATATAGACTTACTAATGTAGAAATCAAGCTAGAATAGATATCTAAATCTTCAAAGAAAGTTTCTTCATAAATTAGTTCAAAGTTGTTGCTACTTTCTAACCATTGTAGAAATAAAGAAATCTCTTAATAGAGTCAACTTAACAATCATTTTGTGAATGTAACTTACATTTTTTAGTTCAAGCAAAAAGATGGTGAGTAGTGGAAAGGGAGGGAAGAATGACTTTCAAAATTTGAATTTTAAACAGGGTAGAATTTCTCTGGAATGTCAGAATTGGGCCCTAGCTTGGGGCACATGTCGCAAAAGGAGGACAGTTAGAGATCTTCTGGTATAGGAGACCAGATAGAAAAATATGATGGGGACCCAGATGCTCCATCCAAGGTGTCATACAAGATTCCATCAATTCCCAAAGTGGGTCTACCAGGTTCTGCTAAATGGTCATCACTTTTTTGGGTCAAACCTATAGGTAAGTCCTATTTCCCACCTATTAAGATTCTCCCTGAGGTGTAGAAAGGATATTGTGCCAGTGCCATTTTGGACAAGCTTGTGGATCATAGCATTGTGTCAATGGCTTTAGCTTTGGTTGGAAAATTCTTAGGGCCAAGGCCAAATATAGATATTGTGAGATCTTTTATTAAGAAAAAATGGGCCCTCAAAGGTCAAGTCTCTATCACAGCCATAGCTAAGGGCTTTTTGTCTTTTAATTTTTCTTGTTTGGAAGACTTCTCAAAAATTCTATGTGAGGGGATGTAGGCTATAGGTCATTCCACTTTGGTCATCCAGAAGTGGTCTTCTAAGTTGAATCTAAAGGACTCTTTCTTTGTACAAGACCCTGTCTAGGTAAGGGTTCTAGAGCTCCCCTTAGAATTCTGAAATGAAGATGTTTTTGTGGGGGTAGCTAACTCCTTTGGGGAGCTCCTCTCAATAGATTTGACTATAGCCTCAAAAAGATGCCTTACCTATGCTCATATCTGCATAGGGGTAAGGGAAGGCATAGACATACCAAAAATAGTGATGTTCCACTCAAAACTGGGAGTGCATGTTCAAAAACTAATTTATGAGATGGTGCCATTTGCATGCTTTCTCTATTTAAAATCTTGGCACAAGGAAAACCAATTTCCTAAAGATAAGGCAGAAATGAAAAAGAGTAAGCATATTGGTACTTTAGTAAAGGGTAAGAAAATGGTCTAGAAATAGGAAATGACCAATATCTTAGAGAACTAGGATGTGTTTGTGGGAAAGAATAATGTCCTAGACTAGGAAGGAGATTAGAGCAATTAAGGAGGTAAAGGATCAAAGGAATTAGAAAATAAGGACCACAATGTCAAGCCCCAGGCCATAGAAGTGGGAAGTAAGAATTTGCTAACTGAGAAAGGGTAGGAAGGTAGTATGTTGGAGGACCCTTGGATGGAGATCAAGTTGAAGATAGAATCTTTGGCCCCAACTAGAGGACTAGGAGGACTCTCAAAGGTCTCTAATCACAAACTAAATGAAGGAAACAAAGCAGAGGAGGTAAGCCATGTAGGGCAAGAGATAGAAGTTGAGGTTCAAGATCAAAGGCTTTCCTTGGACCTCCCTTTGGTTCCTCTAGTGAATCCACCAATATCTAGATGAAGTTCTTAGATCTAATCAATACTTCTTCCCCAAAATAGATCTCAAAATGGAAGAAATGGATAAATAGCTTCTCTCAAGACAATAAAGATAAGGGGAGTTTGGTTAAAAAGAAGAAAAACAAAAATCAAGATCATCTCCCATTGTCTCCAGCGATGACCTAAAGTAGAGTCAAAGAAGGTATTGGGGTAAAACCTAAGTCTCTAGGTAGAAAAAGTCTGAGTCAGGAATTGCAAGAGGAGGCCAGAAAGAACTTGCCAAATGGAAGTCAGAGAACCATCAAGGAATGCTCTGTAAAAAAGAAATGAAGATCATATCTTGGAATATAAGGGGCCTAAATGGTTCCCACAAATAGGAGATAGTCAAGAATATGATTAGAGACCAAAGACTTGGAGGGAGCTATAGGGGGGTTCTTACACTCTTCAAATAAAAGGCTTTCCAAATCTCTACTATTCTTAATGAAGGTAATGCTCTCCTTTGTAAGGTCTCCCATGTACATAGTGGTGACTCTTGGTT
The DNA here is from genome assembly GCA_028749045.1 of Cupressus sempervirens. Taxonomy (NCBI): domain Eukaryota; kingdom Viridiplantae; phylum Streptophyta; class Pinopsida; order Cupressales; family Cupressaceae; genus Cupressus; species Cupressus sempervirens. Next base: position 472,808,135 of record CM053784.1, read on the forward strand.
TATCTTAAATGTGTATATTCCCAATACTAAAAAGGAGAGAAGGGTTTTTTGGGACAAGATTCTTGATGTAATTCGCAATAGTAATATAAATAAATGTGTTATTATAGGAGACTTCAACACCCCCCTTTTACATGAAGAAAATTCTAGGGGGCTAGCCCCAAATCAAAAAAATAAATTAGACCTCTCTAATTTTATTAACAATCTGGCCTTTATTATTCCAACAATTTTGTGCACATAAAAAAACATGTTGAGCATGAGTGGAGCAAGTGGTGGTTTTCAAAATTTGAATTTAGGAAAGGGCGAGATACCTCTGGGCTATTGAGATCAAATCACTAGACTAGAACATGAGTCACAAGTGAGGGATGGTTAGGAATCTTTTGGTACTAGGGACCAATCAGAGAATGTCAACAGAGACCCAAATGTTCCCCCCAAGGAAGTGGTCAAGATTCCTTCAGTTCCCAAAGAAAACTAGCAAGGATCTACAAAATGGTCATCTCTTTTTGGGGTCAAGCCCTTAAGTAAGTCCTCTTTCCCACCTGTTAAGACTCTTCCTGAGACTGAGAAAGGTTCTTGTACCATAGCCATCCCAAATGAAATTTTTTATCATAGCATTCGATCCATGGCTTCTATTTTGATTGGAAAATTTTTGGGGCCTAGACCAAACATAGGTGATGTTAGGACCTTCATTAAGAAGCAATGGGCTCTCAAAGACCTTCATTAAGTTGATCTTACATGCATGGAAGATCTATCCAACATTATTTGTGAAGGAAAGTGGGCTATTGGTCGTTCCATCTTGGTGCTCCAGAAGTATTCATCCAAATTGAACTTGAATGACTATTTTTTTGTTCAAGCCCCTATCTAATTAAGGCTTTCAGAGTTGCCTTTAGAATTTTGGAATGAAGATGTTTTTGTGGGGCTAGCAAGTACTTTTGGTGAACTCTTATCTATGGATCCAATCATTTCCTCCAAGTGCCATCTCAACTATGCATGTAACTTCATAGGTGTTAGAGAAGGCATAGACATGCCAGAGTCTATGGTCTTTCATTCTAAACTTGGACTGCACATACATAAATTGATTTATGAAACTATTCATTTTGCTTGCTTCCTCTACCTCAAGGTTGGGCATAAGGATAATAAATGCCCTAGGGTAGACAAGAAGAAGATAAAGGATTTAGATACCTCTAACAAAATCAAGAAGAAATCCAATCCCCCTCACACTTCAGCCAAGGGGAAGAAGAAATTGATCTAGAGATGTAAACCCTCTAAGTCTTTAGAGAACAGGGAGAACAAGGAAGACAAGCAGAATGCCCCTAGGAAGGATGATGCCAAGATAGGTGATCATGCCCCCATGGTGTCTACTGAAGCAAAGCCCCTTGTGGAAGCCCCTATTGCAGAAGGAGATAAAGTGCCATCTGGGCTAGAGCAAATTTTTCAAAGGTAGGAGACCCCCTACTCTAATGTGAAGAATTCTCAAAGCCTAGAGTCCCCTAGCCCTAATGGCAGGTAGGACTCTCCCTAGAAAAATACCACAAGGCTCTTGATATTCCCAATTAGTCCTTCAAGAAAGGGTTCTAAATAGGAAAATGCTCTGTCAGCTCCTAAGGGATTGGAGGCTAAACTTCTTTATCTCATCAACAATTCCTCCCCTTACCAAGTCTCTCAATGGGTTGATTGGATTGATAGTTGTTCTCTTGACAATTTAAATGGCTCATGTATGATGAAGAAAAAGAAGAACCAACATCATGACCACCCTCCACTATGCCCAATGATAACCAAAAGCAAGGTAAAGGCTAAGGTCAGGGTAACACCCAAGCAATTAGGAAGGAAGAAATCCAATCAGCTATTGCAAGAAGAAACCAAAAGAAACCTGGCAGTTGGGAGCCAGAGAACCATCAAGGAATTCTAAGGAAGTAAGAAATGAATATCATATCTTGGAAGATAAGGAGTCTTAATAGGGTTCATAAATAGGAACTAGTTAGAAACATGATCAGAGATCAAAGACCTGATTTTTTGTTGATCCAAGAGACTACGATGAAAAGGGATTTGTTAAATAAGATATCCTTTAGAAAATTCATGAATAGTGATGCCACTAACTCTGATGGAGCCTCAAGAGGGGTGTTGAGGGCTTTTTTTTATGCTCTTATTTGTAAGGTGTCACACACCCATAGTGATGACTCTTGGTTTATCTTAAACCTATATGCCCCAAATACTAAAAGGGATAGGAAAGCTATTTGGGCTAAGATCTCTGTGGTCATCACCATTAACAATATCAACAAAGGGATTATCATGGGGGATTTCAACTCTCCTCTCACTGATGATGATAAATGTGGAGGTTTGGCTCTAGATCAGGAAAGTAAGCTAGACCTTTCTAATTTTATTCACAACCTAGCTTTCATGGATGTCAATCTCCTGAGGGGAAGATTCACTTGGTCAAATAGAAGGTTGGTGGGGATTGTATCTAGGTCCACCTTGACAAATCCCTCATCTCTCCTAGGTGGCTATAGTCACATTCTTGCAGACTATCCCTTCTCCCCAGAGTGGGCCCAGACCATTCTATTTCTCTTTTAGTTTTCCCTCTTTCTATCAAAAGGATCTTTCCTTTTTCTTTTAAGAAAATGTGGATCACCCACATAGCTTTGGAAACAAAGATTTCTTCTTGCTAGAAGGCACTGGTATGTTCAAAGTTGCCTAGAAATTGAATAATGTGAAAAGAAACATTAAAATTTGAAACAAGTCAGACTTTGGCCACATCTTTCAGGATAAAGATGAGAAGACTGACCAGCTCCATATTATCCAAGAAGAAATTCCATAGAATGGATATAATGACCAAAAATGGATGGAAGAAAGGGCCATCCTCTCTGATCTCCACATCATCATATCCAAATAAGAGCATTTTTGGAAACAAAGATCAAGAGTTAATTGGTTGAAAGAAGGAGACTAGAACACTAGATTCTTTCATTTGACCACTCTTAAACTTCCAAGAATGATGAGATTATGGAAGAAGTTGTTCATTTATTCTCTTCTCTCCTTACCAAGGATCCTTCTCTCTTGGTGATTGATCAAGAGGAAACATTAGTGGTTATCCCTTTCTTGTTGCAATCGCACCACAACTCTATGTTGAAAGCTATCGCATCCCCAAAGGAAATCTTACAAGCTCTCAATTCTCTCTCAAGGGACAAGGCTCCTAGCCTTAACGACTTCTTGACTTTCTTTTTCCATGCTTATTGGGAGTTGGTCAAAGGGGATGTCACTAAGGCTATTCAAGAATTTTTCGGGGCCAGAAATCTCTTGAAATAAGTTAATGCCACTTTTCTAGTTCCCATTCTGAAGATCGCAGGGGTAGATTCAATGGATAAGTTCAGGCCCATTAGTCTTTGCAACTCTTTTTATAAAATCATTTCTAAGGTTCTCACCTCTAGACTCCTTAGTATTCTCCATTTGACCATCTCTCCTCAGTAGACTAATTTTTTCCCTAGGGGGTAGATTCTTGCCTCCATCATCATGATTCATGAGGTTATCCACTCTCTTGAGGCAGGAAAGAAGGAAGGATTTCTGCTCAAACTAGATATTTCTAAAGCCTATGATAGGGTGGATTGGAATTTCCTTATGGCTATCCTTTAGTCTTTGGTTTTGATGCTTAGGTATGTAAGCTCGTTTTCCAACTTGTCTCTTCTCCTTTATATGTTTTGGTTAATGGCTCTCCTTCAAATTTCTTCTTCCCTTCAAGAGGACTGAGGCAGGGCGATCCCATATCCCCTATTCTCTTTATCATTCTGGCTTAATGTCTAAGAAGACTCATCCTAAGAAAGAGACAAGACCAGAGTCTGTAAGGACTCAAGCCCTCTTTAGGTCCTTCTACCTTCACTCATCAGCAATTTGTGGATGACACTATCCTGGGAGGAGATGCTTCTGTCTGCAAGGCCAGAGTGTTCAAGGGCCTCCTAAATACTTACACCAAGGGTTTTGGCTAGGCTATTAACTAGGAGAAGAGCTTAGTCTACTTCATCAACACTCCTTTGGAGAGACAGAGGAAAATTTCTCGCATCTTGAGAAGCGATATTGGGTCCCTGCTTACTAACTATCTTGGTTTACCTCTAGGTACCAGACCCCTAGATTCCTTCTAGAACAACATCATAGATAGATTCAAAAAGAAACTTGCTAGTTGGAAAGGTGCCACCGTTAGCCAGGCTGGCAAGTTAACCTTGGTGAAATCCATTTTCTATAATCTCCCCACTTATGCACTAAGCCTTTTTGGTATCCCTACCAAGCATGTAGAAAGAATGGAGAAGATTTAGAGGGACTTTCTCTAGATAGGGGTTGATGACCACAAGAGATACCATCTTGTGGCCTAGGGCCTTTTTTTCCTTTCCAAATGCTATGGGGGACTAGGTATCAAAAAAATAAAACATCTTTATAATGCCCTTCTTGCTAAATAGATATGGCCTAATTTCCAAAACACTAGTGTTTGGAGGGACATCATGAATGAGAAATACTTGAGAAGGAAGTCTCTCAATTTTTTGCTAAATGGGACTAAGATTCCTCTGGGATCCTATATATGGAATGGGATCTTGCAGGCAAAACCCCTAGCCAAGTCCAAGGCCAAATGGAAAGTTGGCAAAGGAGATCATATTCTATTCTAGCAGGACAACTGGATGAGCCAAGGACCCCTAATTAATCACCCTAGTTATGGTAGATGAGTAGAGCAATGCATTGGAAGATTTGGCATGAAAGTTAGTGATTAAATATCTGGTCAAGGTTGGCATGACCTTTCTATGCTATCCTAGGACCTAAACCCTCTAATGATTTCTCTGAATGCCACCTTCATCAACAAAGATAGGGATTCTATTATTTGGGGAGATAGCTTGAATGGGCAATACTCTATCACCTTTAGCAACTTCTCTCTATGGGACAGATTAGAGAAGCCCATTTGGGCCAAAGCTTGGATTTCTAGTCTCACACCCAAAATAATTATCTTCTTTTGGCTCCTCCTACAAGACAAAATTCTCACCTTGGATAATTTGGCCAAGAGGGGCCAAATAATCCCCAATAGGTGCAGTCTTTGTAAGAATGACCTAGAAATGGTTAATCACTTATTCATCCATTGTTCCTTCTCTTCCAAGGTTTGGAACCTTTTGACCAGGGATTTTGGTTTTAGTTAGTGCCCTCTAGCTAATATCTAGGACCTCTTTGGCCAATGGAGTAGCCACCACTCTAGTTTTAATTCTTAGTTAATCAGCACCTAAACTCTCCCGCACTTTTACTAGGGAATCTGGAAAGAGTGCAACAACGGAATATTCTAGGATACAGAGTCTCCAGAGTTCATTATTGCAAAGAAAATTAAAGGACACATTAAGGAGAACTTTACTACTTCAAAGGGAGGTATCATAGAGGAAGGCAGGAATAGTAGACAAAGAAAAGAAGATAGGGATAGAAAAATATAGGAAGCCAAATGGTCTTTCCCCCCTAAGGAATAGCACAAAGCCAACTTTGATGGGGTAGCTAAGGGGAACCTCGACCTAGCTAGTAGTAGAGGCATCATTAGAAATAGTGTGGGTGGGGGAATTTTGGTTGTTTCTTTCCCTCTTGGTCACTAGAGAAATCACTTCACAGAAGCCAATGTGGCTAGACACATTGTCATGCTGGCTCTGGCCTCTGGGATTGAGTACCTCTAGCTGGAGGGGGACTCTTTAAACATCATCAATTGCATTAAAGGCCATAACACGCCTTCCTGGATGATTTCTAACATCATCGAGGACCTCAAATTTGACTTGGGAAAGTTCAAAAAGACTTTTTCAGCAATGTTTATCATGAGGCCAACTCGGTTGCTAATTGGTTTGCTAATGATGCAGTCACCAAAAACTTAGAGATGATGTGGACAAATGGCGATGGCATCCTCCAAAGACAATTGAGTTAATTTGGTAGGACCAAATTTAGGGTACTAATATAATCCCTTTTTAATTATGAAAGGATACACCATATCACACATTGAGAGGGGAGTAATTAAAGGTCATGCGAAGCTCTTTACAATTCATAAAAGTGAGTATGAATGACACGCTTTGAGTGCTAGCTTGAACAAACCCACTAAAAATTGAAAAAATGTTTTCATTTTTAGCATCTCAAAAAAGATTGTGCTCTGCAAAATTGCTAGTAGAATAGGGTTTTTTGAGCTAAAGGAAGCCATGGTTAGGGAAAGGATCAAAAGGGAACCTTTAGGGGAGTCAAAAAAATTGGAAGGAGAAGGAGAAGGTTTGGCACAAGCTCAAAAATGGCAGTATTACCATGTTTCTTGAGAAGCTTCGTAGTTTCAATGTAGGGGTCACCAAGGTTATGGTGGACACATGGAAAAATAGGAGAGAAAAAATTGACGGTGTCACCCACCAAATCACTAAGGACGTGATCATGTAGGTGACAAAAATCTCTCAAGAGGGAATAAAATTCTATAGAGACAAAAAGATGTCGGCCAATGTAGTTAGCAAATTTGTCAAGGATGACGCTGAGAGAAACAAACTTGTCAAGGCCAAAACTTATTATGAGATGAAATCCATCAAAAAATTGTGGAGGTATGTTCTCAAGGTCATTATTGAATATATTACCCTTGATTCTAGGTTTGACAAGATTAGAATGCACCATTTTGTTTTGTTAAATCACTTTAGGCATGGAGTCAAAAAATTTGTTCCTTTCTACCTATTTACTTCCATGTCTAAGGGAGTGGAGGGTTTTAAGAGAAAATCCACTGTTAATCCTACCCTCCACAAAGGCCTTCTCCTCCTAGTTTATGAATCTTTGAAAATCTAAACTAGGGGTAAATCCATTGGTGACTAGGGTTGTGCTTCTAAGGATACCCTTAGTTTGGGTTTTGGGGATGTTCAATGTGTTAAATCTAAGGATGAGGAAAATTCCACCAAAGCCATCCCAACTACCCACATTCCCCGTATTCCAAGTAGAAAGAACCCCAAAAGTCTTCCTCCCATTCCCCCAAAGCTAAAGCCTCATGTGGAGGAGGATAGTGAGGAAGAAGAGGAGACTAACACTGACTCTGAGGATGAAGACAAGGAGAAGGGGAAGGATAATGTGAAGAAAGAGGAGAAGGGGAGGGAAGGTGATAAGGAGGACCTGGCCCTTAATGTTTCCTCAGGAGACCCCAAGAAAAGAAAAGTTGACTAGGCCCTACTTTAGGAAGACACTAATGCCTAGATTTATGAGTCTCCTAGTGCTATCCCGCCCATTTCTCTACCTTAGGATATTATCGAAATTATGGTGGAAAAAGACAGGGAGGTGATAAAGAAGAATAGAAGAAGGGCATGGAGGAATTTCAACATGGATACTACTAGGCTGGGAATTTTTCATGAGCTAATGAACATACATGTGATGGAGGTCATTGATAACATAACCCACTATGATGAGCTTATTGACCCTACTCTGGTTATTTTATCTAATAGTGCTCAAGAAACTGGCTTCAACCTCCTGAACAACATGAAAAATAGCATGATAGATAATTTCCAATCTATCAAATGGTTGTTTCAAGAAATTGAGGAACTTAAGCAAAATAAAAATCAAGAAAGCAACCAAAATATTTGTAGCGACTAGGTGAACACCAGAAAGAAGACTGATCAAGATGGTAGCTAGAAGAACTGTAGCGTCCAAGGTATCAGTTCTGACTAGGAGGACAAATTATCCTTGGTTGAACAAAAAGTCCAAAGGACTGAATCCATCCACTAGATTATGACAAAACAAATGATAGACACTTTACATACCTTGAATGAGAACATTGTCAATCTAGGGGATTCTCTGACAAGAGTTAGCCTTGGCAGGGACATGACAGAGAAGACTAGTTTGGACATTGGCTAGGCTGAGGATGTTCTGAAGGACTTTAGTGACTAGGTGGATGCCCAAAACAAGGACCAAGAGGGAGTGGATAGTTAGAAGGAAAATGAAGCTACAAAAATTGATAAGGAGATTCATTATTTTGCTTTCTCTTTATGTTTTTTTTCTAGGGTAGGTTGCTAGCTTTTGCCTCTTTTCCTCGGGCCTAATGTTTGTTTTTTGGCTTTCTACATCAATTTCTTATTATTGTGATATTGCTATTAGGATTTAACTATGTAATTTTGAGTCAAACTCATTCACCCATGTTTCATGAGTAGTGATTCAACGTGAATCTATATCTCATGAGAATAAATGGAACACTTAGCACTCATTGGATATATGTGATGCTCATAGGGTTGAAGCATCAGGACTTCTCGGGAGGTCACTCATCCTAGTACTACTCCAACTTGAGCGTGCTTAACTATAGAGTTTCCTCCATGGTTAAACCCAAAGCTTGCAACCCCATTTGCAAAACCTTCACCAAGTGTTGTGCCTTATGAACCATTCATTAGAAAGCCCCTTAAGCTCATCAATTGATAAGTAGGAGATAATTTCCACAGCAAGCCAAATTGTGATATTGCTATCAAGATTTAACTGTGTGATTTTGAGTCAAACTCATTGACCCATGTTTCATGAGTAGTGATTCAAAATTAATCCATCTCTCATGATAATAAATGGAACACTTAGCACTCATTGGATTTAGGTGATTCTCATAGGGGTGAAGCACCGATACTTCCTGGGAGGTCAGCCATCCCAATACTACTCCAGCTTGAGCGCACTTAACTACGAAGTTTCCTCCATGGTTAAACCCAAAGCTTGAAACCCCATTTGAAAAACCTTCACCAAGTGTTGTGCCTTATTAACCACTCATTAGAAATCCCCTTAATCTCATCAATTGATAAGTAGGAGATAATTTCCATAGCAAGCCAAATTGTGATATTGCTATCAGGATTTAACTGTGTGATTTTGAGTCAAACTCATTGACTTGTGTTTCATGAGCAGTGATTCAACATGAATCCATATCTCATGAGAATAAATGGAACACTTAGCACTCATTGGATCTAGGTTATGCTCACAAGGGTGAAGCACCGGGACTTCCTGAGAGGTTAGCCATCCCAGTACTACTCCAGCCTAAGCACGCTTAACTACAGAGTTTCCTCCATGGTTAAACCCAAAGCTTGCAACCCCATTTGAAAAACCTTCATAGAGTGTTTTTCCTTATGAACCATTCATTATAAATCCCCTTAAACTCATCAATTGATAAGTAGGAGATAATTTCCACAGCAAGCCAAATTGTGATATTGTCATCAGGATTTAACTGTGTGATTTTGAGTCAAACTCATTGACCCATGTTTCTAAAGTAGTGATTCAACATAAATACATATCTCATGAGAATAAATGGAACACTTAGCACTCATTGGATCTAGGTGATGCTCATAGGGGTGAAGCACTAAAACTTTTCAGGAGGTCACCCATCCCAATACTACTCTAGCCTGAGTGCGCTTAACTATGGAGTTTCCTCCATGGTTAAACCCAAAGCTTGCAACCCCATTTGCAAAACCTTCACCAAGTGTTATGCCTTATGAACCATTCATTGGAAAGCCCCTTAAGGTCATCAATTGATAAGTAGGAGATAATTTCCAGAGCAAGCCAAATTGTGATATTGCTATCAGGATTTAATTGTGTGATTTTGAGTTAAATCCTTATAGCAATATCAAAATTTGGCTTGCTGTGGAAATTATCTCCTACTTATCAATTGATGAGCTTAAGGGGCTTTCTAATCAATGGTTCATAAGGCACAACACTTGGTGAAGGTTTTTCAAATGGGGTTGCAAGCTTTGGGTTTAACCATGGAGGAAACTATGTAGTTAAGCGTACTCAGGCTAAACTAGTACTGGGATGGGTGACCTCCCGAGAAGTCCTGGTGCTTCACCCCTGTGAGCATAACCTAGATCCAATGAGTGCTAAGTGTTCCATTTATTCTCATGAGAGACGGATTCATGTTGAATAACTACTCATGAAACATGGGTCAATGAGTTTGACTCAAAATCACACAGTTAAATCCTAATAGCAATATCACAATTTGGTTTGCTGTGGAAATTATCTCCTACTTGTCAATTGATGAGCTTAAGGGCCTTTCTAATGAATGGTTCATAAGGCACAATGCTTGGTGAAGGTTTTTCAAATTGGGTTGCAAGCTTTGGTTTTAACCATGGAGGAAACTCCATAGTTAAGCGCGCTCAAGCTAGAGTAGTACTGGGATGGGTGACCTCCCGGGAAGTCTCGGTGCTTCACCCCATTGAGCATCACCTATATCCAATGAGTTCTAAGTGTTCCATTTATTCTCATGAGAGATGGATTCATGTTGAATCACTACTCATGAAACATGAGTTTGAATCAAAATCACACAATTAAATCCTAATAGCAATATCACAATTTGGCTTGCTGTGGAAATTTTCTCCTACATATCAATTTCTTATTAGCTGGACTTTGTTAAATATTTATATTTCAGATATGTTGTAAAACTTTTGGGTTTCAGGATCCCTATTTTACTTAGTCAAAAAAAATCTGGCCTTTATGGATGTTGATCTTTCGAGGGGATGATTCACTTGGTCAAACAGGAGAAATGGTAGGGATTGCATCTAGGTTTGTCTAGATAGAGCCCTTATTTCCCTAGACTAGATTCAAACCCACATGTGTAGAATCTCTCTTCTTCCCAGAGTTGAGTTAGACCACTCACCCATCTTGCTTTCATTTAGTCCTGTGATGGTCGGAAAAAAATCCCCTTCTTTTTTGGCAAGATGTGGACTTCCCACCCAGATTTGGAAGCTAAGATTTCTTCTTAGTGGAATATAGAGGTGGAAGGTACAACAATATTTAGGATAGCTCAAAAATTGAAAAATGTGTAAAGAAACATTAAAGTCTAGGATAAAATGGATTTTGAGCATATCTTCTAGAAGAAGGATGAGAAGACAAACCAGCTTTGAAAAGTCCAGGAAAGGATATAGCAGGAAGGATATAACAATCAAATTAGAATCGAAGAAAGGTCTATCCTATTTGATCTCCATAATATCATTAGTAGGGAAGAGCACTTTTGAAGCAAAGATCTAGAGTCAATTTTCTCAAAGAGGGAATCAAAATACTAGGTTCTTCCATCTCACCACCTTAAAACACCAAGCACATAATAGGATTTCGAGTATAAAGAGGGGGCATGCCACTTTGACAAAGGATAATGAGATTGTGGATGAAGTAGTACATTTCTTTTCTTCACTTCTTTCTAAGGACTCTTCACCTTTGCTAAAAGATCAAGAGGATATTTTGACTTCAATCCCCAATTTGTTACAAGAACATCATAATTCAATGCTAAAGACTATTCCCTCTTCGCATGAAATTTATCAAGCTCTTCTATCACTCCCAACTAACAAAGCTCTAGGGATTGATTGCTTCCCGACATTCTTTTTCCAAAAATATTGGGAGGTGGTCAAAGGGGATGTGGTGAAGGAAATGCAAGAAATTTTTTGGGGCCAGGAGCCTTTTAAAGGAACTTAATGCTACATTTTTGGTGTTAATCCTAAAAACCCCAAGGCTAACTTGATGGATAAGTTTAGACCCATAAGCCTATGTAATTTTTCCTATAAAATCATTTTGAAAATTTTGACCACTAGGATTCTTAGTGTTTTCCATTTGATTATTTCTCCATAGAAAACTAGCTTTGTCCCAAGGAGACAGATCCTAGACTCAATAATGATGGTTCATGAGGTGATTCACTCTTTGGAAGCTAGGAAGAGGGAAGGCTTCTTGCTCAATTTGGACCTATTAAAAGCCTATGATAGGGTGGACTGGAACTTCTTGAAGGATGTTCTCCACGCTTTTGGATTTGATGTCCAGTTTTATAAACTAACTCTTTAGCTTGTCTCCACCCCCTCACTGGCCATTTTGGTCAATGGAGCTCCCTCAAATTTCTTTTTCCCCTTGAAAGGGCTTAGACAAGGTGATCCCTTATCCCCTATTCTATTCATTATCATGGCTAAGTGCATTGGGAGGTTAATCCTGAGGAAAAGATAGGATCAGAGCCTGCATGGTCTTAAGCCATCATCCAGACAGATTACATTCACCCATCAACAATTTGTGGATGACACAATTTTGGGTAGGGAAGCCATAGTTCAAGAGGCTAAGGTATTAAAATTTTTGTTGAAAACCTACACAAGGGGTGCAAGATAGGCTATAAACTAGGATAAAAGCTCGGTCTTCTTTGTAAACACCCTAATTGAGCAACAAAGAAAGATAGCTCACATCTTGGGATGTGGTGTGGGGTCTCTTCCAGCTAGTTATCTTGGAATGCCACTAGGGTCAAAACCACTAAAATCTTTCTGGAATGGTATTATTGATAGATTCAACAAGAAGCTGGTAGGATGGAAAGAAGCTACCTTTCGTCAAGCAAGTAAATGTACCTTGGAGAAATCAATTCTTCAAAACCTCCCAACTTATGTTCTCAACCTTTTCAGGATCTTGGTTAAACATGCTAATAGAATGGAGAAAATCCAAAGGCAATTTTTGTGGATAGGGGTTGAAGAAAATAAGAGATATCATTTAGTGGCATGGGACAATGTTTGCCTTCCTAAAAGCTATGGTGATCTAGGTATTAGAAAAATTAGACATCTCAACAATGCTCTGTTAGCAAACTAGATATGGCACATTTTTAAAAGTTTGGGAGAATGGCAGGATATTATGGTGGAAAATTATTTGAGAATGCAGTCTCTCAGCTTCATATTTAGCAAAGTTGATCTTCCACATGGATCCTTTATCTATAATGAGATCCTTAAGGAAAAATCTTTGGCTAAATCAAAGGCAAAGTGGAAAGTAGGCAATGGGGAAAGTATCTAATTCTGGTATGATAATTTCTTAAGCCAGGGACCCCTCATAGATCACCCTAACTATGAGAGATGGGATGATTTATGTATAAGAAGATTTGGAAAGACCTATCTCTAGTTTCCCAAGATCTTAAACCACTAATGACTACCCTAAATGCCATGACCCTTAATAATAAGAGGGATAAAATTATATGGGGAGATAATTCTAGTGGGTTATATTCAGTTATTTCAAGCTATTTCTCGCTGTGAAATAGGATGGAGAAACCCATCTAGGAAAAGTTTTGGATGACTAGCCTCACTCCAAAAGTCAACATATTCTTCCGGTTGCTTCTCCAAGAAAAAATTCTTACTTTGGATAACTAGACTAAGAGGGGTCAGATTATCCCAAATAGGTGCAGCCTTTGTAAGCATGATTTGGAGATGATTAACCACCTTTTTATTCATTGTCCCTACTCCTCAGAGGTATGGGATCTCATGACCACATGCTATGGAGCCAGTTGGTGTAAACTAGCCAACATCTAGAATTTCTTCGAACAATGACTTGTATGCATAAAGGAATGAAGACACAAATGATATGTTCCTGGTCTCTTCCATATTTCTATTACAGAGTATGGAAAGAGAGAAATAATCATATTTTTAGAGATAGGGAAGCCCTTCCTTTTGTTAGTGTAGATAAAATTGTTAGCACTATGAAGGACAACTTTGCCATCAAAAAGTGGGGAGACATTGAAGAAGGAGGAAATAACATATAAAAGAAAAAGGATAGGGAGACGAAAAGATAGAAAGATAAGTGGCTTTTTCCCCCAAAAGAATGGCATAAAGCCAATTTTGATGAGATAGCCAATGGGAATCCTAGCCTCGCTAATTGTGGAGGAATTATTAGAAATGATCATGGAATGGGTGTTGTGCTTTTTCTTATCCCTTAAGGACTTAGATGAATCACTTTGTGGAGGCTAGTGTGGCTTATCATATTGTTAAATTGGCTTTGGCTCCTAAAATTGAGAACCTTTGGTTGGAGGGAGGTTCTTTAAATATAAACTTTTTTTTTAAAGGTTGCTCTAAGCCCTCCTGGACCATCACAAATGTGGTGGAGGAGATTCTATTAGACTTGGGCAAATTCAAAAGGGTCCATGTTAGCCATGTGTACAGAGAGGCCAACTCATCCAAGGACCAGTTTGTGAATGAGGTAGTAGCCAAAAACATGGTGATGACATGGCACAATGGTGACATCTTTCCAGTGGTTGTGAAAGATATCATAATATTGGAACATATCTAAGGAAGTAGGAAGGTAATCTAGTATTAATTATGGAAAGATATGTAAGCTTTCAAGTAAGACAAGATGTTAATGAAAATCATGGGAAGGAAATAACTCTCCATCATTTTGTGTACTTGTGGCACGTTTTATGGGTTTCTTTACCTATCCCCATTAAAATTGCCAAAGGTAAAAAATATTTAGGGATACAAAAATTGTAGGAAGTTGAAGTCTGTGAGAACTAGTGCATGATTTTTCGAACAAGAGATCAAGATGGTTGGGGAGAGGAGTAGGAAGGAGCTAACTGGGGAGGCAGAAAAATGGAGGAAAAGAATGAAGGTTTGGAACAAACTAGAGAAGGGTGGAATGACGAGGTACATTGAAAAACTCCATGGTTTTGATAAGGAGATCACAAAGCTCATGGTGAATACCTGGAAGAATGAGCGTGTAAAAATTAATGGGGTCTCTCACCAGGTTAATGTGGAAATGATAGCTCAAGCCATTGAGATACCCATGGAGGGGATAAATTTTTATAGGGATAAGAAAATGTTAGCTAATACAGTTAAAGATTTTGTGAAGAATGAGGAAGACAGGAAGCAATTAGTGAAGGTTGAGACATACTATGAAATGAAATCAATAAAAAATGTTGTGGAGGAATTTTTTAAGGGTAATTATTGAATTTATATCTTTGGATACTAGATTTGACAGGGTTAGAACACACCACTTTATTCTATTAAATCATTTCAGACATGGCATAAAAATTTCCTTTCTTTTTTATCTATTTGCTTCAATGAGTAAGGGCATTGAGGTTTTTAAGAAGAAACCCAATGCAAACCTAGACCTTCATGAGGATTTGCTACTATTGGTCTATGAATATCTCCAGACTCAAATGAGGGGCAAATCTTTAGGCCACTTTGGGGATGTTTTAGAGGCTACTGGGAGCTCAAACTATTCTGATTCTAAGGAAGTTCAAAGTCTAATCTCAGTAGATGAGGATAAAACCTCCTCAAAAGGCAAGAAGCCTAAGGGAGGGGAGAAAATTTCTCCCTCAACCAGCATTGTTCCTAGCAGAAAGAGCCCTCTAGGCTTAACTCCCAAACCTATGGAATAAAAGGAGGAGGAGTATAATGAAGAAGAAGAGGAAATGGAGTTAGAGGAAGAGAAGAAGGAGGAGGATAGTGAGAAGAAGGGGGAGGATATTACTATTCTACCTTGGAACCCCAAGAAGAGAAAGGTCAAGAAGATTCACTACTAGAAGAGAGAAAAGATCAGACCCCTGAGGTTCTAGGCCCCTTCCCTTCTATCTCTCCATCATAGGATACTGTGGTGGAAGATTGTGGGGAGATAATTATGAAATATAGAAGGAGGTAATGGAGAAAATTCAACAATAACATGGCAAAGATGGGGATTATTAGGGAGACAATGAACCTACAAGTCATGGAAGACAGAGAAGGAAAAGTCCATTTTGATGAACTCGCAGACCCAACTCTGGTAGCAATTTTAGATAATGCAAGAGAAATAGGGCTCAATCTGCTCAATAATGCCAAAAATAGCATGATACATAACTTTCATTCAATCAAGTGGTTGTTCCATGAGATTGAAGTGCTCAAGGAGAAAAGGAGCTAGGAGGAAGGTCAAAGGATGACTAGTGACTAGGGTTATCTTGCTGACCAGGAGGATCATCTCTCTAAGGTTGAGAAAAGGGTGCAAAGGATGGAGATATCGAACCAAAACCTGGCTAATTAGGTGATTGCCACTCTAAACACTCTAAATGAGAGCATCAATAGTCTAGGCGAATTGCTGAAAAATGTAGGAATCGATGGGGAAAAGGAAGAAAAGGCCAGCACAAACCTCAGGCAAACTAAGGGAGAAATGGAAGAGACCAGGGGCCTGGTGGAACGATCTAATGACCTAAACTAGGAATTTGTGGGTGTGGAGATCCAGAATGCCAACAAGGAAGCAAAAAATTTGTAGTATCTAGACAATGAGAAATAATAGCTAGAGGTCTTATCTTTTGCTTCATCCTTTTCTCAATTTAGAGTATCTGGCTTTTGTTTCCTGGTCGTGAGTTTGTCTTCTGTTATGGCTTTTTATAGGTAGATGCATAGGGTCTAGACTTTATGTAAAATTATTATTTCATATATTATGTAAAAACTCTCGAGTTTCAAGATCCCTGTAAAACCTGTTTTGTTTAATCAAAAACAATATAGACTTACTAACAATTAGAGAAATTTACAACAAAACATCTCTTAAATATTAGATGTAATGAGCTTTGGTATATAATATTTTTTCAACTTTCAAGGGGGATCACAAAATTTGTATTGGTTTGATTTCTACTTTACAACCATTGAAAAATTTATAGCAAGTATCTTGCTTTCCTTTATGTTTTATCTCTAGATGATAACATTAGTCTTGTGCTCGAATGGAAAATGTCTCTTAGCATTAGCCTATGCTTGAATATATATGATTAATGTATTATTATTATTATTGTTCTAACATCATTAGACATGATCAATAAGTCTATAACATTTTATGAGATTGGATTAGATTCTATGAGCAATAAGTCTATAATATGTGGATTATTTATCTTCTACCCTTTGGTACCTTATCTTACAAAGTAGGGAGAGAAGAAAAGAGCTTCAAATATTGTTAGATGACCTATTAATAACTTGTAGATTCTTTATACTGATAAAGATAAAAATTGGTTTTGAAAAGATTTGGATCAACATGTGCTAAGTGGTCTATTTAATCTCATGAGACATGGATTCATATGAACCACTATAAATGAAACATGAGTCAATGAATTTGATTTAAAAAAACACATAATTGAATCTTGATAGCAATATCACAATTTGACTTTCTTAGATATATTATGGTTAATATAATGTGAATTTTTTTATTATAGCCAACAAGGACTTCAGCTATGTGAAAGAGAGGGTGGACCAAGTTGATTAGGAGAAATTGGTATTTATTTATAGTCATGTGGAAGGAGTGTTGGGGAAAAAATTGGTTTCAACAAACCATGAGCTGAAATTTGGCCCCAAAGAGGGGGTTGGATCCATTGTGAGCTTTACAGTGAATTATAAAAGCCTCCCTAGTGTTCCCCTTCATGAAGACAAAATTGAGGAGTTCAAGGCCAACAACACACACTTGTTTAGATTGCTTGAGGAAAATCTCATTGCCAACCCCACTTTATACTTATAATAAAGTCTTAGATCCATATCTCTATTATAATAATGAACCCATCCCATTACCATATCTTGCAATAAATATATATATATATATATATATATTGTCATTATGTCTGATAATATCCAATAATATTGTCATAATCTTGTATGACTAAATGCATGGATCAAGAGGCTAGTAACAAGTCATAAGCATTACTATAGGTACATCACACAAGATAATTATTTACAAAAAAAAGGCCTAATATCATAGAAACTCCAAACGAAATTAAGATGTAAACGTGTATATTTACAAGTTTGTAACCTTTCTAGGCCTACTCAATCCTATAATTCTAGAAATGAGGTTTTATTGCAAACAACCTAACATGATAGTTGTAATTCAGGTCAACATCTGTAATCACCTAAAATTGGTCATATAGACTATTAGCCCCCTTCTCAGCATTTTGGCTAAATTATTTAAATATTTTCCTAGGCCAAATTGCTAAAAATCAATTTATTTGATTTTAAACCTATAGCTTAGCTATAATATTGTAAGTCCATATTTGATTAAAATAACATGCCCCCTTTTAATTAAATAAAAGACCTCATTCTTCCAACCCACTCTAATGTACAAAAATATAGTCTTTTTCATATTTATAAATTAAAGTAAAAGATTTTGTCTCACATGAAAAGTCAATTAATTTCTATTAGTGGAAATGATCTTGTATGTGGATCATGCTAAAATTCAACTCACACCCTTAATCATCCACTTCTTGATCTTGATCTCAACCATTTGTACACCTTTAAAAGAGAGAGCTCTCTTCCTCTCCAAGGATCCCAATTTTGAGCTATTATTATGTTGTAGGTCACTTATAGGTTTTCTTGAAGTATTTTGTGGAGAACTTCTATCTTCTTGTCTCATTCTTTGCATACTCATGCTAGAATATTCCATTTGTAAATAGCTTATTTTCCTTTTGCAATAGCATAGGTCACTTAGTTTAATTAGCATGGTTGTAATACTCTCATTTTCTTAGCTTAGCTAGATTGTGCATCTCATTTTAGCGTAGTTTCATCCTTTCTTTGCATACTCAAGAGTTATTTGACACTAGCACTCTTACCCTTTTCTAAAGAATATCTCATTTCATGGTTTGCTAGCAAGGGTTGCATCTCTAAGGCTCAACTGAGAGCTCTTTCTATTCTTATGCACACACCTTTGTACTGCATGACTAGGGAGCTCTAAGTCACAATTCAAGCTTTCCAACTCATGGAATACCTTAGATAGAATGGTTTAGAGAAGTGTAAAATTCTAGTCTTACACTCTCTTTCAACCCACTCTAATGTGAACACAAAAAGTCTTTTCCTATTTACAAATTAAAAGAAAAGACTTCGTCTCACATGAAAAAAATGAAAAACAAGCTTTTAGATGGAAAAAATTACTTTATGGTGGTGCCTAAACCGCAAAATAGTAAAAATAAATATGTATCCAAGGTTGAAAATTGTAATCACCTAAAAATGGTCATCTAGACTATTAGCCCCCTTCTCAGCATTTTGGCTAAATTAATTTAATCATTTATCTAGATCAAATTGCTAATAATCAATTTATTTGATTATAACCTATGGTTTGACTATGCTATCCTAAGTTCATTATTTGATTAAAAGAACATTTCCCCTTTTAATTAAATAAAACACCCCATTCTTCTAACCCACTTAAAGTGCACACATAAAGTCCTTTTTCTATTTTACAATTAAAAGAAAAGGCTTGTGAGACTTTTGTCTTATATGACAAGTCAACTTATATTCTATTGGTTGACTTGTGTGTGCACATGGATCACACCTATTTTTGAATTCCACCGTTGATCATCCACCATCTTCATCTTGATCTCTACCGTTCGTATGACTTTAAAAGGGAGAGAGCTTTCCCCCTCAAAGGATCCATCCATCTTTTGAATATTGTTATGCTGTAGGTTTTCTAACAGGTTTCTTTGTAGCTTTGTGGAGAACTTCTCTTTCTTGTCTACATTCTCTCATTCCATCATATTAGCATAGGATCATATGGCATTCTTAGCATAGTTGCATGTTAGTTTAGCTTTCATTCTTGCAATAATCTCACATCGTTTAATATTTGGTTTTGTAATACTCTCATTCATGCTTATAATAGTTGCACTTTGCATATTTTGTAGTCTTCATATTCGCATTTGTATCCTTGAGGGATTCATTGAAGACACTTCCATTCTTGCTCTTGTCTCAAAGAACCTCCCGTTGCATGTTTTACTAGAAAGAAGATTATCTCTAAAGGCTCGGCTGAGAGCCTTCAAACTTGAAACAATACCTTCTTGCACTCCATGGATAGGGAGCTCTAAGCCGACATCCAAGCATTTCGACTCATGGAATCATTTGGATAGAAGGGTTTAGAGTGTGACACATTTCTAGTGTACATTTTTGGCACCCACCGTGGGGCTGGATTGTACGTTTCACCTTACATTTTCTTATTTTCGCTTGCATTTCCCTTACTGCTCTGCATTTTTCTTTTTTTTACAGTCACAGTGTTGGGTGACATTTTTCCAATATCGCACGATAGTTCATAGTACTGTCATGTGACACTTTTTTAGAAAAAGTGTCACACTTGAAGCCTGCATACTGTCACCCTCTGTGCAAAACTCTATCACACGATAGAAGAAAAAGTATCGCCTAGACATAAATTGTCGCCCTTGTATACTGTGAAGTATCACACGACATTTGTTCAGCAAGAAAAATATCACCTAGCATTTTTTTTGGTCATTCCTTGAGGGATTTGATCAAATTTCTTCTTAGCTGGCTGACTATGGTTTTTAAGCAGATTTTTAGGTTGTTTTACAGATGTTTAATTCATAGTTTTTGTGATTATTTCATACTAACTTTTGGGCTAACGAGTTGTGATTGCAGGTTGCCCTCTTTGTGAAGTAAAAATTGAAACCTTGCATACAAAAGAATGCATGTCAAAGCTTCAAATGTTCAAGGGCTACTAACATTGTTTGCAGGGCTGCCCAAAGCATAAAAACCCAAACTTTCTTGCTTTTTTGTTTTCATGTGTGGCATTGAATAATTGTTCATTTTTATATGCACATAGAACTTGTGATTGGAGTCTTTTGGTAATAGGAGAGTATGCTCTTCACCCTCGTGGTGAATCATAAATCTTGACTTGCCATTTGGTTTCAAAAGCAAGGGGTAACTGAATCTTCCTAGCATGTTTGGGAGAAAACGATTGGAATAGGAGAGTATTCTCTTCACCCTTGTGGTGAACCAAAAATCTTGACTTCCAAAAGTTGATCCACTTTGTGTAGTTAGAATCCTTTAGAGGGCTTGCTTTTGGACAACTTGAGAGGAACGACCCAAGTGGAGACAAGCCGATTACTTGACTCTTCCAACCCACTATAAACTCAAGGCTATCAAGGACACAAAACCTTGGTAGACATAGTGTTTATCTTCGCCTAGTGTGATCGCTTATGGGATTTTGACCATAGGGAGATCACTAGGCAAGAATGCTTAAGGTACTCTTGTGATCGTGAGATCAATTACTCATCACAAGGTGAGGTTTCCCATAATTGGGAGCAAAAGGAACACTATGAATGGAAGCTCGATCTAAAAACCCTAAGTTAGTAACTACCCTTTTTAGCCGCTCAACTTCTTGGTGCAAGGATTGATCCTAGTGGATTACCTGGATCACCCCAAGATTTACACTCACCATATGTGTTCCCTTGGCTGTGCTTATGGCACTTCCATGACAAAGCCAATATCTTTTGTGGGAAACCACTTGGTGTGAGGAAAAGGAGCATCAAGCGTGGGCCAATTTGTTGAGTAATGAACCATGACTCTAAGGTAGATTGCTTGGCTATTGTTTTCAATGTTTTGACTAGTGTTAACTTTCTTGCAACATAAAAATTCTGATAAAAAGTTGTTAGGAAGGCTATTCTGATATCCCAAATGCATATTGACAAGGTTGTTTTTACCCTTGATCAATTGTTTTGAGACATGTTAAAACACTTACTATTTGCAAACCTTGTTGTTTACTGATATGAACTAAAATGAAACACTATCTAATTGAAACAACTATCTAATTGACAAATTAAAATGAACTTCAAACCAAAAATTGGCTTTTTTTGCACAAAACTAGCACTCTGTCGCATGCTTTCACGAGAAATATCGCGCGACATATTTTTAATGAAATTCTGTCGCATGTCAGTTCTAAATACTGTTGCACTACCAACAAAATTCTGTTGCATTCAGTACAATAATCTGTTGCCTGAACAAAAAATGTCGCACCATTGTTGAAATTCTATCGTGCAACACTATTTGCTAAAAAAATGTCACCCTTAATTTGAGAAAGTATCGCTTAGAGTCATTTTGGGTCAAAAATAAAGTTTGCAGTTGGATTTATTTGGTCTGAGGAGCATCACGTTGGTCACCCTTGATCCTGGCTACGTATCAGTGTGTGAAGAATTCATCCTAGGTTGAAAAGATGGGTTTAGTCCGTCGAATGTAAGTCTTGAAACATCTTGATGAATCACTTGTCAAAATTTAGCTATTATTTTATTCTAGCTATTTGCTATTGAGCTTCTCACTCGTCCGCTCGGCTTGAGTCACTCGTGTTGTAAGACCTTGAACATTGTTTCACAAGCCATCTATCACATTTTGACAAGTGACTAATCCTAATCATAAAAGCTTCAAATTTGGCTCACTTTTCTTGTCCTACTAAACAATGACAACTCTTTACATGCTGGTCACAACTAGATATCAAGTTGGTAATGGTAGCCACACGCCTTTCATTTTCAAGCAATTGGAAACACCACCCAAATGTCCTCACAAACAACCTTGTGATAAGAATCTCAAATTTTCTCAAACACAAATGGCTAACGTTCGGCACAACCCACTTTATAGTTTTGAAAATCCATTTGGTACACCCTTTGAGACACCCAAGGGTACAAGTGGTATATTCACTATGGTGCACCCTGATGAAATTAAATGTCACTTAGAAGAACAAGGATGTGAAATCCAAAAGACTTTGGAGGCTATATACGCTATGGAGAGAGAAAATTAACAAGTTGAAACTGACAATCAGGCACGCTATGAAGGATATAAAGGAACTTTTCCTCGAAATCCTTTTGAGAACAATGATGGTAATCACATGCCTCCAAGGACTCCTAGAGCTACCGCTGGTGCATGTCCTTCACCTAAACCATCTCATCATGATAGTGATGAAGAAGTAACTAGCGAAGACGTGATCAAATTTCAACAAGATGGCTTCACCCAAAAACTAATGCTTAGAGCTTTAGAGGAAAATGGAGACCAATACTTCTAATACATGGCTGCTAGGGGATGGAAACTCCCTCAAGGTTTTAATGTTGAACATATTATTCCAAAACAAGAGCCCATTGAGGCTGAAATCTTAAGGGAAGAAATACAGGAACTAAGGAAACAATTTGCACAACTGCAAACTTCAAAAGAGCCACCTAAGACATCATTTGTTGAATCAATTTTTGCTCTTCCATTTGATAGGAGTCTATACATGCTGCCATTTCCTAAGGATATAGAGGTTCCTAAGTATAACAAATACGATGGAAATGGTGACCCTCACAACCATGTGATACATTTCTATGCTTTTAGCATGGACTTTATGCATGAAGACAACTTTCTTATGCATTTGTTTCCTAGAAGTCTAAGAGGAAAAGCTATGGAATGGTTCACAAAATTAAGTCCTCCTCTTAAAACATTTGATGAACTTGTGCAATGCTTCATCCAGCAATATTCATACAACATTCAACATCCTGTGACTATGCTAGACTTATGCAACATCAAACAAAAACTAGGAGAATCTTTTGCAATATACCTTCAACGATGGAGATCTTTATACTCTCGGTATCCTCGACAAGTGCCTAAGGTTGAAAAAATTGACATTTTTGTCAATACACTTGTACCTGAATTATACTTTGATCTAAGAAAATACTTATTCACATCCTTCAATGCCATGGTAGAAAGTGTATATCACATTGAGGATGTTGCTATCAAAAGAGGTGGCATTGCCATAAACAAGGATAGAGTTAACAATGGAAATAGTAAAGACAAAGGCAAACCTTGGAACAAAAACAAGTATGTTGTCAATGACAGAGTAGTGGACACTCCTAAGACTAAGGAGCCTGCGTTTAATCTTTCCAATGCCATCTATGCAGCAAAGCAACAAGAAGGTTCAAAACCACAACCCTTTGACAAAGGCTCTATATTTGCCTCGATCATTAACATTACTGACAGAACATGGAAGATATTTTTTGATGGGTCCCATACACAGAATGGAGCAGGAGAAGGGATGTTGTTTGTTTCCCCTCATGGTTATACAATCCCAAAGTCCTACAAATTATTGTTCCCATGTACAAACAATATTGCAGAGTATGAAGCATTAACAAATGGGATCACAATGGCCCTTGAATGGCGAATAACTGAGCTACACATCTATGGGGACTCTCAACTGGTTGTGAATCAAGTGAATAATGAATATCAAACAAAGGATGAAAAGTTGATCCCTTATAAAATGTTGATAGACGCTCTAAGGAATTATTTTACCTTTGTAACATTCCAACAGATTCCTAGAGCAAAAAACAAGGTTGCTGATGCTATGGCCACCTTAGCATCTATCCTCCAATTAAAAGAACATGAATCATGATTTAAGTTCTTGGTGGAAGAATTGCATCATCCAGCCTATGATTCCTCAGATAACCAGGTGATATACACTATTGTGGGTCACGATTCCTCCCACTATGCGGCTATTTTCTCCTACCTATGTGATCAGGTTATTCCTAAAATCCTCACGCACAACCAAAAATGCCAACTCCTTCATAATGCCTCACACTACACTTTGGTCTCTGGTGACTTGTATAGGAAGGGTCTAGACAGAACGTTGCTTAGGTGTTTAGAGCTAGAAGAGTCCGAGAAGGCACTTGCTGAAGTCCACAATGGCATTTGTGGGGCATATTCTAATGGCCTTGCACTTTCTCGAAAACTACTTAGGACGAGTTATTACTGGCCCACCATGCAAGCTGATGCTATGCACTATGCAAAGTCCTATCAAAAATATCAGCTCCATGGCAACTTGATACATGCTCCTGGGCGAGAGTTAATCCCTTCTGTGACATATTGGCCATTTCAGCAATGGCCCTTTGACTTGGTAAGAAAGATTCATCCAAGCTCATCCAGTGGTCATAAATTCATCATCACAGCAACAGAGTATTTCACTAAATGGGTTGAAGTTGTACCATTATCTGTTGCTATAGGAAAACATGTTTCCCTGTTTATACTGAATCACATCATTTGCCGATATGGTATCCCATCCTCTATTGTTACGAATAATGGAGGGCAGTTCAAGAATAAAGACTTAAAACAGTTGTGCAAAAAGTTTCAAATTAAGCAACATTGGTCCTCTATTTACTGTCCCCAAGGGAATGGCCAAGCTGAGGCCTCTAATAAAACACTGCTGAAAATCCTACACCGCACAGTTCACAAGTCTGGGAAAGATTGGCACTTGCAAATAAATCCAGCACTTTGGGCCTATAGAACCTCTATTTGTACTCCTACAGGGGCTACACCCTTTTCTCTAGTCTATGGCTTTGAGGCTGTTCTCCCATTAGAAGTCGAGATACCTTCCTTGCGTGTCTCCTTACATGGGTTAATAATCGATGAAGATCATAGAGCTATGCGAGTACAGGAATTAGAGACTTTTGTTGAACATCGTAAGGCTACTTTTGATCAAATGAGGGCTTATCAAAAATGCATGTCTACACAATATAACAAGAAGGTTCACCCCCGTGAGTTCCAGGTTGGTGAACTCGTGCTTAGAGAGAATCCAAAAAATCAGCAACATCGAGAGAAGAAAGGGAAATTTGAACCTAACTGGTTGGGTCCTTACATTATCACAGCAGCATTTAAGTCTGGTGCTTATCAGTTGTCTACTTCAGAGGGGGAAGAACTTGCAAAGCCTATCAACATCCTACACTTGAAGAAGTTCTATACTTAGAGGCTTGTCGCTCAGCTATCTTGTATATATCTATGATCCTGAAAAAATCCTAAAAATTAGAAAATGCCCTAAAAAAATGATCATCTTAGTGAAAACCTAGCAATAGGCACTTTGATGTATCATCAAAAAAATTCAAAAATACAAAAATACAAAAAAATTGAAAAAAGTCCTAAAAAAAATCTGTCAAGTGGTGAAAACCTGGAAACAGGCGCTACTTGAAACCCTTGCACCTATGTCTATCAGTCTCAATCATCCACTTCGCTACACATTTCCTAGCTTGGAATTGTTTCTTGTCCTCATCTTGAGGGCATAGCTACTTAGCCTATTGAAGTATTCTTGTGCATTAGGTTTTCTTTGAGAACTCATAAAACAATGTTTCTCAACACTACCCCCACCCACTTTGACATCAAATTTTTTTCAACACTTTACAAATAGTTTACCTACGGTCTCCGATGTCACGATATTTCTCACTATCAGAATCAAGTCTTGAAGAAATGGCCAAGTGACTTGTACACATGCACTTTAACACTTAAATGACTAAGCTATGCTAATCTTTATCTACTTTGTGTGCTATCTATGATGATTTCTTTTCCATGTGTTCCCTCCTTAATAGTCTTTCGAGGATGTCATTGATTAGAAGACTAGGGGCATGGGACATATTTTCTTGATTTCTGCTTGTGGGTATACTTTTGTTTGTCTATAGTGTTGTAAACATTTATGCTGGTCCTATTCAACACGTTGACTTAAATATGTATCATCCTTGACTATTTTGCAAGATCGTACTTAGGGTTTATCCTGGTGCTTATGACTTGATACAGGTGTAATCTTGCTAAATTAAACTTAGGGAATCTAATCGTGTAGTTATCTTGACTAACATCTCTCTGATGCTTAGATTGGATTTTCACATACCTATCTAATATAAATCATATTCATATCCTCATAGTTATACTAGTGATGGTTGTATGATCTCATGATGTCCCTGATAAATGCTCAATGATGAAATTAAGAGTCTAAATGTTATGAGTTTCTTGCAGGTAAACCACTTTGCATAGTAGCTTGCATTTTAGATTCATGTCATTTTTTCTAGTTGCACATTCCTACATGTGGGAAGAGCTCTCTCTCTTCATCTTTTTCATGGACATATCAGCTAGCTACTTTTATCTTTCGCTTCTACATGTTTTTTCACCTTCTTAATCTTTCGCTACATTTATTTGCTATCCTGTCATCACAAGGGGTTAATCCAAAAATCATCACATACGATCTATCCAAGTGTCACATTTTCACAAAAACATTTAAGTCTATACCATCCATATGAGAGATCAAAATCAATACACATAACATATACACATACATGAGCTGAAAACAAAAATTAAAACATCACATGAAAGCTGAAATATATATTTTGAGACAAGTACACAAGAATATCGATAAACCCAGTATCTCATATATATATCAAATGTGTCATGGTACATATACAAATGTGAGATCCAAAATTTGGATATGTGTCTCAAAAATACATGAGGTACAAATCAAAACACAATGTCATGTCTGACTTCCACCCTCTACGGCTGGTGCTAGCCCTAGTGGAGGAGCCTGTCTCCTATCCGGTGCCTGCACTGCACCCTCTGATCTGCCCGCTCACTCCAAATAATCAGGAAGACCCTGTCCTGGTGGTACCACACTCTTATAGGTAGCATAATAGTATGCAGCTTGTGCACCATGATTTGTTGCCTCTCACCTTGCAATATCCTACTCTTGACATAGCTCATCTACTCGTGCCGGCTCATCCATCAGCTACTGATCTCATACTGCAATGGTCACCCGAGCTACCTACAGCTCTGCCTCCAAGGCACAGATCCTTGCACCCTGCTCCTCTCCTCCTACTGGTTGCTCTGTAGATGCCTCTACCCTCACTGCTCGCTGTCTCCTTAGGGGCACCTCCTCCTCTCCACCATCATCACCATCAGACCCTGATGACTCCTCCCCCTCCTGCATCGCCTGCACTCGCATCCTCCTCTACCCTACTTAGGAACTCTCCCCCTCCATCTGCCTACCACCTCTCCCCATCCCTCTCCCTCCTCCTCCTCCTCCTCTGCCACCACCTCCACCTCCCACTCCTGTAGGTGCTTCATCTGGGTGTGTGAACTGGGGGAACGGATGTCTTTGCATCTCATAAAGATACCCTAGATTAGCCCTTGCATTTGCCACATCTGGGCGATAATCCTAGGGAGTCACCACTAATGCTGCAGTATCTTGAACTACTGTTTGATAGTCCAGCATCAGTAGCCACCCCAATCCCTCATCTATGTGCATCTAGGTATAGGTAGTGGTCTCCACTGACACCACCTATCACTCTGCAAATTTTTTCCATACATGACTGATCACAAACTGCTCCATAATTTCTATGCTCTGACCCACCAGCAGTCTGCTATACCGCATGTAGTCTAACTCCCATGAATTTGACCACCGCTAACACTCCTGGTATGGTCACCATGTGAATGTTGTCAGCTCATCAAACATGCGTTGATAATAGGTCACATCTCCACTATACCTCTATGGGATGAAACCTCTATAGCAAAAGATATACGGCTGGCTACGCTCTCATGGCTGCACCCGTGGTCAGGTCACAGTGATGTGCTCCCAAGCCCAGATCTGTGCTAACACTGCTCCACATGCCCATGACCCACCCTCATGGTATACTATCTCATGAAGCTCATGGTACATCTCTACTAGTATAGTAGGCCCCCATGCCATCCTACATGGTCGGGAGATCAGATCATATACCAATCGACCCCATCCTAGTGGAAAGCCCTTCTGGCCTCGGTCTGTCACCACGGCCTGGGCTACCAAAGAGCATAACAAGCTGGGCAAAGGATAATCATATCCATACTTAGTCATCAATCTCTCCCAATTTAGGTGATGGTCTAGAATGGTCACATCCTAGAAAAGCTCTTGCACTCGCACTTGCCACTTTGTCGAGGTCGTATCATAGTACACCTATGCCATCACCAAACTTAACATCAGTACACCTGGCATCCAACATTGAAATGGCTAAATCAACAAACTACTAACCAAGTAACTTATCAGCTCGCCATGGCATGGCACTCACAGAATGTGATATACATCCTCCAAGGTAATCGATGCCTCGTCGGTCGATAAGTGAAAGGTGTTATGCTCGCTATGCCACCTCTCTGCCAGCGCAGACAGCAAACCATGGTTTGCCCAAATATGGGGCATCCGTACAACCCAACGCAAGCCCATAGCACTAGCGCAGTCTACTCCTCATTGCTCAAATGCTCCACAACACGTAAACCAACCACCCTGGGAGCTCTAATCTGTAATGCCAGGAATACATCCTGTTTAGGTAAAACAAGCAATCATCAGTAATAGTCACATGATGAAAAAAAAGCATTAAGAAAAATAACAAAACTAGTCGTGCGACACTTTTTACATAAAGAGTGCAACACATTTTTTGAAACAGTGTCACGCGACACTTTTTTAGGTAAGGAGTGCGACATTTTTATGTCGTGCAACATTTGGGTATGGCCGACGCGACACATTTTTTTGAACGGTGTAATACTTTTTTTGGAAAAAAGTGTCACGCGATAGTTTTTCTGAGCTCGTGCGATACTTTAAAAGTGTCGCACAACTTTCTTTCAAAAAACTTAAAAATGTGCAAAAAAGCTCACAAAAAGCTCGAAAAAGTGACAAAAAGGTAGTTACTTACCGGTGCCCCATATCGCTCTGGCCTGTTGTGCAACTAGTTGCGCTCGAAACGATGTCAATGAAGAGGAACATTTTCCTGAGCCATGATGCTATGTGGACCACACAAAATCTCTCAAATCACAAAAAGACAAATGAATAGTGAAAATGACACTTGGACCCCTTTTATAGCCTCCAACCTCATTTTGACCTAATTTTCAAACTCCTTGGAATTGCGCAAAAATTGCACCCCTAGTTAATTTTGACGTCCTAGATCCATGTTCGAGATCAAAATCAAAATCTGAGTTCATCTTGATGGTCAAAATTGCATTTTAAAATTTTACCTTCTTCTGAGTAGTTAGCTAACCGTTTGAGGTCTAATCTTTGAATCATCGCTGGGGCATCTTCATTTCTTCATGACTTCATCATTTCTATGCTTCATATCTACTTCTATTCACCTTTTCACATCTAAATCCTCTTTCTACTCAATTTGACCTAATTTTTATGATTTATCTTTCGTGGTCAACTTTGGTCAAAATGGGGCATTTTATCAGTTTCTTATAGTCATTCTTGGGTTCTAATCATTTATCTATCATATCAGACATTGCTATATCTCAATTTTTCTCATGTCTAGCTACTTTTTGCTTCCTCTTACCTCATTTCGATTTTGATCTCGAGGGGAAAGAAATACTCTATTGCTGATTGTTATAGCTATCTATTTCTTAGGAGCATTTGTTTGACCTTATCACTTGCTCTCAATCTATTCGCTTTGCTAGATGTTAGAATTCTTTTTGGATCCTAACATCATCTTCCTAATGTTCAGTACTACCGCTATCAAGCTGTGCATTCAGGACTTGCTATCTATTTCTGCATTTCATTCTTTGGAATCAGATATCTATATTTATCATCGCCTACTTGGCTTCAATTTTCTTTGACATAATGTGTTCCTAGATCGATCATGCATTAGTCAAAGAGGGGCAAATGTAATCACCTAAAAATAGTCATCTAGACTATTAGCCCCCTTCTTAGCATTTTGGCTAAATTAATTTAATCATTTATCTAGACCAAATTGTTAATAATCAATTTATTTGATTATAACCTATAGTTTGACTATGCTATCCTAAGTTCATTATTTGATTAAAAGAACATGTCCCCTTTTAATTAAATAAAACACCCCATTCTTCTAACCCACTTAAAGTGCACACATAAAGTCCTTTTTCTATTTTACAATTAAAAGAAAAGGCTTGTGAGACTTTTGTCTTATATGACAAGTCAACTTATATTCTATTCGTTGACTTGTGTGTGCACATGGATCACACCTATTTTCGAATTCCACTGTTGATCATCCACCATCTTCATCTTGATCTCTACCATTCGTATGACTATAAAAGGGAGAGAGCTTTCCCCCTCAAAGGATCCATCCATCTTTTGAATATTGTTATGCTGTAGGTTTTCTAACAGGTTTCTTTGGAGCTTTGTGGAGAACTTCTCTTTCTTGTCTACATTCTCTCATTCCATCATATTAGCATAGGATCATATGGCATTCTTAGCATAGTTGCATGTTAGTTTAGCTTTCATTCTTGCAATAATCTCACATAGTTTAATATTTGGTTTTGTAATACTCTCATTCATGCTTAGAATAGTTGCACTTTGCATATTCATTCTAGTGTAGTCTTCATATTCGCATTTGTATCCTTGAGGGATTCATTGAAGACACTTGCATTCTTGCTCTTGTCTCAAAGAACCTCCCGTTGCATGGTTTACTAGAAAGAAGCTTATCTCTAAAGGCTCAGCTAAGAGCCTTCAAACTTGAAACAATACCTTCTTGCACTTCGTGGATAGGGAGCTCTAAGCCGGCATCCAAGCATTCCAACTCATGGAATCATTTGGATAGAAGGGTTTAGAGCATGACACATTTCTAGTGTACAAAAACCTCTTTGAGGCCCCTGAGGATGAGCCTCTTGGTACTCTCTCAAGTTATTTTCAAGATCAGTCATCAGTTTTGATCAAACCAACCAGCCAATTAATTTGGGTACTAAGGAGTCCCCTAAGATCATACATGTGGCTCAATCCCTATTAACGTAAAAGAAATAACAATTTACAAAGATAATTAAGGAGAATAAAATTAATTTAGTATGGACTTATGTTCATATCCCTAGTCTAGATACAAAACTAATCATGTATCATCTCTCCATAGCTCCTAGCATCAAACCAATCAAGAAAATGATGAGAAAAATGTACCCTCATGTGGAATTATTGGTAGAAACTGAGCTCAAAAAACTATTGACTGTCAACTTCATCCAAGCTATTAACTATGTAGAATGGATCTCCAATATTTTCCCCATGTCAAAACATGACAAATTCATCTATGTAAGTACTCATTTTAGGGATCTTAACAAGGCATGGCCAAAGGATGACTTTCTACTACCTAACATTGACATGATAGTGGACATGACTATGGATTATGAAATGTATTCCTTGATGGATGGTTTCTCTAGGTACAACTAAATCAAGATAGCTCTAAAAGACCAAGAGAAAATAACTTTTACTTCCACATAGGGAACCTTCTACTGGAATGTGATGCCATTTGGGCTTAAAAATAGTAGCACTACCTATCAAGGGGCCATTACCACTATCTTTAATGACATGATGCACAAGAATATGGAAGATTATGTTGATGACACTTTTGCCAATTCTAAACAAAGAAATACTCACCTATAAAACTTGAGTTTGATATTAGACCATATGGAACAATTTCAACTTAGGATAAATCCAAAGAAATGTGCATTTGGCATCATATCGGGAAAGTTGTTAGGGTATATCATCTCAACTAAGGGCATAGAGGTAGACCCTAAAAAGGTTCAAGCTATCATGGACATGTCACCTTCTAGAAACATTAGTCAACTAGGGAGCCTAGAAGGATGCCTTCAATCAATCTAGAGGTTCATTTCCCAAATTTTTGATAGGTAACAATCATTCAACAAGAATATACATAAGGGTGCTTCCTATACATGGAATGAAGAATGCAAGGAAATTTTGACTCAAATCAAGGAATATCTTGCAAAACCTCCTATTCTCATGCCTTCAATTCAAGGAAAATGTTTGATCCTTTATATATATCTTAGCTACAACAAACTCATTAGTAGAATTTTTGACACAACAAGTTGAGAATGGAAAGGAAAGAGCCATTTATTATATCAGTCACACCTTGGTAGCTTATGAGCTCAGTTATAACAACATTGAAAAGGCATGTCTAGTAGTAGTGTTTTTGTTTTCACATACTACATAGTTGGTTGCAAAAATAGATCCTTTAAAGTACATATTAAGTAAAGTTGTGCTTATGGGTCAACTTGCCAAATGGATGATGATTCTTTCCAAATTTAACATTTAGTATGTTGAACCTAAAGCTATTAAAGGATAAGTAATCACCAATCAATTGGCTAAATTCCCAATTATAGATAATGTTCCAATGCAAATTGATTTTCTAGATGCCTTTATCATGTATGTCACTGAGATGACATGGAAGATGTTCTTTGATGACTCACACACTCAAAATAGAGCTAGCACATGGATTTTGTTTGTTACGCCTCATGGCTAAACAATCCCAAAGTCTTACAAGTTATTATTTCCATGCATTAATAACATAGCTGAGTATGAGGCTTTGACTAATGGAATTAAAATGACTCTTGAATGGAGAATAAAAAATTTCACATCTATGGGGACTCCCAACTTTTCATTAATCAAGTCAATAATGACTATCAAACTAAATATGACAAGCTCATACCTTACAAGAAACTTATTGATTCCCTAAGGAACTATTTCACATTTGTAACATTCCAACATATTCCTAGGGTAGAAAACAAGATTACAAATACTGCGGCCACTTTAGCATCTATTCTACAACTGCAAGAACACAAGTCTTTCTTTGAGATTCTAGTGGAAGAATTATGACACCATGCATATGACTCCCCTAGCAACCATGTAATCTACACTATTATCGGCCATGACTCCTCTCACTATTCTACCATCTTTTCCTATCTTTGTGACCAAATTATTCCTAAAAACCTCATGCACAATAAAAAATGCCAACTCCTTCACAATGTCTCACACTATACCCTTGTCTCTAGTGACTTGTATAGGAAGGGTCTAGACATAGCACTTCTTAGATTTCTAGAGATAGAAGAGCCCAAAAATGCATTAGTTGAATTCCATGATGACATTTGTAGGGCACACTCTAATCATCTTTCACTTTCTCAAAAACTTATTAGGGTGGGTTACTATTGGTTAACTATGTAGGTTGATGATGTTTGATATGCCAAATCATGCAAGAAGTGTCTGTTACATGGCAACCCGATTGATGCTCTTGGGCATGAATTTATTCCTTTTATTACACATTGGCCTTTTTCAATAATGGTCCTTTGATTTGGTTGGTAAAATTCACCCAAGATTATCTAGTGGACACAAGTTTATCATTATAGCAATTGAGTACTTCACAAAATGGGTTGAAGTTATTCCATTATTAGTCGCTATAGGAAAACATGTTACCTTGTTCATACTCAGCCACATTATCTATCACTATCGTATCCCATCCCTATTTTCACTGATAATGAAGCACAATTCAAGAATAAGAACCTTGAGCAATTATGCAATAAATTCAAGATTAATTAATATTGCTCCTCTATACACTACCCTCAAGGAAATGGCCAAGCTAAGGCCTCAAACAATACACTGCTAAAAATCCTACATAGAATAGTTCACAAATTAGGTAGGGATTGAAATTTGCAATTAATCCAAGTCTCTGGGCTTATATGACTACTATACACAATCCTACAGGGGCTACACTCCTTTTCACTAGTCTATGGTTCTAAGATTGTCCTTCCTCTAGAGGTCAAGACTCCCTCTTTGTGAGTCTCTCTACATAGTTTAATTACTAATGAGGACCATAGAGCTATGAACTTGTTCTTTGAGAGAATCTTAAGAATCAATGGAATATAGAACATAAAGGAAATTTTGAACCTAATTGGTTATGTCATTACATTGCCACAACAACATTTAGATTTGGTGCCTATCAACTCTCTAGTCCTGAGAGGGAACAAAATTTTGAGCCTATCAATATCCTACATTTGAATAAATTGTATGCTTAAGATTATCATGGCTTGGCTATTTGTGCATACCTTATGATCTTGAAAAAATCCAAAAAAAGTCATATATGATGCTGAAAAAATCCTAAAAAGTATAAAATATCTTGAAAAATGACCATCTTAGTGAAAACCTAGCAATAGGCACTTTGATGCATCACCAAAAAATAATATTTTTTTTTTCTGAAAAAATCTACCAACTGGAGAAAACCTGGAAATAGGCACTACTTGAGACCCTCGTACCTATGTCTATCAGTCTCACTTCATGCTCACTCATTTCACTATACATTTCCTAGCTTGGAATCAACTCTTTTCCTTGTCTCAGGGGCATGACTCCTTAGCTTATCATATTCTTCTTTTGAATTAGGGTTTCTCTAAAAACTCATCTAAAACTATGTTTCTCAATGCTTCCCCTCTTAACATTGAGGGTTTCTCACCACTTTTTAGATATCTTACATATAGTCTAGGATGCTAGGATATTTTTCACTATCATATGTGAGTCTTAAATAAATGGCTTACACACATGCACTTAGAAATTAAAAACTTGCTAAAATGTGTTGAACTTTATTTTCTTTATGTGGTGCCTATAAAAAATTTCTTTGCTAAGTGTTCCCTCCCTAATATTCTTTTGAGGATGTCATGGACTAGAAGACTAGGGGCATGGGGCATGTTTTATTTTTTCCTTCTTGTGGGTCTACATTGTTATTCTAAGGTGTTGAGAGCCTTTGTGCTTTTCCTACTTAAAAATATTTGGGCCTACAATATATAATCCTTTTCTATTTTTGCAAGACTACACTTAGAGATTATCCTAGTGCTTATGCTTGATACAAGTGTAATCTTGCTATACTAAACTTAGGGAATCTAGCTGCATTAGTCATCTTGATCTACATGTCTTTGATGCTTAATTTAGATTCCTACATACCTATTCGACATAGATCTTATTCATATCCTCATAGTTATACTAGTGATAATTGTATGATATTTTGATTATTCCTAATAATGCTCAATGATTAATTTAGAGTCTAAATGTCATACATCCCTTGTAAGTAAACTAGTTTGCATACTAGTTTTCATTATCAGATCATTCTAGATTAGTCTTTCATTTTGCATATGGAGAGAGCTCTCTCTCAATATTTCATAGACATGTCAGCTAACTACATTCATCTCTTCTCACTCTTCCTCTTGATCATATAGTTCACTCCTCCTTTATCATGTCCTCTTCACACTTTTTCTATTCTTTCATCACAAGGGGTTAATCTCGTACCCATATCTATCCCTTTTGGGCCTCCTTTTATAACCTTTTAACAAAATTTGACCTAATTTTTCAAACTCTTCAAAACTCCACGAAAATTGTACCCCTAGCTAATTTTGATGTCTTGGATCTATTTTTGGGTTAAAAATTGAAATTTGAGTTCACCTTGATGATCAAAATCACATTCTAAAATTTGGTCTTCTTATATGTACTTAGTTGACATTTTGAGGTTTAATCTTTGAATCTTCGCTAGGGTGTCATCTTTTTTTCATTTCTTCATCATTTATACACTTCTTAACCAATTTACTTCACCTCATTTCAGTTCTATATCATCCTGCTACTTGATTTGACCTAATTTTAATACCTTATCCTTCTTGGTCAACTCTAGTCAAATAGGGGTATTCCATTACTTCTTTGTAGTCACTCTTGGGTTCTAATTGAATATCTATCATCATGGACCTTGTTGTATCTCAATTTGATCATATCTTGCTCATGTATGCATCCCATTTACCTCATTTTGATTTTGATCCTGAGGGGGTAGGAATATTCTACCATTGCTTGCTTTCTATAACTATCTATTTCTTAGGAGTATATGCTTGATCCTTTTATTTTATCTTGATCTATCTTCTTTTCTTGATGTTATTACTCTTCTTGAGCCCTGATATCGTCTCTCTCCTAGTGTTCAGTACTATCACTACTAGGTTGTACATTTAGGACTTGTTATTTAATTTTGTATTTTCTTTCTTCAAAATTAGATCTCTCTATCTTTTGTTGCCTACTTGACTTCTTTATTCTTTGGTGTAATGTGCTCCCAAATCAATCACACATTAGTCAAAGAGGGGCAAATGTAATCACCTAAAAAAATTCATCTAGACTATTAGTCCCCTTCTCAGTATTTTGGCTAAATTATTTAAATATTTGCATAGGCCAAATTGCTAAAAATAAATTTACTTGAATTTAACCTATAGTTTGACTATAATATCCTAAGTCCATATTTGATTAAAATAATATGTCCCCTTTTAATTAACTAAAAGACCCTATTCTTCCAGCCCACTCTAATGTGCACACAAACAATATTTTTCCTATTTATAAATTATAAGAAAAGACTGTCTCACATTAAAAGGCAACTCATTTATATTGGTGGAAATGATCTTGCACATGGATCATGCTAAAAGTAAACTCCCACCCTTGATCATCCACTTCTTGATCTTGATCTCAACCATCCATACACCTTTAAAAGAGAGAGCTCTCTTCCTCACTAAGGATCCTGCCTTTGAGCTATTATTATGCTATAGGTTTACTTATAGGTTTTCTTGGAGCATTTTGTGGAGAACTACTATCTTCTTGTCTCATTATTTAGATACTCATACTTGAACAGTCCATTTGTAAATAGCTTAGTTTCCTTTTGGCAATAGCATAGATCACTTAGCTTAATTAGCATGCTTGTAACACTCTCATTTTCTTAGCTTAGTTGCATTGTGCATCTCATTTTAGCATAGTTTCATTCTTGCATTTTATACTCAAGAGATCTTTAAATCTATCACTCTTTATCTTGTCTAAAGAATCTCCCATTCCATGGTTTACTAGCTAGCATGGGCTGCATCTCTAAGGCTCAGCTAATATCTCTTTCTATGTTTATGCACACACCTTTGCACTCTATGACTAGGGAGCTCTAAGCCACAATTTAAGTTCTCCAACTCATGGAATACTTTGGATATAATGGTTTAGAGATGTGCACAATTCTAATGTACAACATGTACTATCCAAAATGGAACAAAATCTATAAGAGAACTACTTATTTTCTCCTTTATGTAGCTTATTTGAACTTGCACACTATGCTTTAGGAATACAAAAATTTTCTATGGCTACCCCATTAATCATTAGCTTATTGAGCTTAGTAAAAATTTCTACTTTTTGTAGTATCTAGTGGGTTATCAACTATTGTTCTCTTATGTCCCAACAATGTTTCAAGATCATGACAAAGTTATCAATAATAAAACTTATATGTCTAGGTTGATCCTAACTAAGATTCATCTTATTTTTGGTCATAGAATAGGTAGTTGGCATATGTAAGACTAAGGAATCTATTTTTGTTATTTTTAATATTAAATATAAGGCAGAGATATTGTATGACTTTAAAGGATAATTATCTAGACATGGTTTTAAATTATTGTGGATTTTGATGATTTCAAAAAGATAGGACGAACGGGTGATAAGAATGTTAGTCAAAGACAAATGTAAGGTTCCTAATCCAAGGTGAGTGAATAAAAATGATATTTAAGAAATCAAGAGAATATGTATGATCATTAATGGAATGACCTAGGAAAAATGTTCCTTGTAATTTGGAAAATAACTCTCCCTAATATATGAAAGCTATGTTTTTGTATTTTTCTAGGCTAAAATGATAACTATGAAAAGAAAAGAAAAGTTCTAAATGAAAGATACCAATTAACTATGTATGCTAACCACTAAGAACCATGAAGAAATATTAATTTATTCTTAGTAGGACAAAGTGTTATTCAATTTTTAGTTTCTATATTGGACAATTAATAGTTATTATTACTCAGTACAATTTTTTTTTTTTGGTAAAACTCAACTTTCAAATACTCAATTTTGGTTATATTGTTCAAACAAAAAAAATCACAATTAGTATTTAGATCCACGAATAAAAAAGAGAATGGTAGGGATATGGTTTAGAAATAGAGAAACTTATTAAAATAGAAATTCATGAGCAAGAGAGGTATAGGTACATAATGTCCCTCATTTGGCATGTAACAAAACAACATTATGTAGGAAACTTAAAAATAAATTATCATCAATACTTTCCTACTAGATTCAAACCATAAAAAGATTCAATCCTTAACTAGAATCACCCTTAAATGACAACGAGATGATTTCTTAACCCTACAACCTCAATTTTCATTCAATTATGCTACTCGATACCCTACAACCAAATACAACAAAATCATGATCAAATAGCATTACAAAAAAAGGTTGAAAAGTTTTAACATATGTTCTAGACTTTTTGCATTGGTGAGTGTGCTATATGCATATCAGGATCTATAGTGTTATAAAAACAACTTTAATAAGACTAAGCTCAACATGTTTTGATTATGTAAAAATAGGTTTTGAAAGGACTAGAAACCTTTTACAAAGAAACTATCAAATAAGCAAAGAAATCCCATGAGAAAATGTGCCTCAACACCATAACACTAGCCAAGATACAAAAATATCATAAAACATCATGCATGAAGAAAGGCAGCAAAAAGATAGATAAAAGACAACATCAGGATAGCTATAAGGTCTTCAGTAATTCAGCAGCCTGATTAGCTAGGATGTTCATGTTGGCAGTAGAGGTCTTAAGTTCATCAATCTCCTTGTCATCCATACCCTATGTCTTCTTAGAATTTTCTCTTGTGCACTTGATGGGTCCTTGGTCCTCGGTGGCCTAGCTCCTCCCCTATTCCATCTTATTCAGAAAATTCTTGATGTTTTCCACAACAACTTTTAGTATGGAGAAGCTTTGATCAAAAAAATTATTTAACCCTTTCTCAATACTGTCAACTCTTTTCTCCACTGTATCCATCTTCTTCTATGCTCCTTAGCCTTCCTTTGCATTCCTTAGCCTTCTACTCTATTTCTCAACATGTTACCAATATGGTTACGACATTCCTTATCCTTTTACTCTATTTCTTGACTTAGCTTAACTTTCTTGATATAAATAATCACTTTGCTTTATGAAAGTCCATCTAGTAAAATTCTCATTGTAACTCCCTTTTCATAATTCAACCTTTCCTCTAGGTGTTATTGTTATGAGAAACTTCTCAAATCCTCTTCATAAATCAAATATATATAACATTTAGATTAGGTAGAAATATTTCTTATCAATATATTTGACATCATTAATAAAACAATAATTATTCCAATTGTAAGTTTCCAAGAAGCTCTCTCTTTTTTGCATTGATGACAAAATCTCAATATGTAGCAATACCACTTGCACTTGTTACCATACAATCCAATAGATTGCACTCTAATTCTCTTTTCTAGATTTGTCTCTCTAAAATAATTCTCCCTCTTTGGTAGTCTCTCCCTCTTTTTAATTACTCTCTATGTAGTAATCTCTCCCTCTTTACTAATCTCTCCCTCTTTGACAACAATGCCAAAATTATTTAGCTGTTTGAGCTTCAAACTCTTCATACATTTGAATTATGTAGATTTTGCATTTCTGGTTGATAGTTTGAATGAAAGAGAGAAAATGAATCCAAAATAAGGAATTGCAAGTGATAAGGATTTAAATTTTGATAAGTAGCAAAAAAATTCCTTGACAAGTCAAATTATGATATTCCTTAAGAACCAACTATGTAGTTTTTGAGTCAAACATAGTGAGCTTTGAATTTGAATTGAAAACTACACTATTGAATGTTGATAGAAACATTTAGATTTAAATTTCATAAAAAAATGCTAAAATATTATTAAATCTCTTTTTTAATAAGAATTAATTTATTGAAAATTTATAGCACATTGAATCATAAACATAGGGTGTTTTAATCAAAGGATGTCACAAGAGGATAGGTATACAACAACACTTAGGTGCTTTACCATGATGAAG
This sequence comes from Cupressus sempervirens, assembly GCA_028749045.1. Lineage (NCBI taxonomy): Eukaryota > Viridiplantae > Streptophyta > Pinopsida > Cupressales > Cupressaceae > Cupressus > Cupressus sempervirens. The sequence continues at coordinate 472,848,027 of CM053784.1, forward strand.
AAGGTATAAATGAAGAAAAATAGTGGCTAGGTAATCAACATAGATCTTGAACTAATTCCATTAAATATTGGATGAACACCAAATTATTACACTTGAATACATCAAAGAATACCATAAACCTCTTCAAAATAGGTAAAACAATATAGTGATTAAATGATAAATTTTTATTGGAGATAGTACTTTACGAAAATCAACATAATGTTAATGAAAAAAGAAAGTCTAGTCCAAACTGGCTTTTATCCTACATTATCATGGAATCCTATGGAATTCATGCATACACAATAGCTAAAATGGATGGTGTACCACTTAAAGACCCTATATATGCAGTGCAATTGTGTTGATACTATGTTTAAACTTATCTTTTTATTTATTTTCTTCTCTCCTTATCCACATATTTTTGTGTGCTTGTATTTGTAGATGCTCAAAAATGGTTCACATCTACGGTTTAATCATGTTTTCATACTAACTCATCCCATTTTCTCATTCCACTAATTTTGACCTTTTCACCAACTTGATTATATCTCAACAATGTTTGTCATCATATGTATCCTCTTTCACATCAATGGCAGATCATTTTGAAACCATTTCAACTGTTGGCATTAAGTTATTATTGCCATTCGTGACAACACTTATCTATATCAGTATAGCTATTATGCTCAACACTCAGTTTCCTACACTCACCAAGCTTCACAGTTCACACCGAGCATTCCAGTGTTAACTGAGCTTCACAGTTCACACTGAGCATTCCAATGTTAACCAAGCTTCATAGTTCACATCAAGCATTCTAGTGTTAACTGAGCTTCATAGTTCACATCAAGCATTCCAGTGTTAACCGAGCTTCGCAATTCACACCATGAATTCTAGTATTCATCGAGCTTCACAGTGTTTATCGAGTGATGGAAGCACAATGTTTACCAAGTGATGGAAGTGTAACATTTACCGAGTGATGGAAGTGTAACATTTACCAAATAATGGAAATGTAGTGTTTATCAAGTGAAATCAAGGTACACGAAGGTTCCAATTTTTATTGAGTGACACTACATCTACCGAGTCACTTGTAGTTACTGAGTTCAGAACTACATTGAGTAATTAGTATGGACCGAGCCTTCACTTCTACCCAGTGCATGACGATGTTGAGTAATGCAGTGGATGCCGAGTATCAAAAGATCACTGAGTCGGTTTAGTGAACCCAAGTTATTTACTATTGGGCTGACTCAGTAATGTTTTTTTCACTTGTGTTTTGGCTAACCTTGCAATTGTAATTATTGGAATGGTATATATGTAATGTATTATATCATTTGCAAGATGTATGATGTATGAATGTATCAATATAGACATGTAATGTTTTGAGAAGAATGAAAGCGAATCAGCAGAAGAGCAGAGTATTCAACAAGGTCTACAAGGAGCAGTAAAGATTCATCAGTCACAAGAGGTGATCTATACTTCAAGGATCTAATCAACAAATCAAGTTTGTAAATAGAACCACTATTTCATCCTAATAGGTGAATCAATTTTGTAAATCCTTTAATAGGGTAGACTTAATAGTCTTTGTATAAATCTCCTAACAGAGTGCATACTTCAGTGTATGTCTGTAAATCCTCTAACAAGGTGGACCTAGCAGTCCTTTTTGCTTGTAACAGGGCAGATCACTAGAAGTGGTCAATGTAAGCCTTAACAGGCCAACTTCATACTACAGTAACGAAGTTTTTTGGGTATCATCCCCACCCCAATTTTACTTTCTATTTGAAAGGTTTTTGGGTTACCAAATCTCTGTGTACATGTGTTATGGATGTCTAATTTCTCATATATGCAGTTGATTAGAAGAATAAATGGTGAATAGTATATATGGTTAAAGTGTTGAATTGTTTAAATTTTTGATGTTACTGATTCACCCCTCCCCTCTTAGTAACATATCATATCTTGAATATTTCCAACATTCAACATCATCAAAATCATATCAAATCAAATTGGGATCATATCAAATCAACTTAAAATCACCCCAAATCTACTTGAAATCACTCAGAATCAGTCTTAATCAACTTGGAACATGTCAAACATCCCAAGTCTACCATCATCAATCCAATCGTAGGCATTTCTATGTCTCTTAGTGCCTTGGAAATCTATCAATCTAACCTTAGTACTTCCATGGCTCTCAGTGCTAGGTCAAACTATCATTCGCATCATCTGATCTTTCACATTTTTGGCTCCATCAGTGTTAGATCATAGCATTATCATATCAATTTAATAACATTGATAGTGTCCATCAATGTTATTATGATCAACCCTATCAATCGATCTCAATCCTATAGCATTTACAATGTCAATTAAATGTTATGTGTCCTTAATCCATGTCATGTGTATCCTCGACATGTTATCAATCTGAATCAATCATTCAATTTGACTATGGCTTTGGTCTACCCACCATCATCCTAGAGGATCCACATAATTATCACATTTCATCAAAGGATATTGTCACATTTATCAAATCAAATTGGCCAATCATCTATTAATTGTCTCTTATAGGATTAAATAACCCTTAATTTAATTGATGCAGGAGCATCCAAAGGTATAAGGGCAATCTTGTGTCAACCAAAATGTACTTAGACTTAGTTTCTATTTCATGTGTTTTCATTTCTGGATAACCATTTGGGTCAAAGAAAAGGTTCCAACTCTCATAGTTCCACTATCAGTGTTCTAGGATAGAGTATTTGAACACCTTGGGATACGTGTAAATGCCAAAAAAATAGGAGTATGTAATTGAGCCATAATTTTGGTGAACTAGAAGGTGTAAATTTGTTAGATGATTGTAATTGTAATTTAGAGCATTCCAAAAAAAGAATTAGGTCAAAACACCCCATGGTTTGAAAGTTATCACAGTTTTTTGGTTTCTAGAGACATCCTAAGAATGCTTCAAAGTTAGGTTAGGGGCATTAAATGACCTCAATAAGGGCCAAAAAATGGAGGATGAGAAAAGCTGGTCCATACAGCTATATAATGCTTCGAGAGCTTTCCAAAAATGTAAATGGTTCATCAATCGGAGCTACAGTTCAAAAGTTATGCCTTTCGAAAGTTCAGTTACCATTTCTGGATTCTTCTAGATTTGCGCCGACTTCTAATGGGGCTTTTGGAGCCTTCTACTTGGTTAGTGGATGCCTACTAGAACTTTCTAGAATGTATTCCTAATCCTTAACCGTCTGGGGTCTATTTAAGAACATTTCTGGCATTGTAAAAGGTAGTTCAGAGTGGAGTTTGAGAGGAGGTACTAAAAGGAGAAATTATTTGCAATTTTATGCTATTGTAAGCCCTTAGGGCATGTTTTGAAGTCTATTTTCTTTGTACTCAATGTAATAGCATATTTACATAGTTAATATAATTTTTCCTTTCCTATTGTGTCCATTCTATGCTTGAGTCATGTCCCCATCAAGTGGTATCAGAGCAGGTTTTCCTGAGTGTGTAGATAGAGTGCCGGCTGTGAGGCAGTTTGCACCAAGACTGTGTGGTTGAGGGTTTGAGTTAAGAAGATGCCTCCATGAAGAGATCATGGTGGAAGGGCTAGAGCTATTAATCTTGAGGAGGTCAGAGCCCTCCAAAGGCAGGTACAAGCATTGCAGGAGGAGCTCCATAGAGGAACAAATGTTGCCACAGGTGACGAAAGTGAGGATAACAATGAAGAAGAATAAATTGGACCAGAAGGGGAATTTGGTGAGGAAGTGCTGAATCAGGTAGAGGAAAGGCTTTTTAGGGCCATTACTAAGTTTGGGAAAAGACCAACAATTGATGTGGGTGTATTTTCAGGAAATTTGAAACCAGACGAGTTGATCGATTAGATCAATGAACTGGAAGAGTACTTTCAGGATGAGGATATCAGGGATCTAGATAGGGTTAAGTTTAAAAAGGCCAAATTGAAAGGCCATGCCAAAATTTGGTGGTAACAAGTTCAATTGGAAAGAAACAGAAGAGGAAAGGAGAAGATCACAAGGTGGGATTGTATGGTGGACAAATTGAAGAAGCAATTCATTCCTGTTGATTATGAGCTTGATTTGTTTAAAAAGATGCTTGGGTTAAAGCAAGCAAGAAAATTAGTCTAAGAATATATAGAGGAGTTTTACCGACTTCTAATTAAAGCAGGGCATGTAGAAGAAAATAAGGAGAAGGTTGCTCGTTATATTAGTGGGTTGCGACATAGCATCTAGGAGGAATTAAGTCTAGTAAGAATGACCAGTGTTGAAGAGGCATACTAGTTTTCCCTACAAGTTGAAGAGAAGCTAAATAAGAGGTTTGAAGGGAGAAAAAGAGGTCATGGTCAAGGAGGAAGGGGTAGTGGTAGGCCATCTAGAGGTCGAAATGAAACCCAAAAGAAAAATGAAGATGTGGGTACTAGTAGGAACCAGAGGAACGAGGGTTTCAACCGCTCCCATGATCAAGACTTTGGAAATTAGAGAGGAAGAGGTAGAGGACATGGACAAGGAAGAGGAGGCTTTCATGGTACTTGTTTCCATTACAATGAAGAAGGTCATCGTGCCTTTGAATGCCCTTAATGACAAGAAAGGACAGACAAGAGAGCTGAGGGTCAAGCTAGGGTTTCTCATGTGTATGAGGATGCACAATCATCACATTCAAAAGATGTAGAAAGAGGAGAGACTTTGGTAAATGAAAAGGTCCTACTAAGTGGTGAGATTGAACCAAGACAAAGGAGGAGTTTGTTCCATACCAGATGTAAGTGTTAGGATAAATGTTGTGATGTGATCATTGATGGTGGTAGTACTGATAACATGGTATCAGAGGAGATGGTCTCTAAGCTGAAGCTCAAGAGGGAGAAACACCCCTAGCCCTATCGGATTGCTTGGGTGAAAGATGATCATAAGGTCCTAGTAAGTGAACAATGTTTAGTGAAATTCAAAATTGGGAGTTACCATGATGAAGTTCTCTGTGATGTTATTCCAATGGATGTTTGCCATCTATTATTGGGAAGACCATGGCAGTTTGATAGGCATGCAATACATGATGGTCATGCAAACACATACTCTCTAATAAAGGATGGAGTTTGCCACAAACTAAAGCCCATGAAAGAGGAAGGTGAAAAGGTATGTAGCAGTGCTAGGATTTGTCTTGTTGATGGAAGGAAGTTTTTAGATGGTATGAAAAATTAGCGTATGTGCTATGCTTTGATTCCTAGGAAAGATAAAGAAGGTAGTAGTGAAATACCACTTGAAGTTTCAAACTTACTAAGTGAGTTTGGAGATATCATCTCTGATAATGTTCTAGAAGGATTGCCACCGGTAAGGCAAATTAGTCATCAGATAGATTTAATCCCAGGAGCTAGTTTTCCTAATAAGGTTGCTCACAGGATGACTCCTATTGAAACTAAGGAGCTAAATAGATGGGTTCATGAGCTATTAAGGAAGGGCTTGATTCGGGAGAGCCTGAGTCCATGTGCAGTACCTATAGTACTAGCACCAAAGACAGATGGAGAATGGAGAATGTGTATAGATTCTCGAGCTATAAATAGGATAACCATCAAGTATCGATTTCCTTTGCCAAGAATGGATGATCTTATGGATTGTTTAAGTGGAGTTCAGTACTTCACAAAGATAGATCTCAAGAGTGGTTATCACCAAATATAGATTTGAGAAGGAGATGAGTGGAAAATAGCCTTCAAGACCAAGGAGGGGCTTTATGAGTGGTTATTCATGCCCTTTGGATTGACAAATGCCCCAAGCACCTTCATGCGGCTTATGAATGAGGTACTTAAGAAGTTCTTGGAAAAATTTGTTATTGTCTATTTGGATGATATTTTAATTTTCAGCAAGACTTTGGAAGAACATTTATTGCATATTCGTAGTGTCCTTGAAAGGTTAAGGGAAGAGAAACTGTTAATTAATCTAAAGAAGTGTATCTTTGCAAAAAGGGAATTAGTCTACTTGGGGTTTGTTATATCACCTGAAGGTCTCAAAATAGATCTAGAGAAGGTAAAATCCATCTTGGAATGGCCTACCCCAAGGTCTGCTACTGAGGTAAGATCATTTCATGGTCTGGTTATTTTTTACAAGAAGTTCATTAAGAATTTTAGTGGCATATGTGCACCCCTGACTGACACAATAAGAGGGGATAGAAAAGAGTTCAAATGGACTGCGACAGCTACGAGAAGTTTTGAATTTCTAAAGAAGAAGGTGATAGAACAACCTATGTTGGAACTTCCATATTTTAGAAAGGTGTTCCAGGTGGATTGTGATGCTAGTGGCAGTGTTATTGGGGTTGTATTAAGCCAAGAAGGTAAGCCTATTGCATATTTTAGTGAAAAATTGAATGATGAAAAAAGGAAGTATTCTATTTATGATCAAGAGTTCTATGCAATAGTTCAAGCCTTAAAGAAATGGAGGCATTATTTATTTCCAAAGGAATTTGTTTTATATACCGATCACCAAGCATTACAGTACCTAAATAGCCAAGGTAAATTGAATCAGAGGCATATGAAGTGGGTAGAGTTCTTGCAGAGCTATACATTTGTGTTTAAGCATAGAAGTGGAAAATCTAATAGGGTTGTAGATGCATTAAGTAGGAGATAGTTGTTGCTTACAGTAATGCAGGTTGAAGTAGTTGGGTTTGATGAACTCAAGAATTTGTATCTTGAGGATCCTGATTTTGCTAAAGCATGCAAATCTTGTAAGGAGCCTTTTTCTGTAGACAGAACTAAGTGGTTAGACTATCTGATTTAGGATGGTATTTTATTTAAGGGCAGTCAATTATGCATTCCAAGGAGTTCTGTGAGGGAAAATATGACTAAGGAGAAACACAGTGGAGGGATGGCAGGACATTTTGGTCGAGATAAGACCATTGCCATTCTTAGAGAACATTATTTTTTGCCTCAGATTTCATAGGATGTGAAGAATTTTGTACAGAGTTGTCAGATTTGTCAAGTTGCCAAGAGATTTAGTCACAATACTGGACTATATCAGCCATTTCCTATTCCATCAAAACCATGGGAGGACATAAGTATGGATTTTGTTCTTGGATTGCCGAGGACACAAAGGGGTAATGACTCAGTATTTTTCATGGTTGATAGGTTCTCCAAAATGGAACATTTCATTCCATGCCACAAAACTCATGATGTTGTCCAAATTGCAGACTTTTTTTTTAGCGAGGTGGTAAGACTACATGGTCTTCCAAGGAGTATAATTTCTGACAGAGATACTAAATTTGTAGGGTATTTTTGGAGAACATTGTGGAAGAAGTTGAGAATAGACTTGAAATTTAGTTCCACACATCACCTACAGACTGACAACCAAACCAAAGTGGTAAATAGAAGTCTAGGCAATTTGCTGAGATGTTTAGTTGGGGATAAACCCAAGGGGTGGGATTTGATTCTACCGCAAGCAGAGTTTTCTTACAATAACTCTATAAATAGGAGTACTAGTAGATCACCATTCCAAATTGTATATGGAAGTAACCCAAGGACTACACCAAAATTGAGGAAGATAGAGCAAGGGGAGAGGACAAGTGTTGAAGCTGAAGAATTTGCTGAACATATCAAGCGTCTACATGAGGAGGTTCAGGCACACATTACCAAGATGAATCAAGAGTATAAAGCTAGGGCTGATCAAAGGAGAAGACATAAGGAATTCCAAGTAGGGGATCTAGTCATGGTACACTTATGAAAAGAAAGATTTCTAGCTAGTACTTACAACAAGCTGAAAATGAAGAAATTTGGCCCCTACAAAATTTTGAAGAAACATGACTCAGGAAATGCATATGAGGTGGAGTTGCCAGATGGTATTCACATTTCTCCTATTTTCAACATTGGAGACTTAACAGAGTATCATGATGATGGTGCAGATGAGGAGTCGATGTTAGAGCCATGTCCAATTCCTACTTCTAAAAAGGAGGAGATAAAAGACATTTTAGATCATCATGTGGGTAGCCATACCAGAAATAGGCAGTATGAAGGGTATTTGGTCAAGTGGAAAGGACAACCGATAGAGGACTCAACTTGGATATTATCAGCTAAGTTTTCCCATTTGGGATTTCCTCTACCATTCATAAAGTGACAGGGTCACTTTTCAATCTACCCTAGGTGTTTGATGCAAGAGCATCTACAGGTATAAGGACAATCCTGTGTCAACCAAAAATGTACTTAGACTTAGTTTCTGTTTCATGTGTTTTTATTTTTGGATACCCATTTGGGTCAAATAAAGGTTCCAACTCTCACAATTCCACTATCAGTGTTCTAGGATAGAGTATTTGAACACCTTGGGATACTTGTAAATGCCAAAAAAATAGGAGTATGTAATTGAGCCATCATTTTGGTGAACTAGAAGGTGTAAATTGGTTGGATTATTGTAATTGTAATTTAGAGCATTCTAGAAAAAGAATCAGGTCAAAAGGCCCCACAGTTTGAAAGTTATCGCAGTTTTTCAATTTCTGGAGACATCCTAAGAATGCTTCAAAGTCAAGTTAGGGGCATTAAATGACCTCAAAAAGGGCCAAAAAATGGGGGACAAGTGAATCTGGTCCAAAGGGCTATAGAACGCTTCGAGAGCTTTTTGAAAATGTAAACAGGTTGTCAATCGAAGCTACGGTTCAAAAGTTATGCCTCTAAGAAGTTCAATTACCATTTCTGGATTCTTTTAGATTCGCGCCGACTTCTAACGCGACTTCTGGAGCCTTCTACTTGGTCGGTGGATGCCTACTAGCACTTTCTAGAATGTATTCCTAATCCTTAACCCTCCGAGGTCCATTTAAGAACATTTCTGGCATTGTAAAAGGCAGTTCAAAGTGGAGTTTGAGAGGAGGTACTAAAAGGAGAAATTATCTCCAATTTTATGCTATTGTAAGCCCTTAGGGCATGTTTTGAAGTCTATTTTCTTTGTACTGAATGTAATAGCATATTTACACAGTTAATACAATTTTCCCTTTCCTGTTGTGTCCATTCTATGCTTGGGTCCTGTCCCCATCATTAATCCTATGTCATTCTACTAATTATTCTTTCTAACTAACATCCTCAATAAATTAATATTATTAATTAATTGGTTCATCATTCACAAGCCATGGAAATTCTCAATTTCCTAAGTCACATTTTCCATCTCTAATTTCTAAATTCCTAATTTCCATTTGTGTGGAATAATAAATTTTTTAATTCAAATATTTGAGATAATCTTGACACAATCTTGACATAATCATCACAAATGGAAATCTTACATAATGGATTCTATCCTTACACTGGGCTACGAATTGTCATGATCCATATATTCTTATTCCTTATGCATATCTATATTTATCTTTCATTGTCATAGATTGTTGGCTTTGAGGTGTCACATGATGCATCATAGATCCTTTTCCATTTATACGCATGTTGAATTCCATGTGTCATACAATCATACATTTGGCATCTTGTGTCATGCATCATGGATTTCCAAAGGGAATCTCTTGCCAAGTTGCATATCCAACGTGACAAATCCAATGATTTCCTCTTGTGTGATGGTTATAAAATGAGCCACATTGCTCTCATTTTTGGTCCTTGGTCCTAACACCTTGGTGTTGGAAATATATATGATAGGCTAAGTTACTAAGAGGGGAGGGGTGAATTAGTAACTAATGAAACTTAATCAAAATTTACCAATTAATCCTTCATATGCATTTTGATCTAATTGTATGCATGAATAACTGAAAAAATTAAAATATTAATAACACTTTGACACATAATTTTGGTGACCCAAAAACCTTCCAAATAGAAAACAAAATTGGGGTGTGGATGATACCCACAAGCTTTAGTATTGTAGTATTAAGTTGGCCTGTTAAGGCTTACAATGATCACTTCTGATGATTTTCCCTATTAAGAGCAATAAGGACTCCTAGATTTACAAACATACAATAAAGTATGAACTCGTTAAAGAGATTTACAAAATACTATTAAGTCTACCTTGTGAAAGGATTTAATTAATCCACCTATTAGGATGAAACAATGACTAATATTTGATCTAAAACTTGGTTTTCTGAATGGGATTCCTTTGAGTGTTATGATCACCTTGTTGTGATAGATAAATCTTTGCTACTCCTTATTATGTTGTAGCCTTATGTTTCAAACTTCGGCTCTTCTCTCCTTGTTATATTATTTCATTCTATCTTTTGGATGTGATACAATACATTACATATATACCAATCCAATTTACAAATCAACAAAGTTGGCTACAATACAAGTTTACACAAAATGCACAAGGTCTACCCAACTGCAAGAACTCAGGTTCTAAAGACTAGCTCAGTGAGGTTTTGATACTCAACATCCATAGTCAATGCTTGGCATTTTCATGCACTCAATAGATGTAGAAGCTTAGTCCATACTAATTGCTTCTACACAGTCTAAACTTAGTCTACACTGGTGACTCAGTGAATACTATGAAACTCAACATATAAACTGAATCACTTGATTCATATTGCATTGCTTCATAAATTTTATCACTACAAGCTCGATATAAAAAAACTCAACATATAAACTGAATCACTTGATTCATATTGCATTGCTTCATAAATTTTATCACTACAAGCTCGATATAAAATGAATCACTTGGTTAACACTAAGTGGCTTGGTCAACATTGGATTCACAACACTATAACTGCAAACTCGGTAAGCACTGCACAACTTGGTTTGCACTGAGGAACTCGATAATCCTTATGAAGCTTGGTTTACACTTCTAATCACCATTATGGTAGAAACCACTCGACATAAACTAAATATTATCCCTTGGACTTGGTAGCAACTGTAGAACTCGGTAGAGTTTGAAATGTTTGGTTAACTCTATTAACTATACAATACACTCGGGAGATACTTATAATCTAAATAAGTGTGTGTCACTAATAAAAAATATGACTATAATGTCAACAATATCCCCCTTTTGCATTAGTGACAAAAACACTTATCAGTCAAAACTAAATTTAAGAACACCATTTATTCATCAACTTGTGTCTTCAACTTAGTAGAGTACTCTATTTTTGAGATTTTTCAAAATTGGTTTTGTCAAAGATGTATCTCTGAGTATCTGTACATATATAATGCTCCCCCATACATATATACAATATACTTTACATCTTTTCACATTTGATATATATATTTTCTCCCCCTTTATGTATGCCTCCCCTTTATAATATACATCTTCTCTATAATATACATCTTCTTCCCCTTTTTGACATTAATGGCAAAGATGTATGCTATATAGTATATAGTAATGCCAAAATGTGACTAGAAATATGAATGTACCTTTAAAATCATCACCATTGTCTTGTCCCAATTTTCTTGTAACACCTTTCATGTGTGCAATGCAACTTGAACTTTTGCTAAAAGTTCTATCATGTGATCTATTGAGAAGTTGTTATCATGGATGAATGTTTTGGCATGTGCAATATTTTTTTGCAATGCATCCATGTTTGGGAGAATCATGCCTTATATATTTATCAATGTAGCTCTTATTCTATCTTCTTCTCTTAGCAATTCTACGTGCATATTAGTTAAGAATATGATCTTTGTGTAGTAAGCAGAGTTGTAACTTAGATCAAGTTGCAACTATTGTGCACTTGCTTTCAGATCTTCATCAATCTTTGAAAGTTTCTCTTTAATTTCTTTGGTGAAAATTGAAATATCACAGAGTTTACCAAATAATGAAGACACATTATTGCAAGAGGTCTCTAGTGAGCTTAGAATAGTAGATAGATCTACTTGATGAATTGCAATCTTTTATGAAATCAACTCCAACACTTCATTCTCAAATTTCTTCTCTACTCTGCAACAATTTCTCATATCCATTCAAATCTTTGTTGAATTTCTAGACTGCCTCTGCTAGTTGAATCAAAATTGGTTGAGAAGTGTCAACTTTTGTGTTTAGTGCCTCTACTAGGATATTCTCTACATCTTCAATTATTTGAAATTATTTCTTTCTTTCTTCTCTAATCCTCTATTGTTTAGGTTTATTTTGAATAATTTCTCCAAATATATGCATTTGATCAAGGTTAATATTGGAGATGTCCCAATTTGGAATAACAATATCCTCATCAAGATCTATTTCTTCTTCTTTCTCTTTGCGGTTTATTCAAAAAATTTGAACTCAATTGAGGATTGGTCTCAACTTTCATTGCACTTATTATTTGCTTCCTAGGAATGGAAACAATGGTAGAGATAGTAGGACTAGCTAAAAAAGGAGATATTGCACTTATTGTTGGAATACCTGGTGTAACCAAAATTGATGTAGAGGGAAGTGTTGACTGCTTAGTAGATGAAGTGCTTGTCACTTTTGTCAATGAAGTATTGAGATGAACAGGTGCAAAAATTGATTGAGTGCTTGTACTTTCAATGTTTGACACGATCAATCTTATAGTAGCTTGCACTAGGCTTGATGTTTTCAATGTTTGGCTCAGAGAATGAGGAAGTGAGGCTATGACCACTGCTATAATTTTCTTGGGGTCAGTCTCCTCTATGTTCTAAACATCAGGTAAATCTTCCTTGGTAGCTTCCTATCCTTGTTCCTCTTCCTCATCATCTACATTGTCATAATGTGTAACTTCTTCATCATCAATTTCCTCATCTTTTTTATGTTCCTCATCATCCTTGTCACTAACATTGACAACAAAATCACTTTGCTTGTGAAGAACATAAATGTTCTTCTATGTTGGTATAATTTCTCACTACATTTTTAATGGCATTAATTAGTAGTACCTTTTATGGTATTTGTGATTGAGCTCCACTTGGATCTAGGGTTTCTACAATGGTAGGACTTATCTTAAAGTCTAGAGCCTTCCGTTCCATGCCTTGAACCAACATATCAGATCCTTTTTTTGATTTGCTACTAGTGAATGCCATATTGCTCGATAGGGTTTGAGAGAACATGGAGGTATTCAATAGTAATTCACCCAAATCTCTTGAATGCCCTAAAAATTGCTCTACATAAATAGTTCTAAAAAATTCAGAGTGAGAAATCAATTTGATTTCATCCTTTTATCAAATTTTTCCTTGCAATGACCATAAATTCTTGGTATGATTATTTGCTCAAATGATAGACTAGCCTCTACTTCACTTGCATTGAATGCTTGGTAGAGTCATCCATGAGTTAGTTTTCATACCAAACCTAGTTACTCTTGACCTTTCTTAGTAGGATCTTGTGACCAGACCTTGCTTGGACAGAACTATAACCTTACCTTACTTAGTAATGACTAGCACCTTCTTGATTGCTCAGTAATCCCTTTGCATCTTGAATGCTGATATGGATCTTTGATTTTTTTGACTAGAACTAATGTGAGATATCTTATTTAGAATCCTAGTTCTAGTTCTTCTTGCAAGTGATCAATTAGAAATACTTGAGTCACCCAATTATTGAGTGACATGTCCATTATCGCTTGAACTTGAATTATCAAAATATTTTGAAATACATTGCTATCTCATTTTCTTTTTAATGTTATCAGCCTTGGCTTTCTTTTCATCTTCAATTCTTCCAGTATTCATATAGTTCTTCACAAGATCACCAAGTTCTATACAAATAAAACATCTTCTAGTGGTGTCTCTTGCTCTTATGTGATGTTTTACAAAATTCATTCCAATGTGTCTAAATTATCTATAGTAATGACATCTACACCAAGTGTTATAGTCCCAACCAAATATAAATTTTATAATCTGTTCTACTAGGTTCACTATCTTAGTTTTGCATTCTAAGCATTTGTGCCCATGCTTCTTGCATTTGTGACATTTGCCTTCAAACTTAGGTTTATCTTTGCATTTATTAGCTCTATGTCCATGTTGATTGCAATTGTAGCATTTTCCATTAAATTTACCTTTCTCATTTCTCCAATATTTGTTTGATGCATGACCTATCTTACCATAGTGATTGCAAGTAGATCTTTGATTCTTTTGAGCTCCTTGCTTGGATTATTCACCTTCTTCTATATATCTAGTTCCTTCTTTTCCCTTTTCTCTATAATCACTTTGCTCATTCAATTGATTCATGTATACTTGAGATTTCATCATCCTCTCTCTAGTTTATTTTTCAATATTTAGATCATTCAACAATCTTTCATTCTATGATCTTAGATTCATGATTTTTTCATTTTCATTAGTGAGATAATTAATGAAGTCTTCTTGTTGAAGGGATAGATGTTGAATTTCATTCTTCTTTCCTTCTATCTCTTCTTTTATCTTATTTTTCTCTTTCATAACTTCACATAATATTACTAACTAAATTTCTTGCTCTCTTCTTAGTTATCTTACTTCTTATTAAAGTGTACCATTCTTTTCCAATAGTTCTTTTATTTCCTCATTAGCTTCATCTAAATTACTTGAATGGATGTCTTCAATTCTTTCTTCATTGTAGAGTGTATCATCCATCTAAGTTACAAGATGTTTTCTTCTTTTCAAGGATAGAGAGAGTTTCTCTTTTGCTTTCTTGAGTTGTGTAATAGCATATTCCAAATCTAGCTTCTCATTTTCAATAGCTTTGTCAAGTTTGAATACCTCCATAGCCTCTAATCTTTGTTCAAGTTGTTAAACTTTTCTCTGAGAACAACAAAGCTCTGATACCAATTATTGGAAATATATATGATAGGCTAAGTTACTGAGAGGGGAGGGGTGAATTAGTAACTAATGAAACTTAATCCTTATTTATCAATTAATCCTTCATGTGTGTTTTGATCTAATTATATGCATGAATAACTAAAAACATTAAAAAATTCATAACACTTTGACACATAATTTGGTGACCTAGAAACCTTCCAAATAGAAAGTAGAATTGGGGTGGGGATGACACCCACAAGCTTTAGTATTGTAGTATAAAGTTGGCCTATTAAGGCTTACAATGATCACTTCTAATGATATTCCCTATTATGAGCAATAAGGACTACTAGGTCCACCTTGCAAAAGGATTTACAAACATACGGTCATGCCATAAATTTCAACAAAAGAACACAACCAATTTATTTTTTTGTTTCTCATAAACTACATTAACATTTCTTGATTAGCTAAATGATTTGGTGTGCACTGTGAAGGGGGATTATACTCCTATCGGGTTGTGGTTATACTTGACTATTACTCTATATAATTAAAAGTGTGAGTTGCATTCTAGGTTTATAGTTTATGATGAAGCTTTGCTATTTACCTAACTGAATTCGTCGATTAGATTAAAGGATACGCTATTCATATTTAAACTTGGAGTTTTTAGGGTTCATTAATGGATCAAAAGGCTCTACTCGAAAAGTGAAGTTATGATCCATTATTCTTCTGCACTCAAAGCAGGACACTCTGATGGGTAGGTGTGATTCATCTTATGTGAATGTATCAGTGATAGCACAAAGGATTGCAACAAGAGGATGAAACATTAATAAATATGTTTACATCGGTATTCAGGTTATCGTTATATTAATTATTATTTTACTTACTATTATGAGTTAACTAGTAGTATAGTTTTAACTTAAAAGCACCTATACATCCTATTCCTAGTTACATCCTCCCTAAATGCTAACATTATTATTATTTAATATTAAATCAAGCTACTATACTTGGCATTATTGTGCAAATATTAACCTGATCATATCACCGTCAATCCCATACCTCATAACATCATTAATTAAGGCTAGGAACAATGGCAATAGCCAAGCAATTATTTATCAGCATCTCCAAAATTAAGTATCCTACTTGTTTATCTTGTCTATACTACTCTTGACCATAATAACCACTAAATAATATAATATATCCAAATATTATAATATAATATAAATAATATATATCGAAATAATATAATATAATATAATAATATAGTATATAACTCTAGCTACCCATTACACCCCCACATACCTTTAATCACATTTATGCTAGAATCAAACGTCTTAAATTCAATAACATATTGATATAACCATTTAAATGATCAAACAACTATAACCCATTTATATATTAATATCCACTATAACATAACTTTGTTAATTTATATGTCACATTTAAATTTCAAACAAAAATTAAGTTAAGATTCAATCCCACCTATAACTACCACTTTATTATTCCTATTTTTCCTAAGCTAGGGGTCTTGGCTTACATCATTAGGATGTTATAGGCTATCATATCACTCAACATCATGCAATTTAAGCTTACCTCTTTTTCCAAGCACATGCTTTAGGTCTACTTGAATTTGGGCATATTTTGTTTTGTTTGAAAACTTAAACACAATAAAATGCACCCACTTTCCATTATATTAACTTGCCACCCAGGAACGAATGGGAGTAGGTGAGAGGACAATGGAAGATGATGCACACTTCCATATGCACCCTCAACTAAGTTTCTTTCCCCAAACTTTAGATGGATGTCACTTTCATGAAGGTGAAGGGAGTTCAAGATATTGTCAGCTCTATTTAAGACCAAGGTACTCTTCTTCCATGCCCCTAGGAGATGACTCCTAGGAATGATTGCATATTCATATTTTACTCTCTTTTTTTGTTGACTTTTCTTATGATCATAAAGATGGCACCTTAGTATTCTAAAAGCTATCCCAAGAGTCAATAATGACATTAATTCTAGCACTATTGTATATATGTTTATATATCTTTCAATTTGTTTCCTTATGAATAGTGATAAGACATTTATGTCATACAGTCCATTATTTTATTTTTTTTAAATTTCATTTCTAGCTAGGTAGAATCATAGTTAGGTTCTTAGCCAATAAAATAATACTTTGTAATTGAGAGAGGAAATTTAGTAACCCCTCCATATAAATTCCAGAGAGATAAATGGGCACCTTCAGCTAGTTAGTTTTTATGTTCCTTACACTTTATATGTATTATTTTGATTTTCTTCTCCCTTAATAGAGGTCATCCATCATAGATTATTACAATGATATATTATGAATTATTAAACTCGTTCTTACCATTTAAATTAATAAACATATTAGACCCTTTGGACAAGGGATTCCATTTAAAACAACATATGGAAAAACATGCTGGAGAAATCAAATTAAAAAAATAAAACTCAAGAAGTGTTGAGCTAACTTTTAATACATCGAATATTTTCATTTTCTTTAATATCATTCAATACCAAGATTTAAAACTATCTACTATTCTTTCTATCAATTGCATACCTTACATCTTTATCAATTCTATTACTAAACATCAAACTTTTAATTATCCCTTATGTAATAAAAAAAGATATCAAGGTGGCAAAGTTCAGTTTCATTCTTATTGTAATCTCAAGATACTCAAATTCTTCTTTCTCCACATTCAAAATTAAGTCTAAATGGGAGAACATCAGTGCAACATATCTTCTCTAATATGATCCTCTAAAATTTCTTTCAATACAATATCAAGCATGAATTCTATAAATCAATGGACAGATCATGTATGATATAGATACATCAACTTCTCTCCCTAAGAACATACGAAATGAAAACAACACTACACTCTACATTATAAATTCTCTCACATAACGAGTGGAGATTTATCTCCCCTTTTCAACACAATAATAATGTAACTACTTTTAAGCAAGATATGGACTCCATAATATCAAACTTCCAAACTCTCCAAAGAGAATACTTGCACAAGAGAGAGACAAATAGAGAACCATGGAGGCTCACCTCCCAACCTAGGCCTCAAGAAGACCACCCCCGCGCTAGGGGAAACAAGGCTCAATCGGGATACATCCAAACATCACCACAGCAACATGAACTAACAAGATCACACATTTAGTAACACATTTACAACCCCAACCAAGGTTTGCACAATGATTCACAATTGGAATCATAAACATTGGGTGAAGGTGGGCTTTCAATTAGGAGACTTGCCATTACATACCAAAGCTAAAATAAAAAATTTCATGCCCTTTCAAGGCTTCCACAAAAAACAAGTTATCATGCCCTTTCGGGGCTTTCACAAACAAAAAGTTTTCATGCCCTTTCAAGGCTTTCATAACCATCCTCCAATCATACTACCATCAACCAAAGCATACTTGAATTTCTATACTTCATCAACCTTCTTACCACACCATCACTCTCCTTTCTGTCCATAACAATTATGAAAACATATGGCATACAATGGAGGCCATACTCCAAGGTTCTCAACTATATCTCAAGCCCAACTAACGCCTTCACTCAAGGCTTGCTCTTCCCTCCCAAGGGTGAGTGAAGCCTTCACACCCATGAACAAATTTCAACAATCAAACAACACAAGAAAAGTTTAAAGGAACCCCAAGAAATTTCATGAACAAAACACACTCTCACAATACAACACAACACAAGAAACCCAAGAACAATCCTACAAAAGGCACTCTTACAATTTTCCATTTCAGCTATAAGATATAAAGATAGCATGGCATGAAGCACTAACCTGCTTACAAGCTATGACAATGGAATGAAGACCTCTTTTTTCTTGGTTTCAAACTTCCCCTTTCCAATCCCTATTTGTCTCTAAGATTAGAGAGTGGGTGGATAATCACCAAGGTTGGCACAAGCTCCCTTTAAAGACCTCCACTTTCATCCTCACCTACCTCTCTTACTTTTTGTATCTTTCCACCAATGAGAACTTAACCAAGTGGTGTAATGAGGGAAGAAGTCATATGACAACATAATTTTCGAATTGGCTTGGAAATGGCTTTTTTTGAGGGTCCCCTAGGTCCCCTAGACCCACTTATGGTTATATTTAAACCCCTAAACCATACTATTACCATGTGGGTAACTTATTTTCACAAAATTAACACTTGGGAATCACTTTAGGCTCTCTCTAAGCTTCCTATCCCTTATAACTTGAATACCATCATGAAGGTGACTCTTCCTAACACTCTCCAAGGTGGTTTAATTGATTTTGCAATGAGGATTAGGCTTAGGTTAAGTGACCTCATGCCAAAGAATCCTATTTGACATGTCATTTACACATAGACAATACAAGTGTCAAATGACACACTCACACATAAAAAGCACTTTACACATTACGATGACATGCCCCTAATTAATCATGCTCTCTGACTATAACACTCATGCACAATCACATTATGAAAGAAACACAATACAACGAGGTTTAGAATCTTCCAAAGATTCACCTTGGCTTAACTGTATTCGCATAAGGTTGAACCTTGTTTCCACATTAATCTCCATGGTTCAACTTTCCTGCACACTCAATTTAAACATCAGTAACCCAATATAATAATATAAGATACATACAAACACGTACAACATAGATCCAATATCTCATACTTCTCATTAATGTATACAATTAATTGTCATCTAATCATTTCTGTTCTAAGCACTATCCATAAACATTGCAATATCATATTCCATTTAACTTTCATCTAAGTGCATATTTTCAAAACATTGCATTATCATTCTCATAAAATATTTAAAACATTGAAATATCGAATATATGTATCAACAGTAATCTTTCTTAATATAAATAATTTTCAATTAGAGTATCATCACAACTCTTTCTCACATAACAATGAAACTCTAGGTCATCTTTAGTAAATCATAAAACCAATATAAAATGGATCTTAACATATATGTCCTAAGTGAAAATCACTGATGTACAGACCGGTTAACTAGTAACTTTAGATCAAGTTAAATGTAGTGATGTTCCTAGCAATATTCCTTTATCACATTATGAGAGGTTTATGTGATTTTGCAAGTTTAATTCCATATACTGTTAGACTATTTCATTAATTATGTCATAATAATTTAGCACCGATTTCAAACATACCCATATGTCTGATTATCATCATAACCTATGCTCATAGTTATTCTTCGTAGGCTGAATGTTATTTTATCCTTCCTAACTACCTAGTAGATCATCCATAGTGGCTCATGGTCAGGTTCTTGTCTTGAAAATTTTTAATCTCATTTCAATGTGGTCTTATCTTATCGACCTAATGTTACTGGATAGAGTTTCAAAATCTACATTAGTCTCCTATAGGATCCCTTAAATTATTATTAGTAAAAAAACAAAATGTAAATCATAACTTACTTAACTCCTAACCATCTTGATTTCATCTGGATCTAGAATAGGGTGCTAGTGTAGGCCTTACACATACAATAAAGTATGCACTTGGTAAAGAGATTTACAAAAGACTATTAAGTCTACCTTGTGAAAGAATTTAACTGATCCACTTGTTAGGATGAAGTAGTGGTTGAACTTTGATCTGCTACTTGGTTTGTTGAATAATATTTCTTTGAGTGTTATGATCACCTTGCTATGATAGATAAATCTTTGTTGCTCCTTATATTATTGTAGTCTTGTATTTCACTCTTCTTCTTTTCTATCCTTGTTATATTACGTGTATTATATCTTTTGGATGTGATACAATACATTACATATATACCAATCTAATTTACAAATCAACAAAGTTGGCTACAATACAAGTTTACACAAAATGCACAAGGTTAACCCTACTACAAGAACTCAGGTTCTAAAGACTAACTCGGTGAGGTTTTGATACTCAACATCCATATTCAATGCTCAACATCATCATGCACTTAGTTGATGTAGAAGCTCGGTCCATACTAATCACTTCCAAGTAGTTTGAACTTAGTCTGCACTAGTGGCTTGATGATTATTGTGAAACTTGACATATA
Source organism: Cupressus sempervirens (assembly GCA_028749045.1). NCBI lineage: Eukaryota > Viridiplantae > Streptophyta > Pinopsida > Cupressales > Cupressaceae > Cupressus > Cupressus sempervirens. Next base: position 472,868,588 of record CM053784.1, read on the forward strand.
AACTAACTCACTTGATTCATACTACATAGCTTGGTAAATGCTATCACTACGAGATTGATATAAACTAAATAACTTGGTTAACACTAAGTGCCTAAGTCAACACTAAATTCACAATATTGTAATTATGAACTCGATAAGCACTACACAACTTAGTTTGCATTGAGGAACTCGATAAGCCTTATGAAGCTCAGTTTATACTACTAATCACCATTATAATAGAAACTACTTGGTGCAAATTGAATATTGTCCCTTGGACTCAATAGCAACTACAGAACTTGGTAGAGTCTAAAATGTTTGGTTAACTTTGTTAACTATACAATACACTTGGTAGATACTTATAATCTGAATAAGTGTGTGTCACTAATAATCAACATGACTGTAATGTCAACACTAAGTCCATAATCAGCAAGCTTTAAATCACTCTTCTAGTACTCTCATAGCATTATCAAATCATAGTATTTTGATTTTCAATTGTGTGAATTATAGGCAATTGGAGCTACATCACATGGAGAGGAAAGAAGGACATGGGAACTACAACTAAAGATGGAGTTTTACTTTGTGTTGCTTTCTTTATTTTGGTTCGCTTTCATGGTATACTAGATAGTTTTTAGTATATTGATTTCTCATAGAAAATGTTTAGCCCATTTTCTAGTCCTACAATTGGTGAATGCAATGTGAAGATCATGCAAACTAAGTTGGGTTTCTTGTTTTTGTGCTTGTAGGTGCAAGGAAGGAGCTCATTTGGAGGGGTGTGATGCTCATTTTATCTCCCTTATTACACCTAGTCTAATTAGGGGTCCCAATAATATGATTTTAAGCTCTCATTTATGCATTCTATTAACTCGTCCTAGGCTACACTATACTTTGTTAGGGTGCACTTGGGACCTTTAAGAAGAAGTTTTAGTGGCCTAAGAATCACCATAACCCCCATATGTTATTCACAACTTACCAATTTTACTTAGAAACAACTAAATATGCCCTTATAGGCCCCAAGTTCACCATGGGAACACTCTACACTTTCTAGGTGCACTTGGTTGAGTAGGTTCTGAATTTTCAATTTATGGGTATTGTTTAGGCCTCATTTCCCCACAGTGTGCAACTAGTCTCCCAATTGCACACCAAAACTACCAATTTTTCTCAAACTAGCCCCAAGTGCACTATGGGTGTAGTTAACACTATTTGAGTGCACTTGGGGGCCTCCTGAGGGTTTATGGCCTTCTAAAGCATAGTCTTCCATATCATAACATAGTTGGATTATAAAAGAACTTGTTTTGATCAAAATCTGCATCTAGGGTTTCAATTTCATTCTAGGACCTGGATTAGATGATTTTGTGTTATTGATGATCTATTTTCAGCATGTGGCAATTTTTGGTTGAAGACATTCATTGAAAAACTACTAATGCTTATTTCTTGGATGTTGTTGAAGACTCATGTGCTTGTCCAAACTCTATGTGTGATTTTTCTAGATTAAATAACATTTCATTTGGTGCACTAAAATGAAATTTATATACTACTTGGTGTCTATACATTGTTTACAACCCTAGGAGTTGCATGGGTGTATGCTCTCCCCTTGCCATTTGTGGATCTTGGGTGCAAGAGAAATCCATGCAATTTCTATAAAGAGGCTTGCTTTGGACCCAAGACTTGCCACTTGGTGAGCCCTAGGGGATGACTTTGAAGTAGTAATGAGCTAAATCTAGGTCAAAATTCTAGCTACTATAACAAACTTAATATGATTAATGTTGTGTCAGGGGTATTGTTGCATGATAGCTCTCCTCTAGTATCCCTATGGTGTGTCAAACCATAATTCTTAAGGATGGGAGACCTTTTGAGGAATTTTATCATTCACTTATCAAATAGAATGCCTAAACTAAATAGGACCTTATTTTAGAGGTCAAAAACCTTTCTATACATTGGCTCAAGGGGTCACCCATGCCCGTGAAGACATCCCATATTCTCGTGGTCCTTAGTAGAGACAATAGTCCCTTAGGAAGTAATGCCCCTTGGGAAGTGGATCTTGGTAGCCCCAAGAAGTGATTGCATTGTAAGGGGGAAGCATGGTTGAATTTTTGTTCAAATGGAAACTCAGTGGATATATTCTTAAAGCCTAGGTTGTGGTGTGTCTTTTCACTTTAACAACAACTATTCTTGTCTTATTGTGTCTTGTGTGTGTGTAAAACATTAATCAAGATAAAAGAAAAAATTATAAATTTACACCTTGGATATTATCAAATATTTACCAAAACACTACACGTCCTATAAAAACCTTGCAAAACTTTGGTCCAAAACATTCAAGAGTTGGAAAACATGGCAACTTGTAACCTTAGAAGTGCTAGCCATGACTTAGGTTCAACCTTTTCATATCATACACTTGCATTCACCATATTTTAAGCTTCATACTTACATCATCTAGACCTCATATTACATCTTTTTAGTCCTCATTGTGCATCCCTCATCTTTCATATTGCATTCATTAGGGTTTACTTTGTATCCCTTCGTCTTTGCATTTTAACCCCAATATCTGCATCTTGCATCTTCCATCTTACATTGTTACATGACCCACCCTCATATTGAATACTTTAACCCCCATTTTTTGTGTTCTAACCATCATTTTGTACCTGCATTCTTGTCTTATCATAGTCCTCTACTATTTGGCTCACTGGAACATCAATCTAGGAATCATAGAACCCAAAAACACCTTAGTTTTAGCCCGTCTTACCAATTGTACTCTAACTAGCCCTAAGTGCACCATGGGTGTAGTTGGCTCTATCTAAGCACACTTCATAGTTTGAGAACCTAGTTTAGACTTATGTATAACATTTTGACACTTTCATTAGGTGCCCGGATAGGTCCCCAACTCTCAGCATGTCCTGAATTGCATTCTACATCTCCTAACCTTCAATGTAAATACTTTAGGATTCATTACTTAGGTAATAACCCTAATTATTCATCTGTAATCTTGTCCTAAAATCATCCCCAACAACCTATCTCTTTGGCATATCACTCTTATAATCACCCAATATAGAATCAACATACATTTAACTCAATCCCCCAACTACAACATGAAACTACCAAGTACGCTCAAACTAGTCCCAAGTGCACCATAGGAATATTTGGTGTTTTTGGAGTGCACTTGGTACTACTAGAGCATACTTGGTGAACAGCAATACCATTTTGGGCCTCCAAACTACATTTTGGCACCCTAAAACTGCATTTAGAAGCCATTGTAGGTCCTCATTCTGCATATGACCCAAAACTTCATCTTGCACCCCAAGCTTCATTTTTCATCTTAGGACCCTTTCATATTGCACATCCAATCAGCATAACCACCATTTGGATCACCCTAAACTTCATTTTGAACCCAAAACCCTTGAATTTAGTCATAAATTAGAACAAAGTATGAGTCCTAGAGTATCTCCTAGTGTTGATGGATGTTGGATCTTGACTAGTCCTTTTGTCATTTTTATCATTTTTCTTTGGTCAAACTCTATTTATGTCTTGATATATTTTAGCTTGTCATTTTTATCAACTTGATCTTTCCATCTTTTATTTCTTTTTGGTCAAGATCCAAAGTTCATCTTCACAAGGTTAAACTCTTAGACAAAATACTTTCCAAAAATTTGATCCTAAGTTCAAAACCTTGCATACACCCTTGTCATAGAATTATCATATTTGCACTCTCTATAAATACCATTTTTACTTACCCTAGTGGCATATTCCCTTCATCTTGCATTGTTCAAAACCCTAGCATCATTTCCAATATCAAACCCTATCAACTTGACCATCTATCAACTTGTCTTCTTGGTTTCATATCCTCATGTTGCATGTCCTAAATGTCATTATCAACCTTATCATACCATCCTTTTCATAATCCAACTTGCATACATCAACCTCTAACATCATTCCCAAGTCCAAATTCCAACCCTAATCCTTATTGTGCATACCATAGAGTCATTTTCATCTCCTTAAGTCAAAATCCAAAATGTCATTTACATTTATATTTTCATAATTCTCCTAGGACATTTGCACCTTCCATATCAAAACCTTGGTTCATTTGGCACTTCCACACATTCCATAACATACCTAAACACTTAAAAATCCAAAAAAACACTCATATCTTGCATACCCACTTCCAGATTTTTAAGTTTTTCCCTATTTTACCAACTACACCCTTGTTTTACCAACTACACACTTTAGGTGTGTAATTTATAGTTTTAGTGCATAGTTGGTAGTTTCAAAGTACACTTAGTAATTAGGGGTTTCATTATAGGTTCCAAAACTCTAAACTACACTTCCATAGCTTATATTACATCCCTATTCCTTAGAAAACACCCAAAAAAACTCAAATCATTCACATTCTACATATTGGTCACCCTAACACCTCTTTTTACTAACTGCATACCTTCAAATCCCCAAGTGCACCAAGGGTGCACTTAGTACTGTCTAAGTGCAATTGATAGTTTAGGTGTACACTTGGAAGGTAGAGTGTCCATTTAGGGTTTTCTCCATTGCATTTGCATCTTGAGGTATCATGCCAGCACTTACAAGGACTCAATCAACTTAGAGATATGAAACACTATATCAACCCTTATTGTCTGAGGTACAAACACAACCCAAAGCACAACCTAAAGCTCACCCAAGAAAAAACAAGGGCAAGAAACTCCCATAAACATTTTATGAAGACCAAATCGAAGCATCACAACTATTACTTGTGGACCCCTTAAGCATGTATCTCCAAGATCATAACCACCAAGGAATGACACCACCAACCCTCAACAACACACCAACTATGAGATTTCATTCAAAAATTTCTCCTACACATGGAATGGTTCAATGGAGACCTAACTTTGAACCCAAATTTTTATCGATAACACCTAGAGGTGGAAGTGTACCAACCACACCCAAGGATGAACAAACACACTAATTCAAATTCAGCAAAGCCAACACAAGTATCCTTAACCCCAACATATCAAACATACAACAAGGTATTTTACACCTAAGTGATGACTTTGACATATATTATAGCATCACTGATGGAGAAATGGCTAAGGCTTGCCAAGATAAGACTTTTCGCAAAAACTTTTAACTTTTGGTAGCCCAAGAAATTGTCAAATTTAACCCAAATTTGGAGGGATCTAAGTCCAAATATCAAGGTATCCCAACATTTGAAAACATACAACCAATAACTAATTTGGACTTGGATAAGGGAAAACAACTTTTGGAAATTTCAAACACACATATAACACCTAGAAGATCTCACCAAGAATCAACCTTTGAAATCCTCCAAAGTACTTTTGAACACATCAACATAAATCCCTTGTTTGATGAATCTCCATCTATCAATGACAGTGAGACTCTTCCTAAGTATCCCAAGAGAATACTAAGAATTGATCTCAACTAAATAATGCAACAACAGGGAGTGCCTAAGGGGACTTGCACTCTAGGGATGCCAAACATACCTCCTTTGGAGGAGAATCAACAAAGTGCACCCTTGCTCCTAACTTTACCAAATGTTATGACATCAAATGTTATGGAGCTTCCTATGAGCACACCATGTTAAAATTCCATTACCAAAAACCCCATTGACATACAAAGGAAGAGTCTTATGGACATTTCACCCATTCCAAAAAGGAACACATCTCATTTCCAAATTAATATGATGTCCTAAGGATAAACATCTAACACACAAAATTATCAAAACAACAACCCAAACATGGTGTTCAATCCTCAAGGGCATAACCAAATTCAAAGACAACAACAACCTATAGTGGTATAAGGACTTAACATTTCTAATGCACAACCAAGTCAAAACCACTCAACATGAATACAAAATATCAATAATAATATCAACCACAACAACAACCTCAAGTATGCAAGGATCCAACATCCCTAACACACAATCCAATGTAAATCCACTTGACTTACATGCAATGTACCAACAAAAATTCTAACAACAATAAGCCATGTTTACTAAAAAACAAGAGCAATTAAAACAATAGTTGGAATACCAAAGATGCCTCGAGCAACAAATTGCATATCAGAATCACTTGTTACAACAACAACAACCTCAATAGATACCTTTACAAAAAAAGTCACATACATGGTCACAAATGCAACCAACAAAGGCCTCTCAATAACAACCACAAAAAATGGCACAACAAAACCCACAACAAGTGATACAAGAACATCCCATGGTAGAACAATCGCAATCGATACCACAACAAGTACCCTAACATGTACCACAACATGGACCATTTTGTCTTTGAGGTACTAGCATACCTCCACCACATAGTGACACATCACCTAACTCTTTAGACATAGAAATGTCAAAACCAAGCAAACATAGTTCTCGCTATACCAAACAATCTACTCATAGACACAAAATACTCGAAGAGAGGAGTATCATTCAAAATCCTAATGAAGAATTACTGCAACAATTCAAAAAAAATTCTAAACAAGTTGAGGCATTAGGAGTCCAGAAGAAATAGTCTCTATATATAGAAAAGGACTTATGTCCTAATCCATTTGATAAAATTCTATTTATGCCTCCATTTCCAAAACATTTTGAGGCTCCAAGATTTGAAATATATTAAGGAAAAGGAAACCTTTTTTATTACATCAAGCAATTATGTACCTCTTGCACCAAACTTAGTAATGAGCTTACCTATCTCAAGAGATTGTTCCCCCATTCTCTAGGTGGGCCTGCACTTGAATGGTACTCCAAACTTCCTAGTAACTTAAAATCTTGGTTAGAATTAGTAGACAAATTCATCTCCCACTTTTCCTTCAACATTACAAATGAGGTGACCCTTTTTTATTTGTGCTCCACTAAATAGAAGATGGGAGAACCATTTATCACATTCTTAGAGAAGCTTAGTTAATCAATGCTCATTAAACATTCCTCAAGAACAACAAGTTAATCTATGCATTGAAAATCTAGTCCTTGACTTAATGTACAAACTCAATATCAAAAGTACAAGCATCATTTCCAAGTTGATGAAAAAGGGGGCTAGTATTGAAGACACCCTTATTCGTAAGGGTATCCTTAAAACCAATAAGTAAAACACAAATACTAACTCATTTAATGACAAGGTAAAAAATTTCTCCAAAAACAAGAATGTAACCAATGATGGCATTGTGGATGCACAAACAATTAGCACAACACAACATCAACTGACTCTAAAAGGTGCAAACCCTACAAATTCACAAAATCCCAATCAAACACCACGTCAACAAAAACAATGTGAAACTTCCACACAAGATAGACTTTGGAGACATCTTAGAACCAAGGACAAGAAATTTACACCATTGGGGATACATCTTGAGACTATGCTTCAACAATTACTCAGTAATAACTTCCTACAGTTACCCCCAATCAAAGACAAACCATTAACTAAAGCTTCTTGGTGGGATGACAAGAAATTATGTGATTACCATCACATTGAAGGTCACAAGACCTCATCATGCTTTCATCTAAAACATGAAGTACAAGACCTTATTGATGATAGTATAACTATTGATGATCCTTCCTTACTAGCATCCAATGTTGATCATACCATCTTTAAAGATCCTTTGGATAATCATGAAAAAGGGAAAACCTATAGTTCAAACTCTAACTTGCAAGCTAATTACACATGCACTAGATATGACTACACCATCAACTGTATTAATGAGTCTAATTCCTCTATATCCACATTTACCTTAAAGGCTAAGGACCCTTGTTGCACGTTGTCACTATGTGTCATACCAAGATCACTCTACCTAGAGCTCCTTCTAGACCTATTGCCTCTACTAGATCTCCACCCCTAGTAGACCTAATGCTCCTACTTCATCTAATTATAGCCTTATTGACCAACTCATTAAGACCCTTGTATAGATATCCATCTTACATTTACTATGTGCATCACCCTAGCATCAAAAGATCCTTGACCAAGCTTTAAAAGAGTATGTAGTCCTAGATAACATTGATGTTGCCTAGTTCTAGGTCATGGTTGTGAACCTATCTACATCACAAAATATCACCTTTTCCCCTCAAGATATTCCCAAGGATAGACCCAACCACAATGACCCCCTTTATCTCAAAGTCTTTATCCATAATGCCAAGGTCATATGTGTTTTGATAGATGGAGGAACAGGACTGAACATTTGTACCCTTAAAGTTGTCAAGGGTTTGGGTTACTTTGAAGATGATGTGGATCCCTCTCACAGAATCATAATAAAGGCCTATGATGATGGTGAACACTTCTCCAAGGGTGCCATCATATTACCCATTAGAGTTGATCCAACTACTAAGAATACATTGTACCACATCCTAGATATCAAAATGAATTGTAAAATGATACTAGGGCACTCATGGATCCATGCTATGAAAGTAGTGCCCTCTACATACCACCAATGCTTAAAATTTTCTTAGAGAAATGTAGAGGTTACCATCCCTAATGACCAAGACCCATTCTAATTTTGTGCTAGTCTTAGAGGAACTAATACATACCAAATCCCAACAAACCATTCAGAAAATCTACTTGAGTCCTCCAAATATGTTGATCCCTCCAAACTCACATCTACATTCAAAGAAAAGCTCAAAATTGAAGACCAAGGTTGCAGTGAGTATTCCATGTCACATGCCTTTCACATTGGTTACTCCCTCTTTCTCCCAAGTCATATGGTAAACCACATCTTATGCAAACCTAGCCTAAGTTCACATTGAGAAACCTTCTATGACTTTCACTAGTGGAGGTGGCCTACATGAAGAACATGTTTATGAAAATATGTCTGCATGGATTGAAAAGGATAAAGTAGATAAATATCCTACTCCTATATCCTCAGATAAGTATGGTCATGGATTCACCATCATGCACAGAAAGGTATATGATAGATGTAGTGGCCTGGGACCTCAAAAATAAGGTATCATTAGGCCTATTATTGTAGAAGGATGGCCTCATAGCTTGGGACTTGGTTTCAAACCATTTTTATTGGGTCTCCCTAATACTAAGTCATCCTCATCTAATAATGTGAATGCTTTGACTAGTAAAAAGGAATATAAGAACACCCCACCTAAACCCATAACCTACATCCAACATTGATGACCTTAATACCTTATTTGGCCTTGATCACATCTTTGATCTTGATGAACTACACATACAAGATAAGCACATCATTGGCAATTCTATTGGCCCCTCAATTCATCCAAAATCTTGTGATGAAATACATTAGGAACCAAGCCCTCCTACCTTTGAACATGGTTCTTATGACCCATTTAATAGCAATGCCTATATCCTTTCCTTTGATGAAAGCTTATTCAACACTGATGATGGCATTTCCCTAGTCTACCCTAAACTCATTGATTGGGACCAACAAGGACCACCAACATTTGACCAATTCAAAAATAATGATACCATTGTAGAATTATTTAAGCTCCATGAAGACCTACCACAAAGAGATCACAACTTAAGATTTTACATTGACCTAAACATCATAGCATGCTTTGGGAAGTCAATTCGATCTTCCAATCAAAAAATTGGAAAAAGCACAAAAAAAGACAAAAATTTATCTCTTGGTGAAAATTGAAAGGTACCATTAGACCATTAAAAAGTAAAAATAAAGGACTTATTCAAGGCTAAAAACCTCTCTGAGGCACCCAAGGATGGAAGATTAGACATACACCCATTGAAGGAAAGATTAGCATTACTTGTTGAAATGATAGAAGAGATAAATCTTGGAACACCTAACAACCCTAAGATCATACATTTTGTAGCGTCATTATCCCTAGAGGAAAGAGATGAATTTGTCAGATTCTTTTTAGAGAGGCATATCAACTTCACTTAGTCTTATGTAAACATGCCTAGATTGGATTTTGAGCTAGTCCACCATCACTTGCCATTAAAACCAAGAGTGAAACCAGTAAAGAAAAAGTTAAGAAAGATGCACCCTCAGGTTGCTCTCCTTGTGAAAGATGAATTGAAGAAATTATTGGATGTTGGCTTTATAAGACCCATTGACTACATAGAATGGATATCCGATCTAGTACTAGTAAGAAAACACTCTAGGGGAATCTGGATATGCAAAAAATTCTGTGATCTTAACAAGGCATGTCCTACAGATGATTTTCCATTACCAAATATAGACATCATTATAGACATGACAACTGGATATGAGGTTCTACCACTAATGGATGGATTCTCCAGTTACAATTAGATAAGAATAGCTTCTAAAGATCGGCACAAAATGGCTTTCACATGCCCTTGGGGAACACACTGTTGGAATGTCATGCCTTTTATGAGAGACATTTACAACCCATTTTATGCTATATTTTAATCCATTTCATTTAGTCTCATACCCACTTCCCTATTCCATTTCATCTCATTATTACCATTTTTATGTTGCATGTGATTTAATATATAAGTTATGTTTAATATATTTTGAGATTAAATAATGAAAATTAATTATTGATTGTCTTTATTAGAGAGCATTGCTATTTCATGTTTTGAAATTTATATTTGCAACATACTTCTTGACACCTTCTATGTAAGAATATTATTGGCATTCATTATTTCCTCAATAATTTAAAGCATTATTCCTTCCAAGAATATTGACCAAGGAGTATGTTGAGAAAGAACCTGACAGGAATAATTACCAACTAAAAATAAGGACAGTTAGTTTAGCATTTCCTTTTGCAAATAGATATGGATGGATCTCAAAAATATAAGACATGGTTATTGTCCTGAACATGCCCAATTACAATCCTACACGACACAATCTTCAGAAAGTGGATGATGGAAAAGTTAGAGGCCATTTTCAAAATGTGATTTTTCTAATTTACTATTATGGGTTTGGATTTCAATTTTCAAAGATTGTTCTGTCTTTTGTTGTTGTTATGACCATATTACTAGCTCAACATAGAGCTCCTCTAGCTCAACACATAATAAGGATGAAGTCCACATAAATCCATGGCTACTTTTCTTGAATGTTTCTATTTCAAACTACTAGCTTCATGTCATACACTCATAGAAAAATTCTTCAACCATGAATCTTTATGTAATCTTGGTTCAACTAAAATTTCCTTTAGTTACGAAATTAGTTTTGAGGGAATGGTTTCAATCCATTCATTATTTTCTAGAAACCATTTCATAGGATTTTACCACAAGTTTATGAACCGTAGGCAGAAAATAGATATTTTGTTTTGTATGGTAAAAGCTACAAAAGCCACCATGTATTCATGCAAGAATATATATGAATGAATAATATTAAGAGATACAATGGTGATGTTTTAAATTGATTTAAGAGTTCTGTAAGATATATCTCTATCATCTGATGGGAGGAAGGGTGTCCACTCTCCAACAGTTGATGGATTGTAAATAATTTACTTTTTTTTGTGTTTTGATATTTGTTTATTATTTTTAATAGTTTGATTTTTTTTAGTTAATAATACATTTTTTTATATTTCATGGGTGTTAATAATCTATTTGTATTTCTACATTGCAGATGTAGTTGACATAACTTTCAGATTTTCTTTTCATTATAATCTACCTTAATTTCTGTACTATAGTTCCTATTGCTTCTTTGTATTGTAGTTTTTATAGAATTTTAATCACAATATTAAAAGAGAAAAGTATTGTGCATTAAGGAATCATTTTACTAGATTAATTATTTATGCCTTATGCACGTTTATGGTCTATACATTAGTTTTCTTTGAGTTTACGAATTTTATTTTTAGAATTATTAGATTTGTTCAAATTGTTATTGCCAAAAAATGATAGTGCTTGTCACCAAGAAGTGATAGTTCTCATTGCCAGGAAGTAACAATTCTTGTTGCCAGAATTGCTTTAGTTTTCTGCAAGTTTATTCCTATGTGTTCTAGTTGCATTCATAATCACTTAGCTCACAACTTGCACCCCTTGATGGTTTATTACCCAGACACCTTTCATAAGCTTACACCCCCAGATTGACATGAATAGACCAAGCTGAAAACCATCTTTAATTATATTAAATCTTTCTCATTATTTTCCCTAGTGTTGGCCTATTATTTTGGCATCATCACTAGGGAAAGGTGTCAAAGGCATGTTAGCTTGATGAGTTGAGTTAGGAACAATGTGTTAGGATGAAAGATTTTGCAATTTCTAGCCTTGCTTAAGTAATTAATCTTAATTTGTGTTGCATAAATCATATAGATGCATTATTTGTGAGTTTGATAGTAGGTCTTAGTAGTCAAATTCAATTTAACATCATCACTAGTTGTTGTGAGTTATTATTAGTAAAGAAAAGAAGCTATTTTGAAGGGGAAAATGTTTAAAATGATGCATTTTCAAGTTTGTTCAAGTACATCAATTTTAAGTGCACAATGCTTTAAAATGAAAAACTTGAAGGGAAAGCAAGGAGCACATTGGTTGCTACCCTTAGACCTCTACCTTTGAATTTAAAAAAAAAAAAAAGAAACTAGTGGGGAAATTGTGTCAACCAAAGTTGATGTTTTTATACCCTCTCTACCTAATGAATGCAACCTAAACAATCTTGATCTTCCATTATCACATGTATGCAAGAATTCTATATCTATGTTTGAACATGAGAAAATCATTGATGAATTCTAATTGCTATAGGAAAGGCAACCAATGCTTATGCCTGAACAACCAAAAGCATATTATACATGAAGTACAAGATATCTATGAACCTTTCCATGATAAGGATGCAAGTGAACAATTTTTCCTTGTACCTGGTACTCCATTTTGAATGCAAATCCAAGAAGATCAAGGTATGCATGATGTTGGTAACATATATTGTCACTCTATTTCATTACAAAACCAACATATTTCTTCAAAATATACTTCTCCACCTAGTATGCACAAATGTAATCATGCATGCTCACAACAACCTATATATCCCTCTTATATTCCACCATATCCATCCTTACCATCTCTATTCTACCCATCCTCCTTAATCCCATCCACTTTATGTCCTCAAAATTTTTTTCCATTATCCCTTTCACATTACACTCCACAATGTCCACCCAATGAAACTATAATGCCTCATAATGCACTTCATAATAAGGTGTCTGAAATGGAATATAATTCTAAACTCTCAAGGATCCCTTTACCATTTGATGATGTGCTTGTAATTGGTAAATCAATATTGTAATTCATTGATACACATATGGGATGTGATTTTGGTTTAACTAGATTAGATGAACAATATAATTTATTGAATTATAATCAACTTTTCTATTCTTTTCTACTTAGTGAATAAAAAATTAACACAAATGAGGTTGTACTTGAATGTGAGTCGATCATCAAACTCATAACTACATCTGTTAATATTTATCATGCACTAAGAAATATTAAACCATATACTTTCCTCATTTCACAAATGTGTTGGTAGATTCTCAAATATCTATATTTTCTTACTTTTGTACTTATGCATGTTTATCTTTGGAGCCTTATGGTTAAATTGTGTATTCCTCACATACTTGTTGATTAGGGACCAATAATTGATTAAGCACAATCATATGGGATTATATGTATTAATGGCCAAATAAAATATGTTACAAATGGATGGTTTTTTTTGTCTAAAAGAATCAAAGTATTAATATCTATTTGTCAAAATTGATTCTTTGTACTGCCATTCTATTTCTTGATTCCTTGGATTGTCCTAATAACTCCATGATTTTTTAATATGAAATTAAGCTAGGGGGATATCCATTGAGTTTTGAAATCTTTGGTTATCTCATTCCTTTGGTTTCATCTTCTCATGCCCTTGTAGTATGAAGTTAACTTGGGGGGGATCCTTTGACTTTTCTAATTCTTGATTGATTCCTAATAAATGTTCATTAATTTTGTTGATATATCTCATTGTGTGATTCTTAGACCACATAAAGTTATGTATTCCTATGTTGATTGACATTGGTATAATTCATTATAATAATATTTATTTGTTTTTATCATGTGTTTATTTGTATTAATAACTCTACCTATTATTAGTAAAAATGCATTACACACTTAATGGTAGGGTTATAAATTGGATAAAATTGCCTTACTATACTTGATATGCTTGGCTTTGAGAATATGATTGCAGGTCTCTTGTTGTGGTGAGATGATCTTAGCATCAATACCAATTGATGATTCTTCTCTATACAAGCATTGCATAACACACTATGTTGGCTTTGTTAACATTGTGTGGGCTTCTTAGCTATTTGGTGCATATCAGTTTCATATCAGTTTCACTTATGAAAAGTTGAAACAGATATCCCTATTGAAAAAGAAAAAATAATAACAAAGCTCTCATGTGAAGCAAAGAAAGGGATTTGTGTTCATCTATGAGTTACCATGGTTTAGGGTGGGAATACAGCCAAAGCAATAAACTTGAAGTGCATCTAGTTCACACCAAAATCCTCTTGATCATATTGATTGCATGATGATGTGCAATAAGCTAAGTTGGGGTGGATGATGAGAGACATTTACAATCCATTTTATGCTATATTTTAATCCATTTCATTTAGTTTCATACCTACTTCCCTATTCCATTTCATCTCATTATTACATTTTTATGTTGCATGTAATTTAATATATGAGGTATGTTTAATATAGTTTTGAGGTTAAATAATGAAAATTAATTATTGATTTTCTTTATTAGAGAGCATTGCTATTTCATGTTTTGAAATTTATATTTGCAACATACTTCCTATCACCTTCTATGTAAGAATCTTATTGGCATTCTTTATTTCCTCAATAATTTAAAGCATTATTCCTTCCAAGAATATTGACCAAGGAGTATGTTGAGAAAGAATCTGATAGGAATAATTACCAAATAAAAATAAGGATAGTCAGCTTTGCATTTCCTTTTACGAACAAATATGGATGAATCTCAAAAATCCAAGACATGGGTATTGTCTAGAACATGCCCAATTACAATCCCTCACAATAGAATCTTCAGAAAGTGGATGATGGAAAAGTTAGAGGCCATTTTCAAAATGTGATTTTTCTGATTTACTATTATGGGTTTGGATTTCAATTTTCAAAGTTTGTTCTATCTTTTGTTGTTGTTATGACCATATTACCAGCTCAACATAGAGCTCCTCTAGCTCAGCACACAATAAGGATGAAGTCCACATAAATCTGTGGCTACTTTTCCTAAATGTTTCTATTTTAAACTGCTAGCTTCATGTCATACACTCATAGCAGACTTCTTCAACCATGGATCTTTATGTAATCTTTGTTCAACTGAAATTTCCTTTAGTTATGGAATTAGTTTTGAGGGAATGGTTTTAATCCATTCATTATTTTCTAGAAACTATTTCATAAGATTTCACCACAAGTTCATGAATCATAGGCAAAAAATAAATATTCTATTTTGTATGGTAAAAGCTATAAAAGCCACCATGTATTCATAGAGAAATATATATGAATGAATAATATTAAGAGATATAATGGTGATATTTTAAATTAATTTAAGAGTTCTGTAAGTTGTATCTCTATCATCTAATGGCAAGAAGGGCACCCACTCTCCAACAATTGATGGATTGTAAATAATTTACTCTTTTGTGTGTTGTGATATTTGTTTATTATGTTTAATAGTTTGATAGATTTTTTTAGTTAATATTACATTTTTATATTTCATGGGTGTTAATAATCTATTTGTATTTCTACATTGCAAATCTAGTTGATATAACTTTTAGATTTTCTTTTCATTAAAATCTACCTTAATTTTTGTATAGTAGTTCCTATCGCTTCTTTGTATTATAGTTTTTATAAAATTTTAATCACAATATTAAAAGAGAAAAGTAGTGTGCATTAAGGAATCATTTTTATAGATGAATTATTTATGTCTTATGCACATTTATGGTCTATACATTAGTTTTCTTTGAGTTTGTGAATTTTATTTTCAAAATTATTAGATTTGTTCAAATTGTTATTCCCAGAAAATGATAGTTCCTATCTCTAGAAAGTGACAGTTCCTATTGCCAGAATTGCTTTAGTTTGCTACAAGTTTAATCCTGTGTGTTCTAGATGCATTCATAATCAGTTAGCTCACAACTTGAACCTCTTGATGGTATATTACTTGGACACCTTTCACAAGCTTACACCCTCGAATTTGTTGTCTAGTGTGGAGTCTGATCAATCCCCAAGTGGGAGATTGTTAGTTTGTGGTGACTGATCAGGAAAGTACTGTACATACTTCATAAATTCTTTGTTGTAACCCTAAAGCAGCATAAAAATACTTGTATAAGAGGATTTAGGGTTAGGGATTGTTTTATTGTGGTCATGTGAAATTGGTTCTTGCGGTAGTATTGAGTTGTATGGGATTACATATTGTAATTAGGTTATAATCACTAGATCGTAATAATATCAAACTTGTTTTTTGGTGGATGTAGCCCAAGGATTTGGTGAACTATGTTAAACCTTGGTATCTTGTGTTCTTTTCTATGTGATCTATTATTTTCTAATATTGTTTATATTTGCATGTAATTGTTATTTATGTTCATGTTTTAATCCTAACAAGTGGTATTAGAGCAAGGTTTTTTTTTCAATTATCCTCTATAGGAAAGTCTCACAATTGAGTGGGAGTCTCAAGGTCAAGCAGGAGCGATGGTAGATGAGGGTAAGCTAAGGGTTGATAGGTTTAATGGGTAGAACTTTCAGTTATGGAAGATGCAAATGGAAGACTATCTTTATGAGAAGGATTTATGGAAGTTGTTGGAAGGCAAAGCCAAGAATTAGGGATCTATGTCAAATGATGAATGGGATATTTTAGATAGAAAAGCACCTAGAAGCATTCGATTATGCCTAGCACCATTGGTGGCATTTAATATTACAAAAACAAAGACAACAGAAGAGTTGATGAAAACCCTAGTGACACTGTATGAAAAGCCCTCCACTTCAAACAAGGTATTTCTCATGAAGCATTTATTTAATTTGAAAATGGTAGAAGATGGATCTATTTTAGATCATTTAAACAAGTTCAATACTATTACTAGTTAGTTATCTTCTATGGGTATAAATTTTGATGAAGAAATTAGGGCTCTCTTGATTTTGTTTTCTTTGCCTAAAAGCTAGAATGGCTTGGTAATGGTTGTGAGTAATTCTATTCCTAGATCTAGTACTCTAAAATATGATGATGTGATCAGTATTTTTTTGAGTGAGGAAACTCATAGGACAACCTCAAGTGGGTCTACATCAAGAAGTGCTTTGAATGCACAAAGTCAAGGTAGAACAACCGAAAGAGGAAATAATTCTAGAAATTGTGGGAAATCAAGAAGAAAGTCAAAGGGCAGGAGGTCTCAATTGAGAAGACCAAATGACTATTGGTACTATGGAAAACTAGGTCATAAAAAGAAAGATTGTTGGAATCAAAAGAAAAATGAAGGAGACAAACCAGATGGAGACAAGGAGGAAAATGTGGTAAGGAACAAATTTGAAGAGGATGCTTTGCTTTTGTCTTTAGAAAGTGTTGATGATTCATGGGTTTTACACCTTATAGAGGTTATTTCATTGTTTATGTCCAAGGGGATTTTGGACTTGTTTATTTGGGGGATAATGAACCCTGCAAGATTGTTGGAAAGGGAAAAGTTAAGATTAAGTTGCAAAATGGGAATCATTGGCTACTACATGAGGTAAGACATGTTCCAAGGCTAAGTAGGAATTTAATTTCAGCAAGGCAACTCGGTGATGAGGGTTGTGTAGTCACTTTTAATGATAAAAATTGGAAGGTTTCAAAAGGTTCCCTTGTAGTAGCAAAAGGTGTGGAAGTAGGAACCTTATATCTTTGTACAGGTCATATTGTTCCTTCTACTTTAATTGTTTCATAAAAAAATTAATGTTCAAGAATAATTGTTGTAGTTGAGCAGGGAGAACAAATAGCTGTTGTAGATTATGATATAGCACTATGGCACAACAAACTTGGGCACATGAGTGAGAAAGGCATGAAATTAATTCATTCAAAGAAAGTTCTACTAGGTTTAAAATGTGTTAATATGGATTTTTTTGAAAGTTGTGTGTATGAAAAACAAAAGAGAACGAGTTTTGTAAAGACTGGGAAGGAAAACAAAAAGGAGAAATTAGAGCTTGTGCATATCGATGTATAGGGACTGGCTCAGGTATCTTCCCTTGGAGTTTCTCATTATTATGTTACATTTATTGATGATGCAACTAGAAAGGAATGGATCTATTTTCTTAGACAAAAATTTGATGTATTTCAAACTTTTAAGAAATAAAAATGCTTGGTTGAAAATGAGACTGGTAAGAAATTAAAATCTCTCTCAAATCTGATAATGGTAGCGAGTATTGTAGTCATGATTTTGAAGATTATTGCTCTACTAATGATATTCATAGATATAAAATTGTTCCAAGGACTCCATAGGAAAATGGAGTGGTTGAACGCATGAACAAGACTATAATGGAGCATGCAAGGAGCATGAGGTTGCATGTTGGGTTGCCCTTACACATGTGGGTAGAGGTTTTCATTATTATTGTATATTTGGTTAATAGAGCTCCCTCTACTCCTTTGGGTTGTGGTATTCTAGAGGAAGCATGGACTGGTAAGAAGGTGAATTATTCTTTTCACAAGACCTTTGGTTGTGAAGCATTTGCTCACATAGATTCTGAAAATAGAACCGAACTAGAAGCTAGGTCAAAGAAATGTGTATTTTTTGGATATGTCATTAATGAATTTGGTTATAGGCTTTGGAATTTTGAAAATAATAAAATTGTAAGAAGTAGGGATGTCATAATCAATGAGAAAGTGTTGTACAAAGATCTATTGCAGCAACATGAGAAGAAAGAGATAATTGTGTAGTGTTGGATGATACTCCAAAAGATTATGTTCCAACCATTTTTCATGATGTGCAACAACTGTAACAACAAATACTACACACACCAGTGAATGTTAGACAGTCAACAAGGCAAATTAGACCTCCAAAAAGACTTTCTCCTTCTTTGTATTCTATTTTATTAATAGATGTTGGTGAACCTAAATGTTATGATGAGGAAGTGCAGGTGGATACTAAGATGAAATGGACTCTTTGCTGGAGAATAAGACATGGGATTAATGCAAGTTGCTTGTAGGTAAAAGAGCTTTACATAATAAGTGAGTTTACAAGTTAAAAGAAAAGCATATAGGTAAGAAAAGATTTAAAGCCAAGTTAGTTGTAAAATGATTTGAATTGATTTTGATGAGATATTTTCTCTTGTTGTTAAAATGACCTCTATGTGTATTGTTGTAAGTATTGTAGCTACTGAATATTTGCATATAGATCAACTTGATGTTAAAATAGCCTTTCTTCATGGAGATTTGGATGAAGAGATATATATGTCTCAACCACAGGGATTTGCAGTCAAAGGTAAGGAGAACTTAGTGTGCAAATTGAAGAAAATTTTATATGGCTTGAAGCAAGCATCTTGGCAATGGTATCTAAAATTTGATAGATTTATGCATGAACATAGTTATAGTAGGTGTCATTCAGATCATTTTGTCTACTTTAAGAGGTTAGATGATGATAACTATATTATTTTATGTTAATATGTTGATGATATGCTTGTATCTAGGTCTAACATGGATCATATTAAGGCGCTGAAATGCCAATTAACATATGCATTTGCTATGAAGGATTTGGTGGCAACAAAATAAATCCTTGGTATGAAAATTTTTAGAGATAGGAAGAATAGGAAATTGACACTATCTCAAGCTGATTATGTTGAGAAGGTGTTGCAACATTTCTTTATGGAGAATGCTAAAGTTTTTAGCACACCTTTACCTAGTCATTTGAAGTTGACTAAGGAGATGTGTCTGAAGACACAAGACAAAGAGGATAAGATGTCCAAGGTACCCTATGCTTCAGCTATAAGAAGCTTGATGTATGTTATGGTATGTACTAAGACAGATATTGCACATGCAATGGGAGTTGTTAGCAGGTATATGAGTCATCCAAGAACTGAGCATTAGAATGCAGTCAAATGGATTCTCAGATATTTGAGAGGAACATCCAATAAGTGTTTACACTTTGGGGTCTCTACTACTAATTTTCATGGCTTTGTTGACTTAGATTTGGCAAGGGATATTGATACTAGGCAAAGTACTACAAGTTATGTCTTTACTATTGGTGGGGCAGTTGTGAGCTGAGTTTCTAGGTTACAAAAGGTTAATGCTTTATCCACTACAGAGGTAGTCAAGGAGATGATATGGCTTCAATTCTTCTTGGAAGAATTGGGACACCCTTAGAGAGATAATTAATTTTTTATAAAAAGTCAGAGTGTCATTCATCTTGCAAAGAATTTAGCTCTGCATTCAAAGACAAAACACATATAGTTACAGTACCATTTCATTCAGTCAGTTTTGGATGATGGATAGCTAAAGCTACATAAGATACATACAAATGAAAATATAGCATATATGTTTACAAAGGTAGTGACAAGGGAGAAGCTGAATTCCTCTTTAGCTTTGGTTGGTCTTCTAGACTGATGATGAATAAAAGAACAGTAGAGTCCAGGGTGGTACACTAGACAATAATCTCCCACTTGGAGGTTGATCCTATAGCAAGTGGGAGATTGTTAGTTTGTGGTGACTGATCAAGAAAGTACTATGCATACTTCATAAATTCTTTGTTGTAACCCTGAAGTGTTATAAAAATACTTGTATTAAAGGACTTAGGGTTAGATATTGTTTTATTGTGGTGATGTGAAATTGGTTCTTGTGGTGGTATTGAGTTGTAAGGGATTATAGATTATAATCAGGTTGTAATCACTAGATTGTAATAATATTAGACTTGCTATTTGGTGGGCATAGCTTAGGGAATGGATGAACCACATTAAATCTTGGTGTCTTGTGTTCTTTTTTGTGTGATCTATTATTTTTTGATATTGTTTATATTTGCATGTAATTGTTATTTATGTCTGTGGTTTAATCCTAACAAGATTGACACAAATAAACCAAGTTAAAAACCATCTTTAATTATATTAAATCTTTCTCATTATTTTCCCCAATGTTGGCTTATCACCTTTTAGCCTTAAAAATGCTAGGGCCACATATCAAAGAGCAATGACTACCATCTTTCATGATTCCATGTACATCCTCATGAAAGACTATGTAGATGGCATACTTTGCAAATCTCCCAAAAGAAATGATCATTTGGGTATCCTAGATCAATAATTCAAGAAAATAGAAAGCTATAAGCTCTGTCTAAATCCAAAAAAGTGTGTATTTAGAGTTGTTTCTAGAAATCTCCTAGGGTATATTGCTTCTCAATGAGGCATCAAAGAAAATCTTGAGAAAGTAAAAGCAATACTTGAAATGTCTCCTCCACAAAATATGAGGACATTAAGAAGTCTACAAGGGAGATTATAGTCTATACGTAGGTTTATTGCATAGCTAGCAAACAAGTGCCACACCTTTCAACACATATTATGTAAGGGAGTATCTTTCCAATGGAACAACCAGTGTGATGAGTCTTTTCAATAGCTCAAAGACTATCTTCTACATCCACTAGTTTTAATGGCTCCTATTCTAGGAAAACCATTGATTCTATATATATCTACTACAAAGATAGCATTAGGAGCTCTTCTAGCACAAAATGATGAACAAGGGAGAGAGAAAGCCATTTACTAAATTGGTAGAACACTTGTGGGGTATGAACTAAATTATTCACTCATTGAAAAAGCTTTCTTTGTTGTCTTCTTTGTAGCCCAAAAGCTAAGACATTACATGCTCCATCAGAAAATAATGCTTATCTCTAAGCTTGACCGACTAAAGTATCTCCTAAGCAAGGTTACTCTCACAAGGTGCCAAGATAAATGGGTTATGATCCTTACTAAATTCAATATCAAATATGTATATAGAAAGGCAATCAAAGGGCAAGTGATAGCAGATTAGCTAGTAGAAGCACCTATGATAGATGATCATCCCATGTTGATAGGCTTTCCAGATAAAGCCATATTTAACATGGATATAGCTAATGAATGGAAGATTTACTTTGATGGATCACATACAAGAAATGGTTCAATAGCTAGCATTATGTTCATCACTCCACAAGGATACATCATCCCAAAGTATAACTAGATAGCATTTAATTTTACAAACAACATAGCAGAATATGAGGCAACGATCACATGATTGAAGCTAGCTATCTAATGGAACGTGCAATATTTGCAAGTTTTTTATTATTCCCAATTAGTCATCTACCAAGTCAATGATGACTATGAAATCAAAGATGATAAATTAATGTCTTACAAGAAAAAGGTAGATTTTCTTAAATCTAAATTTTCCACTATCTCTTTTCGTCAGCTACCAAGAATACACAACAAGCAAGCTAATGCTATGGCTACCATCACTTATATGATTTATATGCCTCAAAATATGGAGTGTTATGAACTCTTGGTTGAGAAAATTTTGATCCCAACATTTTAACTCTCTCAATCAGAGTTTGTGTGCAAACTTGTTGGTACCAATTCCCCTTGGTATCAGGACATTTAATATTACCTACATGCCCAAATCCTACCCCCTAACTTATCCAAGAATGAATGTCAAGCCTTTATCTGCCAAGCTACTAGATATGTCATTGTCGATGACACCCTTTACAAGAGATCCTTTAAACAAATCTTTCTAGGATGCCTTGACTTGCAAGAAGCTAAAACTACCTTACACGAGGTTCACAAAGGTATATGTGGAGGTCATTTCAATGGTCTAAGTTTAGCCAAGAAACTTATTAGAGTTAGAGATTATTGATCCACCATGGAACAAGATGCTCATGATTTTTCCAAAACATGTCATAAGTGCCAAATACATAGTAATCTGATCCATGCACCAACATAAGAACTACAACCAGTCATATCTCTATGCTAGTTCTCACAGTGGGAATGTGATCTTGTTGGAGTTATTTCTCCTCCTTCCTCTGATGGCCATAAGTTCATCATCACAACAACAAAGTATTTTACCAAGTGGGTAGAACTCATCCCTCTAACTTTCACCACAAGAAAGGAGATTTCAAGGTTTATTCAGAGCTATGTAATATGTCAGTATGGAATTCCCTTAGCTATCATTATTTATCATGCCATTTCATTTCAAAATAAGGATGTCAATATGCTTTGTGAGAAATATAACATCTAACATGGGTATTCTAGTATTTACCATCCACAAGGCAATGGCCAAGCAAAAGCATCTAATAAGACCATTGTCAAGATTCTCGAAAAGACTGTCAATGATTCTAGTCGAGACTGGCACTTATAACTAAATCTAGCTCTTTGGGCCTATAGAATAAGTGTGTGTGCTCCCACTAGCACAACACCATACTCTCTTGTCTATGTAATTTTGGTCATTCTTCCTACTGAAGTTGAAATTCCATTATTAAGAGTATCCCTACAAGATTTGGTTGATAATGAACACTACAAAATATCTAGACTCCATGAACTCGAGATCCTTTATGAGTGGAACCAAGCTGCCTTGACACATTTGTAAGCTTACCAAAACTGACTCAAATGAAGTTATAATAAGAAAGTCCATGATCATCATTTTGAGATCAGTGATTTGGTCCTAAAGATGAACTATAAGACTCAACAGCATAAAGAAAAACTAGGAAAATTTGAACCAAATGAGGAAGGACCCTATGTAGTGACTACAACATTTGGATCTGGAGTATATTAGCTTCCAACTCCAGAGGGTGGACCACTACCCATCTCCATCAACACCATGCATCTTCACAAGTACTATACTTGATTCTGTCTAAAAGTCATAAAAATATATCAAAAAATGGCAAAAAGTCTTGAAAAAAATAGCAAAAAATCCTTTTTTTTTAAAAGATACAAAAAAGTGAAAAAAGTCATGAAAAAATGGATGCCTTGATGAAAACTTGGCAAACAAGCATCTTGACATGAAAATTTGAGTCAAGAGAAAAATTCCATCCAAAAGTGAAAACCTGGCAAATAGTCATCTTGTGTAATCATTTGTTGCTTCTCCATCTATTGGAATTCCATCTGATTTCCCCCCTTCTTTGTCATTCCCTAATCATATCCTGCATATTGTAAGACATCCTAGTCCTTGATCATGGCCCACAAACTAGTTAATATCCATTGTTATTTTACCCAAGCATCACCAGTCTATACATACTCTATCTTTGGCCTTTGTACATAGTCGATGTCTTGTCTGGGGAATATCACCTACACAATGTGTGAGTTTCAACTTGAAGTGGGGTCATCTGCCTAAGAACATCTGATCCATTCGACTGATCACATATTGGATTGGAGTTAACCCTTGTGACTCAATATGATCCTAAAAAAATCCTAAAAATTCAAATATGATCCTAAAAAAAAAATCATAAAATGTCATAAACAAATGTATAAAAAATCATAAAATGTCCTAAATAAATCTATAAAAATCATAAAACGTCTTGAATAAATTTATAAAAAATCATAAAATGTCTTGAACAAATCACTAAAAATTGTGAAATGTCCTAAATAAATTGATAAAAATCATAAAATTTCCTAAATAAATCACTAAACATCATAAAATGTCATAAAGTAAATCATAAAATCATAAAATCTCTTGAAGAAATGAGTCACACAAAAACACCAAATATCCTCAAAAACCCTAAAAATCACAAAACCCACCAAAAATTTGTAATAAACCTTGTAAATACTCACTATGGCTAATCACCCCTTTTTTTCTTAAACACTCACACTTTCACCAACTAGAACTCAAAGCACAACACGTCTATCATTCATCTCATCAACCATCACCATGAGTATTTTGATACACCAAACCATCTTCATCTTGCATTTTTGCATCATGAGACACTATTTTTCAATCTCTGTTGTATTTCCACTTATTCTAACATTAATTTGACCAAATTTTGACTACATTTGACCATTTTCAAATGATTTTACCCATTTTATGACCTCTTTCTATCATTTTGGGCATGCACACAAAATTTTAGGTCATTTTGAGTCTAGTTGGGCTAATTTTGGCCCTTGGAGCCTTCTGGGGTGTAGTCTGCACTTTCAGAGTGTAGTTGGGCTTCCCAAGTGCACTTGGTGTTTTCATAGCACACTTGGCATTACCATGTGTTCTCTAGGTGCACTTGGGTGTATTTTGGATGCACTTGGGGTAGTTAGATGCCCAGAACTACTCTTCGAGCCCCTATTTTGCACTCTGGAGCCCATAACTTTTGTGTTTCAACTCCAATTTACAATCTGTCAATTTTTTTGGATTTGTATCTTTATTGTGAAAAAATTGACCTATAATTTTTATCATTTGGTCACTTTATTTATTTTTAACCCATGCAACTACTCGCGGGCCCCCGATTGACCCTCGTTCTACACTTTGGACCCCATAACTTTCACATTTGAGCTCTGATTTGTGGTATGTCAGTTGCTATGGCTTTTTCCTCTCATTATCAAAAAATTAACCTATAATATGCCCATTTTGGTCACTTTCTTGAGGGTGCACCCATATTTGAGGGGGCACCCATATACACCACCCCTACTAGGGCATGCTTCTATTGCTTTTTAGTCAATGTTCTTTGACACAATGCTCTAAATCACATCGTATCAAAGAGGGTGAAAATGTAGACACTAAAAAATGGTTCACATCTATGCTTTAATCACATTTTCATACTAACTCATCCCAATTTCTCATTCCACTAATTTTGATCTTTTTTCCAACTTCATATCTTAATAATGTCTCTCATCATGCATAGCCTCTTTCACATCAATTGTAGATCATTTCAAAACCATTTCAACATCATTAAAATCATATCAAATCAACCCAAAATTACCCAAAATTACCCCAAATCTACCCAAAATCACTCAGGATCAGTCCTAATCAACCCAAAATATTTCAAACATCTCAAGTCTACCATCATATGTCCAATCTTAGGCATTGTTGTGTCTCTTAGTACCTTGGAAACCTATCAATCTATTGAACCTATCAATATAACCTTAGTATTGTCATGCTCTCAATGCTATGTCAAACTATCATTCACATCATCCAATCTTTGACATTTTCAAGTCCCTCAGTGTTAGATCATGGCATTATCATATCAATTTAATAACATTGACATTGTCCATTGATGTTATTATGATCAACCCTATCAATCAATCTCAATCATGTAGCATTTACAATGTCAATTAAATGTTATGTGTCCTTAATCCATGTCATGTATCCTTGGCATGTTATCAATCTAAATCAATCATTCAATTTGACCATGGCTTTGGTCTACCCATCATCATCCTAGCCGATTCACATAATTATCATATTTCATCAAAGGATATTATCACATTTATCAAATCAAATTGGCCAATCATCTATTAATTGTCTCTTAGAGGATCAAATAACCTATAATTTAATCATGTTCCACTCCACTAAGTATTCATTCTAACTAGCATCCTCAATTAAGTAATATTCTTAATTAATTGGTTCATCATTCGTAAACCATGGAAATTCTCAATTTCCTAAGTCACATTTTCCATCTCTAATTTTCAAATTCCTAATTTCCATTTGTGTGGAATAATGAATTTTTAATTCAAATATTCCACATAATCTTGAAATAATATTGATATCATCAAGACACGTGGACATCTTACATCATGGATTCTATCCTTACACTTGGCTAAGAATTGTCATAATCCATATATTCTTATTCCTTATGCATATCTATATTTAGCCTTCATCATCATAGATTATTGGCTATGAGTGGATTTTAGGTGTCACATGACGTGTCATAGATCCTCTTCCATTCATAGGTATGTTGAATTCCATGCATTATACGATCTTACATTTGGCATATTGTGTCATATGCATCATAGATTTCCAAAGGGAATCTCCTACCAAGTTACATATCCAAGGTGACAAGTCCAGTGCTTTCCTCTTGTGTGATGGCTATAAAATAAGCCACATTGCTCTCATTTTTGGTCCTTAGCCCTAACACCTATGTCCATAATCATCAAGCTTCAAATCACTCTTCTAGTACTCTCATAGCATTATCATATAATAGGATTTTTCTTTTAAATTGTGTACATTATAGGCAATTGGAGCTACATCACATGGAGACAAAAGAAGGACATGGGAGCTACAACTAAAGAGGGAGTTTTACTTTGTGTTTCTTTCTTTATTTTGGTTGGCTTTCATGGTAGACAATATAGTTTTTAGTGTATGTTGATTGAGTTTAGTGATTGCTCATAGTATGCTAGATGTTTATCCCATTTTCTAGTCCTATATTATTTTCCTTAAATTTAAAGCATAATGTGTTCTTTCATATCTTGCTTCATTCTTGAAAAAAACATTTCACATTTGGCTCTTTAATGTTATGTGTAATATATTAATTATTTATTATTAAGATATTACTTAGAGTATACTAGCACATACCTTCTTTTAATTTAATCTTATACTATAGTAGATTCAGATTTAAGGACATGTTAATATATTCTATATAAGTATTCATTTCTTTCATCAAATGTTTAGAAATTTAATTATTATGTTATTTCTTACATGAAAATCAATCAAAGAGACATTATAAGAAGTACAATAAAGACAAAACATCAGCAACACACACACACACACACACACACACATAATAAAAAAATATTTGGGGCATAGTCAATACTAGACAAAATATTCCCTATATATCTAAACATGCATCGTCTATACATCTACCATGTACTCCTCTATAGCATGTGACTCCTTGAACTCTAAGATCCTCGATGATAAGAAGATACTTGATGTATATTGGATGGCTTATAGGATTTCATGGATTATTAATGTCTCCTTAATGAGGTTCTCTCTCATAGACCTTGTATCTTATCTACAGCTCTTTTATCTCATGTTCAACCTCTTCCAATTATCTCTCAAGTCACTCCTTGTTATCTCTCAACAACTATAACTCTAATTCAATTGATGAGAAAATATTCCTATATCTATTGAGATCCATTGTCTTGTATTTGAACTATGAGGTGGATGGTACACTTAATGTGATGCAAGAGAATCCTAGGATTGCTTGCAATCCTGCATGATTGGAGATATTTTGGCTAAGATATATGGAGTCAGCTTGGTCACTAAAGGGTCTAGTTGTGGTTGAGGAGCTTGGTCATTGAAGGGCCTTGATCACTAAAGGATCTTGGTAGATATAGTTTATTTGATATTCTCTACAGTGCTTGGCATTTGTTGGTTACTCGACACTCTCTATGTGCTTGGCATATATTGGTTGCTCAACATGATATGGGAGCTTAGTGATGTTTTTGGTTTGGCTGATGCTTGCTTGGTTTCTTCGGTGCTCAATTTTTTCTTGGTTCCTATAGGTGTCAAGTTGTTTGTGAGCTAACTTTGGGTATTTTATTTGTTTTATAGCTGAATTATGGTTCAACATATATTTAATGTAAGGGATTTAATTTAATTTATAATGAACTAGACTGACTTGTGGCTTATTTGGGTATAGGTAGGGGGTTTTGTGGAGTCTTTAGGCATTATCATCAACCTTGGAGAAGAGGATGCAAACTTTGAAGAGCTACTAGCTACAACTTGAAAACTACGAGATTTCTTAGTGGGCTTGTGAGCACAAGTTAAGATTTCTTTCAATTTTTTCTTCCAGAATGTAGATATGGAATAGCTAGGATTAGTATTTGAGTTGGATCTTGTGGGATATTGAAAAACTATTATTGTAATTGTTGTTGTATTTGGCCCTAACCCAGAAGGCCTTAAAGCTAGGCATATTGCATGTAATGAGTTATTTTATGAGTAAAGAGTCGTATTTACTATTAGATTGTGTATCTTTAGTTGTGCTTCCATTTCATGGTTGTTTGCAAGGATCCATATTACCTCCAATCAAGGTATCCTCAGATTCTCACTATATCAAGTGGTATCAGAGTGAAGGTGTTCTTGAGTGTGTTGACAAATTATCGAAGTTGAGGTAGTTTGCACTAGGACTTGGGTGAAGGCTCAAAGAGAAGGTTGACATAATGGAGTGGATTGATCTTTTGTATTTTTGGATCTATTTCTTAGGGTTTACAAAAATCTTGGAAGATGCATCCAAGAAGATTGGAGCCTAGGGAAATTGGTGATCTCAGTGATGTTGCGGAAAAAGGGATCTCAAAGAAAATTAAAGAAGAATTCATATTTGAGATTCCATTAATGAAGTGTGATATGATTATTAAAATTGTGAGTGCTTTAGTTGGTGTACCTAGGTATGTGGGTACTGAATACGGTTATGAGGAAATTGTTGAAGACTTTTAAGTTGTTGGATCTAGTGGTGGGGACAGAACTAATTACATGGAGAGACCTATTGGAACTAGGGCTAGTCAATTTTCTATATTTGGATCTCAGTTGAAGTTGAAGCATAAGATGGAGGTTTCTAATTTCTTAGGTTCTTTCACTCTTGAAGACCTAATTGATTGGATTGGTGAATTGGAAGAATACTTTGAGCTTGAGGATATTAAGGATCCATTCAGACTGAGGTTGGCAAAAACTAAGATGAAAGGACATGTTTTTTTTTGGTGGGAAGAATTGCAAAGAGATGGAGAGGAGGAAGGTGAAATGAAGATCACTAGATGGAGGTTGATGGTGACTAAGTTGAAGGCTAAATTCATTCCTATTGATTATGAACTTGAGTTATTTAAAAGGTTGTAGACTCTGAAACAGAATGATATGTTTGTGAGAGATTATATTTAGGAATTCTATAAGTTTACTATTCAATCTAGGAATAGAGAATTTTCAAAGGAGAAGTTATCTCTATACATTAATGGTTTGAGATTCAATATTTAGGATGAGTTTTGTATGCTAAATATTTCTTTGGTTGAGGATGCTTATTAGTATGTTCTAAAGGAAGAAGATAAGTTTAAGAGGAAAAGTATAGGTAATGTTAGAGGAAAGGAGAAGTAGGATAGCTTAGCAAAGGCTAAACTAAGTGTAGAAAGTGAACTAAAACGTGTTGATCATAAAAGGAGGACAATTAGAGATGAGTTTAGAGGTAATTGTTTTAGATGTGGTGAAAAAGAGAATAGATCTTTTGAATGTTCTCATGGTAGGAAAGTTTTTTTCGTGAATGAGGTTGTAGTATAGGACAATCAACCTAAGTAAGGAGAGAGTTTTCTAGCACAAAGAGTGTTGATTGGTCAGAGGACAATGGATTCTTGTCAAAGGACTAGTTTATTTAGAATTCATTGTAAGTCTGAAAAATTCTAAGAAGGTTGGGGATTAGTATGGAAAGAAAATTTGTAACACACCTAGGATGGATGTAATGAGGCAAAAGAAGAACAAGGGAAAGTGTGTACAAGTTGAAGACTTGGAGAATATGTATGTGAAGAACCAGTTTGGGATTTATGTGTTGAATCCCAAAAGATTTTCTTCTAGCTATTCAAAACATCTTTTTGCACCTAAGTTGTTTGATGCAAGAGCATCCTAGGCTTGCTTGCAATCTTGCATGATTGGAGGTATTTTGGCTAAGAGTTGTGGACTTGATTACAAAATAGTGGTGCTCAGTCACTGAAGGGTCTAGTTGTGGCCAAGGATCTCGATCATTAAAGGGGCTCATTCCTTGAAGGATCTTAACAAATATAATTTTCTCGACATTATGTGCAATGCTTGGTATGTGTGGTTGCTTGACACTCCATGTGTGGTCGACATGTATTGGTTGCTCAACATGCACTTGGAGCTTGACGATGCTTGTGGTTTGGTTGATGCTTGGCTTGGTTTCTTTGACACTTGGTCTGGTCTTGGTTCCTATAGGTGTTGAGTTTTTTGTGAGCCAACTTTGGGTATTTAATTCATGTTGTATCCAACATTGGATATTTAATTAATTTTGTAGCTGACTACTGCTCAACATATATTTAATGTAAGGGATTTAATTAATTTATAATGAACTAGGCTAACTTGTGTTTTATTTGGGTATAAGTAAGGGGTTTTATGGAGTCTTTAGGCATTATCATCAAGCTTGGAGAAGAGGATGCAAACTTTGAAGAGCTAGTAGTTGTGGCTTGAAAACTAGTCCAGATTACTTGGTGGGCTTGCAAGCACAAGTTAAGATTTCCTTGGGGTTTTTCTTCCAAAGTGTAGATCTGGACTCACTGGGATTAGTGTTTCAATTAGATCTTGTGGGATCTTGCAAAACTATTATTGTAACTTTTGTTGTATTTGGCCCTAACCTAGAAGGCCTTATAGCCAAGCATATTGCACGTAATCAACTATTTTATGAATAAAGAGTTGCATTTGGTATTAGACTATCTATCTTGTGTTGTGTTTCCATTATGTGGTTATTTGTAGGGATCCAAATTACCTCCAATAGGGGTAGCCTCAGACTCTCGCTGCATCACAATGTTATATTTATGTCCCTTAATATGTCACTAACAAAGAATATCCATCCCTTAGCATTGACTATAACATGTATATTCTTAATATATACCACAAACATATATTCATAAATTAAATTCTTATAAAATCTATCTATTCATACCTAATTACCATTTTTGATAATTAGGATTGTCAGTAGTTGAAAAATGATGGGAGCGTGAACTAGCTTGATCCTTAGCAGTATATTACTCAAGGAAAACTATGCACTCAAAGATATACAATGCAAAGAAATAAAGAAATATTAGATAAGACTTCATATAAAAAAAAAATACATTTTTTTGTGTGAGCACCAAGTTGGTGTATAAAATAGTGGATACCCCCCAAAAAAAGAAAAATTTTCCATAACTCGATCGGGTTTTTTAAAAGTGAAATGTTGGCCAGGCTTGGTATCCAAGCCTAGCCATTATACTTTAAAAAACTCGATCAAGTTTTGTAAACAATATTTTGTGACTGTTGTCCACATATGAGAGCATTTTTATATCCTCAAATAGTAGCAACAGTGTGGATTGAGGAGGAGAACACCAAAACCCGATCGGGTTTAGCATAAAAAATAAAATTTTATTGCATTTCCATCCATGGCACCCCACAAACGAGGTAAGTCTTCATCCTATTCCTTGTGTATGTACTTTTTATCAAATTTTATAATGTGTTTTTGTAATTTATAAGTTTTGTAATTATTTTTTAAATCTTTTAATATAGATGCATCAAGGAATCCAAGAAAATAAGGGAGAGAAGAAACACCACCTCCTACATAATTAAACCCTCCACCTGTCACAACACAACCACAAAATACTCCACCCATTGTGTCATAACCACAAAACCCTCCACCTATAGTGAGACAACCACAAAACCCTCTATTCAATATTCTCGTTCAACAACCACCACCTCCTATAAAACCTTCGTACATACACTACACAAAAGGACCTTATAAACTACCTCTCACAAAATAATGTTAAATGGTCAATAGGTTGCAGTCCTCTACACTTTATCACCACTCAACCCTAGTGAATACACTTGAACAAATGACCCAAAATGCAAATAACGTGTCTAGGGAGGTTACAAAATGGGGTACATAAAGGGATAGGTATCATGTATTTTATGTCAATGGGTTATCATATCGGCAATTGAAAGATAAAGACATAAAGAAAAGTACTATATGATCTCTTTTCATTGATCCTATATTTGAAAACTCCCTATTACACACAACCAAAAAAATTCATATTCATTGGTAGACTCATGCTAGGACAAGATCATGTTTCTAGGATAGGTGGTATATGGTATTTGACCTACCACCATGTAATAATTATGAGGTGCCTCTATATTTTTTGTGAAAGCTATATTGTGAGCTCATCCTTGGTGAAAAGCCAAATTACTTTAACATTTGTCACTTCTAGGGTAGAGGGAAAGGCTCTACACAAGATAGACCTAGGGCTTGTAGGGTGGTACCACAACATGAGTGGAGACATACAACATGAAGATCATGCCTCATGTTGTGCTCCCATTAATTGTAAAGGAGTTTATTGATTTATAGACTCTTCATGCACCTGCATCATTGACAAATGTTATCAAATAGCATGGCTTATAGTTAGGTTGTTTTCCTTCACCTATGACACCCTGATCAGCATCAAATGCACCTTTAGGGTCATGATAGCATGTGCCATCTCTATTATCATCACCTATGGCACCAAGGTCACCACAACATGTGAAAACTCTATCATCGTCACCTATGGCACCTCGGTCATCATAGCCTATAATAGCTCCATCAATATCACCTACACCACTAGTGTTATCTTTCCTTATGTCACCTACACCACCAGTGTCATCTCCACTTGTGTCACCTACACCACCAATGTCATGCTCACTTGTGCTACCTAAATCATCATCATGTGCATCATTACAATCTTCAAGACACAATCAATATTTTTGTTTTATCTGCTAGCACATGTGTGATGGAATAGATATAAAGGCATCTAAAGATGGAGTGCCATCTCATCCATTGTGTACATTGTGGGAATACTTTTTATTCATACAGAGGTGAGGATTTCACATTCATAAATGATTTGATGGTGATGATCTTCGGTGGGCAGGATACACATGTTTTTTTGTTTGAGTTTTGATATGATATTATGTAATCACCTAAATATTGTAAAATTAATAAAAAAATATTTTGTAGATCACTCTAGATTGATATGTGAATAATATATAATGCACGGTGCAGCAAGTAGTATGAGAGCACCATAGAGTACTTCTTCTACTAAACTGTGAGGCTACGAGCAACAATGCTTGAGGTAAAGTTTTTTAAATATTCTAAAAAGTACAATAATACATTGGTTTTAAAATATTGTTTCTTGATTGGTATGAAACTAACAATCTACTTATAGAGATCTTCCATCTCCTATCATCATTGAAACCCTCCCATTAATCAAATCCATCCACTTGCCATTCACATCTCTTTCTCCTAGCATTATACAAACCCCATATAATGAACCTCATGAGTTTTGACATGATATTATTTAATTAGATAAATATTGTAAAATTAAATATTTATTTTATTTTATAGAGCACTTTAGATTAATATGTTCAAACAATATGCAATGTAGGTTGCACCAAGCAGTACAAGTGTGAGGCTAGGAGCGAGAACACTCGAGGTAAAGTTTAATAAATATTTTTAAAAGTGCAATAATAAATTAGCTTTGAAATATTGTTTCTTAATTGGTAATCTTAAAAGTACAATAATACCTTTCCATCTCCTACCATCATTTAAACCCTCCCAAATTCATCAAATCCATCCAATTCCCATCTACATATCTTGCTCCTAGCATACTTGAACTCCATCCAATGAACCTCATGAGTTCATCCTCCATATACCCATCTACATTGAAGAACCTCCATATCACATAGGGTGTCTTGTAGGAGTGTGGAGATAATGAATCTCCACTTTTATTTCTTGACAAGGTTCCAAAAGTTTATTTGCATCTCTCTTTTCCTTCTTAGTCTATTGGTTTTCAATTGAGGCCTTGTAGTCTTTTTTGGCCCCAATTTTTCCTATCTTTCAACTATCCTTCCAATATCGTCCTTCAAGTCTGTCGTTTGTCTTCTTTCCCTCATATGATATTTTTTTTTTATTGTGTCTTCCTTCCATTTACAACATTATCTCACATTTATAAAAAATACTCTTTACTATTTTATAGGGCTTTTCAGGGGCTGAAATTTCTCAAATTGATGATGCCATGCTTTTTTCCATTAACTTTGGCCTTGAGAGCTATGTGGTATCATAGCTTGCACACCTATCAAGTTTACAATTTGAGTTGAACTCATGATGTTTCTTATTGATTCCTCTTATGTTATATTTGTTTCTTATTTAGGGTACTCCACATAGCTTGAGGTCTGGAGGAAATGGAAGGAAAGCAGCAAGAACAATGAAACAAAACAAAAAAAGGTATTAAATAGAAGTCAAGTTTATATTTTGAAATTTATTATGAATGAATGTATATACATATACTCAATATTGATGAATGTGCATTGACTTGTTTTTTTTAATATGTAGAAACATTTTAGTTTTGTAGAGTTAGTGAATGCACTTGAGACTATCAATGTTGAGGCAATGGAAGAGGTAAAATTTCATATTTTCCTTCTCATAAATTTTAGGTTATAGTATGCATTTTTTCTATATACATATTAAATAGATATATTTACAAATGAGTACATGTTTAATTTTTTATTTTTATAGTAATTATCAATAATTTGTCTTATTAACACATGTTATTTATCTTTTACCTACAACATCACTCTTTGAGACTTTGTGCAAATCCTTACCCATTTCATTTTTTCTAGGAGTCCCAAGCGTCAAAGATGGGGTCAAACACAATAGAGGCCAAAGGTACATATGTGGAGTCTTAGTTGAATCATCTTGTAATCTCAATTTGGATTGCTTGTGTATGTGATAGAAATCCCTAACGCCTACTCTACAATTCTAACATTTTATTACTTACCATACATGTTGTGTCTCATACCAACATTAATTCATTAGTGGTTGTGCCTCCTGCTAGCATGGGAGATCCAAGTCAAGTTGTAGTATGTTTTTTGTTTTTTTAACTCTATTTAGAATCCCTAATGTCACTCTATAATGCTAACATTTTATCACTTACCATATAGGTTGTGCCTCATACCAAAACTGATACATCAGTGGTTGTACCTCCTACTAGCATAGGAGATCTAGCTTAGGCTACACTAAATTTTTGGTTTTTTATTCTATTTGGAATCCCTAATGTCTACTCTACAATTCTAACATTTTATTGCTTACCATAAAATTTGTGCCTCATACTAGCATTGATTCATCAGTGGTTGTGCCTCCTGCTAGTGTGGGAGATCTAGCTTAGGCTGTAGTAGATTTTTTGTTTTTCTACTCTATTTGGAATCCCAATGTCACTCTATAGTGCTAACATTTTATCTCTTACCATATAGGTTGTACCTCATACTAGCATTGCTTCATCCATGGTTGTACCTCCTGCTAGCACATGAGATATAGCTCAG
Organism: Cupressus sempervirens; assembly: GCA_028749045.1. Lineage (NCBI taxonomy): Eukaryota > Viridiplantae > Streptophyta > Pinopsida > Cupressales > Cupressaceae > Cupressus > Cupressus sempervirens. The sequence goes on from CM053784.1 coordinate 472,904,423, forward strand.
GTTGCATTCCATTTTTTTCTTTTTTACTCTATTTGGAATCCCAAATGCCACTCTATAATGTTAACATTTTATTGCTTTCCATATAGGTTGTGCCTCATACTAGCATTGATTCATTAGTGGTTGTGTCTCCCATGAGCATTGATTCATTGGTAGTTGTGTCTCCCATCATCACTCTACCTCATCATTTTGTTAGGAGTCCCACCCATCGACAAATGAGACCATTACCATTATCATTCAATCAAACTATAGGACAAAGGGATGAGGTAATGAACAACTCAACTATCCATAATTTGGAACCCAATTTCTACTTATTTCATATTACTTATAGATAAGATATTTGATAGTTTGTTTTAATTTTTCTTCTACAAACACCTAGAAAACCACAAACTGCATCAAAGAGGCTCAATTTTGATGATCTTGCGCAGTCATAGATATTGATAGTGATATACATATGTAGTTTTGATCATCACATGATATTGACATATATTTGACTTTTGTATTGTATATATTCAAGATTTTTATTATGCACGTTCAACATTTCTATTGTACACATTTGACATTTTTCAGGTATTTGACTTGTGTATTGTATATATTGTTCATTTTGATATACATTAAACTTGGATTTCCATCCAACTTGTTCAATGTGTGCATACAAACTTGTATTTCAGCTTACTTTCTTGCAATTAATCAAACACATGAACATTCATTATTTTATAAAAAAAATGTAACATGTTTATCAAATTCATTATAACATGTAATTATATGTCACTTATTTTGATAAAAGTGAAAATATATCATGATTTTTTATTTGTGTCAAAGATCACAACCTGATAGTGCTTAGAGACCCTTAGGGACACTTCCATATAGTGTGGCCAATACCATTGGAGGGACATTATAGCTAAAATGAGGTTGGTCCTAGGATAAACCTGACCAACCATAGCTAACAGAGTAGCCAATTAAATCTTAGGACCAACAATTTAAAATATACACAACCTTGCTCATTTGAACTGAGCAACATTGTAACTTTTGGCAATAGGCAAGATACAGATGCCAAATCTAAATAAAGTTAGATCTCTAAAAACTAAGATAGGTTGTTGTAGGCCTAGATAACATGATCCTATAGCACCTAATAGTTCTTTAATACCTCAAATGAGCTTAGGGAAATTCTCAATCAAATATCATAGCCCAATGGTGCTTAGAGACCCTTAGGGATACTTCCATTTAGTGTGTTTGATACCATTCGAGGGATGTTGTGGCTGAAAAAATGTTGGTCCTAGCTTAAACTTGACCAACCAGAGCTAACAGAGAAAATAATTTGATCCTAAGACCAATGGTTTGAAATAAACACAACCTTGCTCATTTTAATTGAGCAACATTGCAAATTTTTGCAATAGGTGAGATACGGATGCCAAACCCAAACAAAGTTGAATCTCTAAAAATTGATGTGGATTGTTGTAGGCCTAGATAACATGATCCTCTAGCACCTAATAACTCATCAATACCTCACACAAGCTTAGAGAATGCCTAATCAAATATCACAAGTCGATGGTGCTTAGAGACCCTTAGGGATGCTTTCATTTAGTGTGGTTGACACCATCAAAGGGACATTATGGTTGAAATGAGGTTGGTCCTAGCCTAAACCCGACCAACTAGAGCTAACAGAGTAGACGATTTGATCCTAGGACCAACTTTTGAAATATACACAACCTTGCTCATTTTAATTGAGCAACATTGCAACTTTTGACAATAGTTGAGATACGGATGCCAAATCCAAACAAAATTGAATCTCTAAAAATTGAAATAGATTTTTTTAGACTAGTTAACACACTCTTGTAGTACCTAATAGTTTTTCAATACCTCGCACGAGCTCAGACAAATGTCCAATCAAAGATTGTAGCCCAATGGTGCTTAGAGACCCTTAGGCATGCTTCCATTTAGTGTGGTTGATACAATTGGAGGTATTTTTTGGTTGAAATGAGGTTTTTCCTATCCTAAACCCAACCAAATTGATCTAATGGAGTAGCCATGGATTGTTAGGAAAAGCCAAAATTGCTCATTAGGTCCTAAGTTGGTCAAAAGTTGCTTAATGAGCCAAAAGTTGCTCAATAGGTTAAAAGTTGTTAGGGATGGGAAACTAAGGTATTAGGTTACTTAATAGGTCCTAGAAATCTTAACTAGGGTCTTACAATAGTCTTGGATGAACCCATTTGACCAAAAGATGTCAAGAGCAAAAATTGCTCAAAAGTTGTAAAGTTGCTCAAAAAGTTGCTTGAACAACTTTTGTAACTACCCATGCTTGGGTATATGAGAATGGGGAACATATTTTAAAAGGTCAAAAGGTTTCCATTCATATTCCACACCTACTGGAGAGATTGAGGGGTGTTGGGTCGATTGGTTTGAAGGCAAGCATGGGGCATGGGGCATGGTTGAATGCATGGATATGGGGATGGGAAAGAGGATTGAGGTTTTGAAGTCTAGTTAGGGTATCAAATGATGAAATTGACCACTGATAGGTCTATAGTGTTGGTTGAGGGCCTAGATTTTATTCTTTTGGAAGGAAGAGTAAGGTGTTGTTACAAAAGAAAAGAAAATATTAGCATTCTCCTAAGAAGATTTTGAAAATCCTCCTTTAGCTTCTACATCATGAGCTGTAACACATATACACTCCTCCCAGTCATTTGGTCACTGCCCAACCAACTTTTGCACTTGGTTGTGCATTCTTGACAACTTTTGCAAGAAATTACAAAAATTGCACTTTTGCAACATTTACACTTTGCAACTTTTTAACAACTTTTTGCACTATTATGAAAATTTTCTCTTCTCATATTTTATATAGGATGGATTGGTGGTAAGTAACCCTTTAGGACTCCTCTTGATTGCTTTGAAACTTTCTTGCCAAAAGTTTCTCAAGTAACTTTTGAAAGTTGCAAAGTTGTACAATGCAACTTTTCACCAATTTGGTCAAATGACCTTCCTATCATCTCAAACTTAACCACAAACCTTACCTATGGTAAAAAACTAGCCCTAACTCTTTGTATACCCTATTGACCTCATGATGACATCATCATCATGCCTTGTGTCAATTAGAGGGTTATTTTAAGCCTAAAAAGGGGTGAAATAGTGTGACAACAAGGACATGGTCCAAAACAACCCTATCCAAGATTTGCATATGTTGTAGAGAGGCCAAATAGGTATCCAAATATATAATTTATTTTCTTGATGTTTTGGGAAATTTGGGAGAAATATGCAAGAGGACAGCCATCTAAATCCATATAAGTTGAAGATAATTGAATAATATTTTAAGGATATCATCAAACCCACAAAAAAGAGTTCAAGAGACAAAATTATAAAAATAATGCACAATATTTACATCTCTAATCAATTTTATATACAAAATCTAGCATCTAAATATGCACGTGTTCAACATCTCTTATCGGATTTTTATACAAAATATGGCATCTATATATGCACATTGTTGGTGTAAATATGTATTTACTATTTACACTTACTTATGTTTACTTAGGTTAATGCATTATTTTATTTTGTGAGACACTTAGGAGTTTGCACACATTTTTGAGTTGTCATGTTGACAAAATAGGAGTACACAACTCTAGTTTAGCACATGGTGTCTACAACACTAATTTGTGTGTCACACCCTTATAGGCTTATCCTCTCATCACTGCACTTACTTCCATGCTTAATGGAGGATAACCCATATCTAGTGGACATGTGCCTGGTTATATGACATATCATGATGCTGATTACGAGGCATTCTAGATGTATCTTAGAGGCCTTTATATATAGGCACTCCTAGTGTACTTTGACATTGCATATTGAATGAATATATCATCATTCTAATCATACTCTCTCTTTTTTGTCTATAGTTGTGCTTGTGTTTGAGTTCCTAGTTCCTAGGTGAATTTTTCCCTTAAGAAAATTCTTACATGGTATCAGAGCTTGGAGATTTTCTCATCACATAGCCGTTTGAGACCATTGTTGCTTTAGCACCTCAACCTGAATCTGGAGTATTACAGAAATTGGGAGCATGAAGAGCCAGATCTGACCTCGCCATTGCATCTAGAACACTAAATCGGTGAAGATTGACTATAAACTCAGCTACCTTGGCCCAAAGTCGGCCATGAGGCAAAAAAAGTTTGCAAATCGAAACTTGGAGGCCCCAATTTGTAGTTTGGGTATGGTCATTTTTTCAAGATTTAATTGATTTATTTGGATCTGCATTTTTTTATTTCTTTGTAATTTTTTGTCAAAATTTGCAAAAAAAAAAATTCCCTTTGGGCACTCAACAAAGAATTTTTTTTTGCAAAACTAAGCTATCAGATCCCAGCTCTGCCATTTGGAGGGTTTATTTTATTAATTGCAGGTCTGTAACTTTCCATTTTTGGCAAGGAGGCCATACAAATCTATGGGCTTCAATTTGATTCAGCATAGTACAAATTCTAGCTGACCAATTTTCATTTTTGACTAAGGAACTGGCATACCCTCCACTAACCAGCAACACCTCATAGGCATTCAAAGAAAGTCTGGCAGTATTCTTATTTTCTTTTATGCGACAATTTATTTTTATACAACCCTTGATGTGCTAACCCCACCAATGTGGGATTTTTCCTAAACAAAATCTGGTGGCTTGCATGTTGTTTTCCAACATCACATATTTAAAAGTTCTAGCCCTCGTCTAATTTAAAACCTCTAGTGCTTTGCATTGTTCCCATGCAGTGTTTGTTAATACTCTGGCAACAACATGATTTTTTGGTGCAGTGATTGGTTCCTGGAAAAGGTGACTATTTCCCACCCTAGCACTACATTTATTACCTTAGTATACTATTCTTTTATTGCTCACGTAGTGTTTGGAAATTTGGCAGTGATAGCGCATCCCTCTAGCACCACGCGATGCATCTACTGTGCACACAAGGCATCTAGCTCCAAGCCACGTCAATCCCATGTAGAGACACATGTCCATCTCATAGACTGCCATGCAGACATTGTCTAGTCAATGACTATACCCATAGTGGATTGCTCTCCTTTTGCCACATGTCCAATGTTTGACACATTAGCCTCTTTTTGCCAGTGCAGATACAACCCAGTCACTAGGAGTGACATGTCATCATGCCACATGTTAAGACACACAGATTTCCACCTATTCCATGTCATCTATATTGAAATTTTCCATGTCAAATTTTGTATAGTATAGACAACCCTATCATCTGCCATGTCAATAAGGGGCCCAAATTTTTGTTGATGTCAGCATTTCACTGGGTTAAATTTGATAGTCGTTTGACTATCCAACCCAAGAATTTTATTATTATTGCAATGACCATTTGACCATCAAATTTAATCATGTAGTTTTCCTTCTAGATCCCTCTCTAGATTGCTTTTCAATTTGGTAGTTTGACTTTGCGAGCCCATAACTTGGACATTCAGACTCTGATTCAGTGCAATTTTTTTTGAAATTGGGTAGAAATTTCTAAATTTTCTAGTGGTGGTGTTTTTGTCTAGTTTTAGAGCAAGGATTTTGTAGAAATTGCATTTTTTGGTGACTATACCTGCATAATCCTACATTTTTCAACTTCAAATGCTTCGTACGGGCACATCTGGTCACTTTTTTAGTTTTGTTTTTTTTGAAAGTGCATTATTTTTCATCTACTTTCTAGATCTATAGTCAGATTCTAGGGTTGTGTGGAAAAAAAAATCACTTTTAGAATTAGGCCTTTTTCTACATTGTAAAGCTTTGATTCTTTTTCAGAATTGTTGTACATTTGAGCTACAGTGCTTAGTGATAGATTTGGGCCTCATAAGGTAGTTGTAAAAGAAAAATTAGAAAGTCCACTTTGTTCATTTTGACAAGTGGCCCATTGTACACGCACTACTTATAAAGTGCCAAAAGCATCCTTTTTGCGGGGGGTCTTTTCATTGAGTGAAAAGCGGGGGGTGTACTATGTTCTTGTGTCTCTCTTTTGTGCTCTTTTGATTTTCTACATCATGGGTTTTAAATGTCCTCCTCTAACTTCATGCAACTATTCTACATGGAAAGATATTGCATGGAGTAGATTAATAGAAAAAGGATATAGTCTTTATGTTGATGGCACAATTACCAAACCTACTCATACTAAAGAACTCATTGAATAGAAAAGACAAGAGCAATAGGCTTTAGGAGCTATCAGGAGTTGCATTCATACAGATCTCTTCTTTCACATTGCCAATTGTACAGAATCCAAAGCAGCTTGGGACAAACTTAAATTATTGTATGGTAAGGTGGATGAAGAAAAGGGATTTCAAATTGAGGATGATCTACTTCTCTTGGTTCAAGAGAACTTTGACACAATTTAGGATTACATCAACAAAGCCAATGAGTATAGGGCACTTCTTAAAGATTGTGGAAATCCCATGAAGGATGACAAGTTGATTCATCACATCCTGAAGAGGCTACCTTCAAAGTATGCTTCCTTTGTTTCGAGTTTTAATACTCATAGGTTGACCATGGGATCTGCTTACCAAAAGCCTTCATTTGATGCATTCACAAAAATGTTGATTGCTGAACAATCTCATTTGATGGATTTAGGACTTCTCAAGTCATCAAAGACCAAAGCCTTGGTGGCTACTGATGAACACCAATCAAGTCAAGGATGGAAAAGCAACAACAACAAGAAGCAGTGGAAGCAAAAATCACAATCTAAGATACAAAAATCCTCCTCATAGCAAGGTGGTTCTTCTTCAAACAAGAAGGGAAGTAATGACAAGAAGGACAAACTATTTTGTGCATATTGCAAAAAGCCAAATCATGATGAGCGTCATTGCAAGACAAAAAGAATCAATGATTTGGAAAACCTACTCAAGAAGAACAAGATTCAAGTGCTAGGTACTTCCAAGGATTCAACTCCAACCTCTTCAAAGGGTAAAGGGCAAGCACTTATGGAAAACACAAGTTCTTCTTTGGAATGGATACTTGACTCTAATGCTTCCTATCATATGGGTTCTTCAAAGGGAGACTTTTCTTCATTGAATCAGTTAAAGGTACCACACATCTTCGTGGGAGATGATACTAAAATGGAAGTTGAAGGGAAAGGACATGTGGAAATGGAGAATGGGGAATTCAAAGATGTTCTCTTCATTCCAAATCTTAGCTCCAATCTCCTATCAGTTTACCAAATCACTCGCCTTGGAGATGGTCATAAAGTTGAGTTCCTTCCAGATTCAGTGATGGTGCATAGTCTTAGAGATGATTCATTGGTTGTAGTGGGGAAATTCAATGATGGAAAGAGGCTTTATTCTTCTCCCATTTTTTGCCTAAGTCTCCTTCACAAGCCTTGTTGACTCACTCTACTTCACAAATCAACTTATGACATGAGTGGTTTGGTCACCTTGACTTCTGCTCTCTTTAGCAACTTTTCTCAAAACACATGGTCAAAGGACTACCTAATATCAACTTTTCTAAGGGAGAGTGTTCATCATGTTTAGTGGATATGCATCTCAAAGAGAAGTGTGATAAAGAGAAGTCTTCATGAGCTCTAGTTGTTCTCTAGTTAGTTCACATGGTTTTAGCGAGACCCTTTGCAATGACTTTAGTCAGCCAAGACCGCTACATCCTCACATTTGTTGATGACTTTTCAAGATTCACTTGGGTCTACTTCCTTCATCACAAGAATGAAGTGGTTCATAAGCTTCAAGACTTCAAGACTCATGTTGAACACAAATCTAGGAAAGCCATCAAGGTACTATGGGTGGACAATGAGAAAAAATATGTAAATAAAAGACTTAGGAACTTTTGCAGAATTGAGAGGATTGATCTTTAGAACCCACCAGCATTTAGTCCACACAAGATAGATGTTGCAGCTATGAGGATTAGGACTCTCAAAACCATGGAAATTTGCATGATAAAAACCAAGTCTCTTGATCCAACACTTGAAGTTGAAGCCATTAGCAATGCCACTCACATACTTAACAGTTATGCTCATAATGCCTTAGATAGGAAGACTCCTTTTGAGGCACAATGTGGCAGAAAACCAGTTGTGAGTCACTTCAGAGTCTTTAGTTGTCTAGCATGGGAAAACCTATCTTCTAGGGGTTGCAAGGCACCGACATCTAGGCCTTGTACCTTCATTGGATATGAAGACAATGTGAAGGCTTATAGACTGATGAATCCAGAGACTCATGAGATCATTATGGAGAAGGATGTTCACTTTGAGGAAAGTTCACACAGCTTATCTTCTACTCCTCTCTGCAATTCATACATAGTGGAACTTGATAGTGATACTAGAAATAGTGCTTCAACAGATTCAGACATGTGGGGTTCTATCGACAATTGTAGTGATAAGTCACATTATCAATCCAATCCACATGCTTATATTGCCACAATGAAAGGTCCAACACAACATGGTACATCTTGTCTTCTAGCTCTAGCATTATTTGATGACTACATGGTAGACATTGCAGGTTTGTTCATGGAGTCACATACCACAGACTTGGGAGACAACCTTGAGGACTTACATCTTCTCATTGATGATGATGATCCTTCTATAGTTGTTGCGAGGGCTCACTCTAACCCTCATGTTCATTCTCTACATGATCAATCTTTATAGTTGGCATGATTGTAGATCCTTATGAATAGCAGTTGTCAGCGGTCTCTTTCTCAGTTGAGGAGATAGATGGTTCATTGGGACAGGTTCAACAAATATCCTTTCTAGACTTGCATTCTTTCTTTTCAGTACAGTTGGAAGGGGCAAACATCATCATCAGCACAGGGATACTTAAGCAGGTTTCAGGGCCACCATACATCTTCAAGATTGTACCTTTGACAAGGTTTCTTCCAAAGGGGAGGAACATCATTCTACAGTCTTGGACTAGCTTCTTCCTTGGAGCAGCTTTCACTTGTATGCATTCTTCATTTTGGGGGGGGGCGACTTTTTCCTCTTATGAGGTTCTTGTTCTTCTCATTCTTCACTTATGTATATACTAAATGTATGTCGTACTAGGGGGGGGTCTTGATTACTCCATCCATCCATGCATTTCTTTTCATCTCTCTTTTTGGAGGAGGGTTTTTCCCATGAGGTTTTCCTTCTTTCTCTTCTTTATGAGAGATTGCATTTCATTATGTACATGGGTACCTAACATGGCCTAGTAGCTGGGAACCATCATGCATCTTCATCCTAGTTTCATAAGCTTAAGGGCATCCCCATAAGTTTCACTTAAGGGGGGGTGTTGGTGTAAACACATATTTACTATTTACACTTACTTAAGTTTACTTAGGTTAATGCATTATTTTATTATTTTATTTTATAAGACACTTAGGAGTTTGCGCACCTTTTTGAGTTGTCATGTTGACAACACAGGATTACACAACTCTATTTTAGCACATGGTGTCTACAACACTGATTTGTTTGTCGAACCCTTGTAGGCTTATCCTCTCATCACCGCACTTACTTCTGTGCTTGATGGATGATAACCCATATCTAGTGGACATGTGCCTGGTTGTATGACATATCATGATGTTGATTACGAGGCATTCTAGATGAATCTCATAGGCCTTTATATATAGGCACTCTTAGTGTACTTTGACATTGCATATTAAATGAATATATTGTCATTCTGATCATACTCTCACTTTCTGGTCTACAGTTGTGCTTGTGTTTGAGTTCTTAGTTCCTAGGTGAATTTTACCCTTAGGCAAATTGTTATACACAAGTTACATGTCTTCTCTTTTTTATATACAAAATTTGACATCTAAATATGCACACATGACATCTCTTATCAATTTTTTATACAAAATATGACATATAAATATGCACATGTTACTTGTCTTATCGATTTTATATACAAAATTTGGCATCTAAATATGCACATTTGACATCTCTTATTGGATTTATATATAAAAAATGGCATCTAAATAAGCACATCACTATGAAGTTGCAGCATTTTGCATAACATATATACAAAATTTTCAAACTTTTTCTACCATACGTAGAGTGATTCAGCTATATAGCATAGAATCAATCAAGGGAACCTTTTGGATCAGCTCTAACCCTTATTGTATCAAATACTGCCTCATGATCAAATTCACATACTTTCTACAACTTCTTGTTAAGAGGCCTACCATGATACAGTATCAATTGAATATTTTTTGCAACAATAAGGTTAGAGTAATGAAGAATATGCCTATGTGTCTCAAAATCCTCAAATAACTATGTGGTAGAATTCTTGATAGGGTACCTGCATTTAATTGTAAAGATAATTTAAAGTTAAAATTGATATATTATACATGACAAATTGACTTAAAGAGATCTTCGTGGTAGGGGACAAAATATACTACCTTCTAAGCTATGTGTCTATCACAATGAGGGATCCTATTGGGTACTTAATATCCTCACCATCAATGAATGTAACTATCAATTTATTTTTGGGCTCAATACACTGACATAGAAAGTAATTTGTTCCTTCATCATTATTCTCATATGTAGTAACTGCATATATATGATCTACATTATATAGAAGGATAAGTTAATGGAAATTTTGAAAGTAGTCTATTTTAACCAAGTATTAAATTGATATCTTAGTACTTGGTTCAACTAGGTCAAATACATGATCAAAAAATGTTGATGCTTCAACCTGGTTCAGTTGTAGTGTTGTAGGAAGTTGATATGAATCAATTGGATGTAAAGGTCTACAATACCATGGTTCAACCCACTCTTTTGATTCACATTCATCCCGCAAATGATGCATACATGAAGAGAAAAATCATGCAAGCTTTCTAGTATGAATAGCTAGTGATGTTGCATTTGAACTTCAAAATGAATGCATCTCACTTGATCCTATAAGTGTATAATAATCTTGTAAATTTTCAATGTTAGGTTCATGTATCAACCAAAAATATCTAGAAACCATAGACTTACCTATATTACTTGGTTCCATTGTAGAATTGTACCTTTGGACAATTGTAATAGCATTTTGTAATATTGCACTACCTTCGTACTTTAATTCCTCTCTACTAAGGGCTCTTTTCACACATGCTCCAACACCATCACGCTCTCCATTTCCATGTCTTGCCTCAATGAAATTCAAAAAATGTTCCACTCCACTTGTCACATGCATCTTACTCAACCAATAGAACATCCTTTCATTCTTGAATTGTGTGGTGCAATTATCTAGCCATATAATGTGTTGATTGTATATTTCATCTCTTTCCCTCAAATTTTCATAGAAAACTCTAAAACATCCTTGCACAAACTTTGATGAATGAGTTTGATCATCACTGATATAGAAGTGCATCATGTGCTATCATAATACTTTTTTTCATCCTTTGTGCTATCATGTGGATAAAAAAATGTTATGTGTACCAAAATTGACACTTGTATAGGGTTGTAATATATTGGTTGCACTTCATTATGAGGTTTAGTATATAGTTTTTAGCAAATTCAACAACCGACACAATCATACCCAAGGGAAAAGTGTCCTTACACAACTTGAATTCTTCATCTAACCATAAACTATGTGTATGACCTATGTAGTCATAAACTATTTTCTCTTGAAATAATTTCATAAAATCAGCTACACATACATCACTTTTCACTAATTCATACCTCTTTAATTATTTTCCATCTTTAACACCATATATATCTAACTTTTACTTTCTAAGAGAAACTAGTATCTTACCAATTTCATGTTTTCTATCTATATGTAGGCATCTATGCAACTTTTGCAAACCACCACATTGAGGGCAAAAACCTTTCAAACACATGGTCTTATAATAAATGTACCCATCATCTCGTTTACATAGTAAAGTTGCAATAAATTCTCTTAGTAACTTAGGAGGTAATTTTAGACCACATTCATGCAATATTTCGTTAGTATACAAAGTACAACATGTATAACGATAAACATCATAATACATAGAAAACTCAACATGAACCCTACAACAACATGTAGTGTGTTTATGATTTATTTTAACATACAATGGTTTTGTCATCTCAAAAAACC